>QEPC01002445.1:439106-471302 GCA_003113815.1 Sphenodon punctatus
AGCCAAGCAGAAGCTGGCAGTCTTTAGTGGCAGGGGTCCTGCGAGGTAGTTAGCTTAGAAATAGGGATAGTCTGCTGCCAAGTCATCTCCTTAAGAGGTGGGCTCTGAGTGATAGCTAGAGCCGGCCGGCCAGCATCACTTCAGAGCAAGGAAGAGGGGGACAACCCCGGGGCCTTAGGACAGAGGCGGTCCAAGGCACGGGGAAGCATCTCCTCGATTCCTTCTTAGGGTCACAATTGGCAAGGGCCTCCTGATCCGGCTAGGGGCGGCCGGACAGGGGTGACATTTGCAGCAGCTATAGTTAGCGTTAGGGCGGTACTGAGGAACTTCAGACCGCTCAAGTTTATGTTTAATAGTATTAACTGAGTTAATAGATAAGGTTAGCAGGACTAGAAGGGGCATAGCCCCCTCCTTAATTTGAATAATTTAATAAATTGGTGTGGCCTATTTTAAACCCAAATAATTGGTGTCAGTGTCTTTCTTTGGGGTGTGGGACAAATCCATGACAGCTGCCCCTCACCCCACTTAACCCATCAATTGAGTTGGCTTGCAGGGGTGTGGCTGCTCCTATAAAAAAATATGATGAGTTACTTGGAGTAGCTGATGACAGCTGTGTGCAACATGGAGTTACCAGGTTTTGGGCCTTCCACGGTAGTATGATCCAGCTAACATAGCACATAATGGGGCCCCTAAGTGTATGTAACCAAGCCAAGCATGTGCAACTGGGATCTCGCATCTTCATGAATGTTACACTCCTTGTCTCTTCCTCCTTGTTCTCCTTCCTTCATCTCCCCACCCCCTGGTGTCTCAGATTGTAAGCCATAGGGCAGGGACTGTGTCTGTTCAATTAATTTGTAAAGCACCAGGTACATTGCTTGCACTATAAATGCTTGCTAATAATATAAAAATAATAATAATAATAATCTAAAATCACTATAATGAGGCAACCTCTTGTTCACAGGATAAATGCTCCTTCCCCACTGGCTATGGATAGCATTTAAAAAAGGAGCCTACCATCTCCTGCATGACAAGAAGTCCAGTAACAGATAGTATTTCAGGTAGTGCATTGTGCACAAAGCACATTTTTAAAAAAATCAAATGGCGAACTCTTGATGCTGTCCTGCACAAAGTTGTGTAAATGTCAAGTGTGAGAGCATTGACAAAAAAGCATGTCCTTCACAATGACGAAATCCCCAAGGAGACCAAGAGCATTTTCACACACGACACTCGCCACCCACCCACGCTCCATGTTACAGGACACCCATAGGTCAACACTGCAGCCCTGCAACCTGTATGGTGGGTAGGTAGTGGGTGGAGAGTGTCTTGTGTGAAAATGCTGTAACTTTGAGTAGGAAGACCTGATTTTCATGCTAGGAAATAAAAATGTATCTTTTGGGAATGACTGCTTTAGTGCCAAGAGCAAATGCACTTTGTTCAAAATGAGTACTGGATTTGAATAAAATAACTGATTTATATCAATATTGTCAACTCATACCAATCCATATGAGCTGTCAGTATAATTATTTTTTAAAAATCTGTGTGCGCACGCACATGTGGGAGAGAGGAAAAAATAAAAAGATTTCAGTGTTGCTGAGGGGAATTGTTGATAAGGAAAATAGTAATATTTTAGGTATTTACATAGAAAAAATGCATGATTTCCCCAGGCCTTGCACTTTGGGTAGTGCTGGCCTTGAAACCCCATGACTGCTAATTCTGAGGGACCCCAGGAGTCGCAACAAAACTGCTGCCATTATTGCAGGACCCTTCTACTGCTCCTGAGGTTTCTCCGTTTCTGGTGGTGGCAGGTCTCTCCGGGGCCCCTGGAGAGCCATGTCAGGTGGCAGTAGAAGCTTCTGGGGCCTCCAAGGCTTACCCGGGGACAGGTAGCTACATTGTGCTGAAGCAGGGAGGCAGGTCCTGACAGTCAGGAAAAAGCATTGCAGGTGGACAGAGCAGGACCTGTCCATCTCCAGAGCATTCAAGCAGACCTGCGGGTCCTGCATCCCTGCCCTAGTTCAACCTTAGCAATCCACCCCCTTCTCCCTGCCCCCTCCTGGTAAGTCCTGGAGATTCCTGGGAGCTCCTGCTGCCACCCAACCTGGCTCCTCACGAAAGGCGTAATTAAAGGAACAGGATTTAATTGGGATGATTCAAGTGAATTGCTACTCCTGCAGTGGAGTTGATTTACACCCCCATTCCCCTCTTGCCCACAGATTCACAAGGCTGGAAGGAACCTTAAGGGTCATCTAGTCCAGCCACGTGCACCACTGTAGGACCTGCCACACCCCGACTATCTGTGTAAAAATATCCCACCAATAGCTACAAGTAGAGACTGGGACCAACCAGAGCACACAGATGCTAAAAATAACAGAACAGTTTTAGCAAAAGAAAGATCCAGATGTCTCAAACTGGTGAGCCACACCCATGCCGCAGGGGAAGGCAAAACACCCCTCAGTCGACTGCCAATCTGCCCAAAGGGAAATTTTTTCCCAATTTCAAATATGGCGACCAGACCTTGAGCATGGCATCTGATATACAATTATGCCCCAACAGTCCCACCTCCAGCTGCAGACAACTTTGATGCTTTGGTGTAGGCAGCTGGCTGCTTTGCGATGTGTCCAGGAAAATCCCAAGAATGCATTACAGTGCAGCCTTGCCTCAAGTGGGCTAAGGCTACCCAAGACAGAGCAACCTGTGCGGCAGGATGCGCTTGCCCTACAACACTTGGACAAAGGCTGCAGGGCTATGAGCGATGGGTGGTAGCACCTGTTGCATGCAGCCATGTCACAGCCAGGGGCTGGCTCGCAGCTGGACTGGACTGGACTGGACTGGAGGGGGGAGGGCAGGCAGCACCTCCTGTGGGTGGTACCTTGTCTCCAGAATGGGCCAAGCCACCCGGCTCCGTGCACTAACCCCATAGTGTGGCAGGCTATTGGGCCCACCCCTACTCATCTGGCTGCATCCAAAGTAGTACAGTGATATCTTTTTATTGGACCAACTACAGTTGGTGAACCTCACCCGGTCCTTCTGTCAGGCAACTCAGGAGTTAGAACTGTAGACTGAGTAAAGTAGTGAGGCCCCACTTCTTACAGTGATTGGAAACACTGGCAAAGGGGCAGAAGGAGTAGATGAGAACGGGACCCAAGTAGGAGGTCGCAATTCAAAAGAGTGGAATACAACAAGGCAGAAAGAGTTAAGAGCTGCTGGTAGTAAGTAAACCTAAAGCTTCCTGTAGCTGTAGGTGGTCATTACTTAAACATTTCTGTAATGGCCTGTGAAACTCATGTCCAAATAGTCCATTATTGTTTGAATCTAGTAGAGCTCCTGTAGCATCAAAAAAACAACAAAAAAACACCTCACATGACATGTCCTAAATTTATCCAACTCTGTTTCAAAGCGGAGGTTTGTCTAAGCACGAATCTGCTCATCTTCTGGAAGCGATGCAAGACCTTTTTGTTTGGCCAGGCATTTCGCAGGCAAGGATGGGGTTGGGGGGAGGGGTTAGGGAAAAAAGGTGGGCGAGTTACAGGTTTTTTTTTAGCTGTTTTATATGTTTTTATATTTATAAGCCACCCTGAGCCTGTTTGGGATGGGTGGGGTAAAAATTGGAATAAATCAATAAAATAAGTAATTTGAGCTTTGCTTCCATTTGTGTTGTGGTCATTTCCATTACCCCACACTCATCATCCATCTTCCCTGTCATCATCGGGTGTGTTCAAATGTGATGGCAGTCTGCTTTGGCATGCGGGCCACCGTCATGTTAGCTTCCTGCACCAGATATTGGCACGGGATAGATTCTGGCCATGGTGGTAGCTAGCGCAGGCAGTGACTTGGCAAAGTCTTCAAGTCACAGACCACGCTAGCCTCCAATATGGCGGGGATCCGACCACCTGACTGAGTAAAGCGGCCTTTCACAGTTGAAAGCCCGCTTCAGTGGACCCGTTTTGGAGTCCCCGACTGCTCTGGGCACCATCGCGGCTGCCTGTCAGGGAGAGGGGTGGGCCACTGGGCACAGTGTGGGGGCAGGGCCAAGCAGGCACACATCTGTTGATCTCCCTGGTGGCCCGGCCTCTGTCATGTTAAGTCCAGGGACCTGGCAGGATCCTGGCCATGGTAGCAGCCTTTCTCTGGAGGGAGTAAGTATGTGATGGTGCCAAAGCCCCGTCCCTTTTGAAAACCCCCATCCTTATTAAAAACTGATAGAGTATTCATTTATAACTTTAGACTATGCCTACATTATCTATCCCCTCAAAAGGACTGCCCTATTGGGTCAAACAGAGGGGCCACCAAAAATATTTGATATTCCTAGACAAGCACCAGACTGCCAACTGTTAAAGGGGTGTGGCCATAGGGGAGGTTTCTGATTTCCCCCCCCCCCCCCGGCCCCTATAAATTCTAAAACTGGCTCTGAAGACAAGTATACCCATGAAACACAAATGGGGGTTGGGGTAATATCTTTGACCAACTATTAGGATTTATGAGAGTAGAGTAATGAGGATATAGATGTACTGGGCCTCTAAACTCAGCCCCCACCCCACCCCAAACCTGCATGTTATTTCTTAGATGCATTAAAATATGAGTAATTGCAACTAACATACTTTTTGTAAATAAAGTAGCAGTATGATCTCTAGAAATTTATTTTAAAACTTAGAAACTTAAGAGAGATTCAGTGCAAGGTTGCTAAAATCATGAAAATGTCTCCAGTGCTAGGGCCAGAGTGAGTGATGGATCTGTGGTTGGGTGTGGAAATACACATGATACAGGCTGTGCTGTCTAGTCTAGAGGCAGGGCCATGTTAAGAATTTTGGATGACAATATGCATATTGGTGTGTTGTAACCCTGGTAAATTTTATGCTTCACTAAATTGTGATTTGTAACACACTGACGTTATCTGTCCATTTCTTGTACCTCAAAGCAGTTGTAACAAAACAAAAAAAAGAAAGAAAAGGAATTTTGGAGGCCCTGGGCATGGTGCTGATTGGGAGCTCCTACCATGGAAAATGAATAGATTTTTTGGGGGGGTAATATTTGTGTGCTCAAAATGTTATTGTAAGTGAAAATATTGGTATTTTACATGCGCATACTATGTACTTAGCAATGCATATGTTTATATGCTAATTTCCCTACATAATCTGGACCCTGCCTCATTCTTCTGTCATCAAAGGTCTCCTCTCCCACCCATGCACTTTCTTACTACAGCTGATCTCTCTCACTCACACTCCCCCTGACCTTTCATTGGTCAGAGTTGGCCTCAAGATCAGGACGTGCTGCAGCATTAGAAATCCCAATCACAAACTCCAGTTCAAACCCCTGCTATTGATGCCTCTTTCTACCCAGACAGCTCTTGTCTGCTGTAAGATTTTAATTCAGCAGGAGTAGATTTTTACAGCCTTGTTCATTTATGAAGCTTGGATCTTAGGGGTGGCTTTCATTGGGGGCTGGGGCACTGGCCCCCTAGTGCCCATGCTTTAAGATTACACCAGCTGGAGGCAACTCTGGGTATTTTCAGACATTATGGTACCACACTCAACCACGGTGAATCCCCCGTGGTGGTGGATTGTCCCGTAACGTGTGTTTGCGCCCCGCCAGATGTTCACTACGGTGAACCACCGGCGGTGAGCAAAATAACCACGCTTTCGATGATGGTCCGGACACCATCTCTGAAAGTGTGGTCAAAGTGATTCCCGTCGGGGGTGAACACCCCCGGCGGGCATCACTTTTTGCCCCAACAGACGTGACGTTACCACGCTCAACCACGGCGGGATTCACCATGGTTGAGCGTGGTAACGTCTCATCTGGGCCCTGACCACGGTCCGGAATCAGTGGCCATGCTTGCTGCCGATTCCGGGCCATGGTCAATACCCCGGGGACCCGGGTGGGCGCCGTGACCGCATTGACTGCTGCACCCGCCCGTCTCCCGGAGGGTGGGCGGCCTCGGGAGCGTGGGGGGTGGGGCTGTGCGGCCACACATTGCGCTGCGCAGCCCCGCCCCCTTCCCGATTCCCTGGCGGAATCTGCCGGCTCGTCTGTTGATGGGCTGGTCAGATTCCGCCAGGGAATCAATAGAGTGATTCCATGACGGGGCCAATAGGGCCCCCGTGACGTCTGAAATCACCCTCTGTGCACAACCTACACAGCGACCTTACTTTCTCTACACAACGTACATGGCGCAAAAGCTGTATACATACCTGGTTCCTCTACAGCCAGCCACCTCCTTCCTGGTCTGTCTAGGCTCAGAGGTGTGTAGCTACTGTGGAATGGATATAGAGCTGGTTTCCTATAGATGCTAGACAGGACCAGGAAATATTTAATAAACATAGGGCCTACTGGGTTTGAGATCAAATCCTGCTCCATTTCCTCTTTCCAAAATGGTTCCCATCTGTCTTGCGCCTATCTCACAACATGGTGTCATAGCGGCTGAAGCTCCCTCTTTCCATTGAAGGAACAATGTGTGTAGGCCCCTTAGATCGGTGTGTGTGTGTGTGAGAGAGAGAGAGAGAGAGGGAAGAACCTCAGGCACAGGGGCCAAATGCTGCGTGCAGCTAGTTTTCATGTGGCCTCTTTCCAGTTCTTGAATCAGGTCCTTTAAATTCAGTTTCCACCCAGAAGCACGGGAAGACTGTGCTTAGTGTAAGGGAGCAGAGATCAAGGCATCCACACAAGGATAGGGGACAGAGCCATGATCTGGACTAGGACCGGGTATTTGGGTTTCAGCAAAGCACAAATGAACATTTCCCTCTCCCCCCTTTTTTGACTTTCATATTTTAACCACACGTACTATGGGCCATGCCTTTGGGTTCCAAGTGAACCCCAAATTTTCACAGAAATGTGGTATCTGAAGTCTTGAACTAGATTGCCAAAACCCCAGCGCACATGGAGTTCGGAGCCAGGCTGCTTTCTGACTCTTAGCTTAGCCACCTGCTTGGGGAGCCTATGGTGAACCCTCCTCACGTGCAGCTGTTTCAAAACTGCAGTCTTCCGCACTGTAGCTAGGCTCAGCCTAGTGGAGCCCAGCCAGGGAGAAATGGGGGAGTTCTTGGCAGCCTCATTCCCCAAGCCAATGACCCTCCCGTCCCAATCCCATTTTCCGTTAGGGATCCCACCTCCTCTAAGCCAGACCCATACCCCATTTCCTCCTCTCCAAGCCAGCAACTCCCCATCAGCTCGCCCCATGTCACATTCTCCCCTTTCCTAAGCTGGCAACCCCCCAGGGCTAACCGTATGCCTTACCCTTCCTCAAACCAGTGACCCCTCCCCCAGCTAGCCACATACCTCACAGAACTAGGAAAGCAAAAATTGAGGAAAGAGAAAAGCCTGGCTAGACCAGGGCTGAACACAGAGCGAGACACACAGAGAGAGAGAGAGAGATTAAACAAGGTCCAAAGAAACAAGGACAAGCTTGTTAAAATGTATTCTTGAAAAAGAAACTCTGAAGATAACTAGGCTTATCTTGAGTGATTGGGAGAGGATTGCAGCTATCATTTGTGTGACTAAAATGTCAGTCCCTTCAGAAACTGGCTTGGCTTATGCAGTGGTTGTAGTGGGATAGGGTATGTGTGACCAGTATGTGTCCTGGGCCCCCACATTTTTCTCATGGACCCTGCCAACTACCAAAAGATAAATTAGATCTATCTGCTAGCCTGTTGAATGTAGAAGATGTTGATTTCAACTGTCTCTATATAGTAATAATGGACAGGAAGAATAAATGTGCTGCCATCATTGACAATACAAGGAGGTTTAGTCCTTTTGCAGATTTTATCAATACTAAGAATGAAGATTTTTCACCCAAATTTTTGTGCTATTTGTAATAAACGTTTTTGCATATGACCAAGTTCGTCACTCATTCAGTCTTGCCTTTAATATATATCCATATGTATGTCATTCATTTTCAGATGATTTGGGCCTTTACAGGGCCAAGAATAATGGAGTTCTGGTAAAGAATCTTTCACCAGTATGATGCGTATGTGTCTGTGCCGTGAAAGAAAATCCTTGAGTACTTTTGTTGCAGATTTTATCAATACTAAGAATGAAAATTGTAGGGTTTTGGGTGGGGACAGGAAACAAAATAGTCAACATCATGGCATGATTTTGAGTTGGATACCTTGTAGGGCTGGGACACAGGGCCAGATCTCGGTTTCAGTTTTATTTTGGTATCGGATTCCTGAATTTCGGCATGTCTCGATTTTGGTTCTCTGTTCTTTCTCTCATTGAAGTCAATGGGAAAGAGAACCAGGGACCAACCGGCCGAAACCCAGGAACCAGCCCCGGGAGGGTGGGGATCCATGTCTCTAACACACTCGCCCCCACCCACTGGGGCCCGGTTATATCCCCCCACACCTCTGGGCCCCTAAATTGCTTATCTTGCCACCGCTGGTCTGGAGAATGGGGCTGGGCTGTTGGCTGGGCCACTGGATACACTGCTGCTCGCTGGGCCGCCTCTGCTGCTGGTTGGTGGCGGGAGCCGGCTCTGCTGCCAGGCCTTCTCTATTACGGGGTGGCAGAGAAGGCCTGGCTGCCTGGCAGTGGAGTCTGTTCTAGCCAGCAGCACAGGAGGCCAAGCTGCCGGCAGTGGAGCAAGCTCTTCGGCTGGGCAGCAGGGCCTTCTCCTTCTCTTCATTGGTCCCAGGTTTGGAGAAACTGGAAACGCTGCTGGCTCGGCAGCTCACATACACAAAATGGCCACGGAGGCCATTCTGCTCATGTGCAACCCTTCTCCAAACGGCACCAGTAGCATTGGCACCCTTTTGAAAGGGGGCAGTTGTTCTGCGCATGTGTGGAATGGCTCCCTACGCATACGCAGAACAGCTGCCCTCTTCCAAAATGACCGTGATGCTGCTGTCTCATTTTAGGTAAGAGTTGCACATGTGCAGAATGACCTCGGGGGTCATTTTATGCATGTGCCCTGCCGGGCTGGCAGTGTGTTCAAATTTCTCCAGACCTGGGACCGAAGAAGGCCCCACAGCAGAGAAGGCCTGGCAGTGGAGCCGACTCCTGCCACCAGCCAGGAACAGAGGAGGCCCAATTGCTGGCACGGGGGCCGGCTGCCCAGCCCTGTTCTCGAAACTGTCGGCGGTAAGGTAAGCATTGAAACTTAGGGGCCCAGATTGGTAGGGGGGTAAAACCATGCCCCAGTGGGTGGGGGTGTTAGGGACATGGATCCCCATTCTCCAGGGCCAGAAGTGGGCCCCTGGGAATGGGGTGGGGGAGGTTCCCCCTGCCGGCTTGGTCTTAATTGGAGGTTTTCCCGTTGACTTCAGTGGGAACATAAGATCCAAAAATTTGGAACTGAGAGCGCCTAATTTTTGGATCCTTCAGTTTTAAACCGAAACAACCACTTTTGCCCTGTTTTGGTTAAAACCAGAAGTCCCACCCCAATACCTTGGGACTTGTAAGGCGCAGAGGTGCTAATATTGCATTCCTCTGCTCCAAGCTTTAGCTAGGCCATTGCTTAGAGCACTTGTATGGGAGTTAGGCCTTTTTTTTTTTTTTTTTTTTTCTTCCTTCGAGTGGCCTCTGTACATTCCCACGTATGGGAGAGGAGTGCTGTGTGCAGCTGAGTGCTTGGAATTTCTGGAAAATGTCATCTGTGAGGTACACTCTTATGCCTCGGTTCTGCAATTGCTCAGCGAGGATATGTAAGAGGCGGAGTACTTGGCTACCACATTTCCTTCTAACTGTGCTGTAGTGCAGACATCTCTAGAGAGAGACTTAGGAATTTAGTTTTTTAAATTTTGTGTTAAGGTTCTATTTATACTTTTAGCTAGTAAGTAGGCTACAGCAGCCATGAGTGCTGCTAGGATTTGGGAGCCCACCCAGAAGGCGTTGATGTCTGTGCTTCAGGTCCAGCAGTTTTTGTTTGTGGTGGCAGATGGGCTTGCACCTCAGCCATGGAAAGTGATGTTGGAGGCCACCCTGGATTGGTGTCTGCCTCTATCACATCTGTGCTTCTGAGACCTGCTTGACAAGAGTCTCTGTAAGGGGCCTGTCAGAATGTTGGGTGTATTTAGCACCTCAGACTTCTGTGACTGAGTTTCTGTTTTTGAGTTGCTCAGTACCACATAGCTATCCTCCTTGAGGCTTCCATGACTGAAGCCCCTGTAATGGACTGTTTGTTATGGTGCCAGAGTAGCCTGCATCATAAAGTAGTGCCTCTGAGACTTCAATAGTCCTAAAACTTTGTGATTTGGAACTGGCCTCATGGGGCATCGAGTCCAATCCCCTGTTCCATGACAGGACATCCCTGTCTGCAGCATTGTGGATAAATGCTTGTCTAAGGAGGAGATTCCACAGCCCCTGTTAGTCATTTTTCCTCAAGGCTGAACATATCCCAGCCTTTCCTTGTATCTCTTGTCCTCCAGTCCCTTTATCATCTTACTTGTGGTCCACTGAATTTTCTCCAATTAGCCTGCATCTTTCTTGAAATACTGTGCCCCAAACTGGACACCAAACTCCAGGTGAGGTCTTGGCAGCACTGGATAAAATGGTGCCACCGCCTCTTCTGCCATGGATACGATGAACCAAAATGGCATTTGCTTTTTTTGGAGACCGTTATGTTGCTGACTCGTGTCCAGTTTATGATCCACCGTAACTCCCATATCAGTCTCTCCAATTCTACTGCCTAGCCATTTATTCCCTCATTGTATTTCTGCTTTTGGTCTTCCATGACTGGAGTCTCAAAGTACTGTTCCTGTTTGGTGTTGACCCAGACTGCTTCAGTAGCACCAACAGCACAGCATCTGTACCACGAATACCTCAACAGTGTCATCAGCATGCTAAGACAACCAGCGCTGGAGAATAACACCTAAGAATATCCTCCATTGATACCAGCGCTTCAGATTTATTGATAATGTGGCAGTTACACTAATTTTTAAACTAAAGCTGCCCATTCCACTGCTCAAGGGGAACTGGTGTGGGGAGCCAATCCATTCCAGCTCTGGGACAACTTACAAATGTGGATAATGATGTGGGTGCCAGAGATTGCTCTCTCCATGAGCAGGCTCTCTCTCCCTGTGTAGGCTCTATCAGGGTTCCAATTTATTTATTTCCAAGAAGGCACCAGGTAAGATCTTTTGAAAGTCCTATGTCCTTGATTGGCAAAGCCTGGGAGCAGGCTCTGTGTCAATAAAAACTGAGCGTCTCTTGTCAGTGAAAACCAATCTTGGCTTATTCCAGAATTACAAAGATTCTCACTTCAAGCTGAGGGGGTGGCTTTTTGGTTCCATCCAGGTTCCAGCACTTTGGTGCTTCCAAGCAAAGTCATTAGGCTTTTTCAGAGGGATGTAGTTTTTTCTGCTGCTGCTGACCAGTTGTTGGTTGGCACTGTGAGGAGGGGTGGATGCCCTGCATGAGCGCAGCAGATGTTGGTTGGCCTTCGGTACTCGGCCCTCAGCTAGAGAAATGATGGAGCTGGGGCCGCTAATTCCAATTGGTATGCAGCTTCTTCAGATCCTTTTAGACACTTCCATCTACTTGATCGTTAGATCAACTGCTGGATCTGTTTTGAAATTGAAAAAGGCTCCCCATAGATAGTCAAATGTGATCATTCTCTATTTCCATCTGCTCTGTGCTGACTGGTGTATGAGGCCTTCACAAATACTTTGGCTGGCCTTTGCATAATGGATCTGAGACTCCTACATGTTGAGGACATTTGGAGGGTGGTCAACAGAAGTTCATAATACTTTAATGGCATCAGAACTGCAAATACTAGGTGGCTTTTTTTAGTTTCAGTAACAACTGTGACTGGCTAAGATTCCAAAATGTGGAGACTCTTCCTACCTATGTTCCAGATACTTTGAAGATGTAAGAGATGTTTGGTAACAATAGGTCTTGCCACAGATGATCTTAGATATACATTAGATCAGCTTCCTTGTTCAAGTTATCAAGTGAAACCCCTGGTTTTGGTACAATAATTGAGCGTCCCATTTTGATATATGTAGGAATACACAATCTGGCAGCTTTACCACCCCATTCTGGATGGACTAATTGTTCCTACCAAGGGCAATTGGTGAATTTAGCCACCGAAGATAAAACATACCAGGTGCTTCTTGATGCAGTTCCTTTATTACTCGTATTCCTATTTGCTGGTGGTGACAGGCAGTGCACGGATAGAGGTAGTCAAGGCCTCTTTACTCCCTATGACAAATGGGGCAAGAGGAAAGATTATATCCTCTATAACCCACTTTATATGCCCAGAAAATTACTTCTCTTCAGTGGGAGACTCCAGTTCCTGCTGTGGGGAAGATGTTTTCTACCTTGTGTGCTTGCCCAAACCTTTTTGGTGTTTGGATAAATGCTTTACCCTACATATTTAAAACATTATCTTCCTCCTTTATGCCCCTGCATGGCCCCCAAGATCAGCTGAGGGTGTCCTCTTGTAAGGCCCATCATTGGCTGAGATCTACACAACCTGGGAACATAGAGAGGCGTTCTCAGTGATTGTTCCACAACTTTGGAACTTCCTTCCCTGCGAGGTTTGTCTAAGCCTGTGCGTCTTCCAGAGGCAGTGTATTTATCTGGCCATGCCTTTAAGAGACGGGGGTGGATCCTGGGGTGGGGTTTTTATTAGTGTGTTAAAAACATAAACATATCAGGTGCTTTAGGCTTTAATTTGTATTCGATGTTTTTATGATGTGAGCTGCCCTGAGCCTTTGGGGATAGGGTGGGATTAAAAATATAAATAAGCTCATGTTGGTGACAAGGTGTGAGTTAGACTGCTTATCCTGATCTAGACATAGCTCCTGTGGCAATTCTTACTACCATTGCATTTAGATCTAAAATTTAGTTGTCATCTTCTTGGTTGATTTTTTTTGAGACGAGCAAACATGAGAGGAGAAGGGTTTTTCTAGTTTGGAAAAGGATCACCTGCTTCAGAAATGAAAGAAAACCAAGCCAATAAAATCTCTTGCTCTGACTATTTAGATACAATAGGCGCAGCTAACTTGGTGTTCCCTCGTGACACATACTCGCGTGTATTCAGTATAACAACCTGCTAGCAGCACCAATACCGGAAGAAGAATTCCTTTGAAGGTCATTCTCCACTGTTTTATACCTTTATTGTCTACTGAACTGTAGATTGTGTGGGGCAACTTGTTTTTGCTTTTGTCTGGTCTTCTCGCCTTTTGGGAAGCTGGCTTGCTGGCTGACAAACTACCTGGCTTAGTGAGTCAACACTATTTCCAAAATTTGCATGTCTGTAATATGGAAAGGATATTCCATTGAGCTTCAGGCTCTACTTGTTCTCCTTTTCCCATCTCTCTCTAGGGATCCTTCTAACAAGAAAGTGCCTCTATAAGCATTGCTGACTGTCTACCCTTTATAATAGAGGCTTTCGAGGAGAGAGCTCTGGAAGAGAGATCTGCAGGCTTCAGAGGGACAGTTTTTGCTTCTATTATTTCTGATCCCTGAGAATGGCCGGTGGTTTTAGACTTGTATTTAACCCCTTTATTCTTCTCCTCGCATGTTACAGGGTTCCCCCACTTCTGCTTATTCTTGCATAAACCTTCAGCTTTCCCACAAGGAAGCCCTAAAATTATTAGTGGATTAATATAATGGTAGCAAGTTTTCTCATATGTATGCATAGTGTGCAATATGTATGTATACATAAAAGTATGATTTATATATAAAATCTCTGTGGCACTGCATACATTCAAAAAGTGGCTTTTGACAGTTTCAGTATTCACAGACACAGATACATGTGCACTCTTGTCTAGATAACTAGTCAGAAAACGTGAGAACACGAAGTGGCTTTGTACAGAATAAACGTGTTCTTTCCAAAAGTGGAATGTGCCATCACATGGACTAATCCATATAGCTCCAGTAAATGGATGCTTGTTCCAGTATTTCTTCAAAGTTTTGGAGTGGTGATTTTACCCCTGGACTTCCTATCTTACATTTTATTCAAATTTTATACCCCACCCTTCCCATTAAGGCTCAAGGCAGCTTATGACCTAAAACATTGATAAAAACATTAAAGAAGTTTATTTAACCCCCGCAAACCTTCCCCTAGTTCCCCCACCCGTCCCTATCCCTGCCTCACAAACACATGGCCAAACAAAGGTTGTGCATCACTTCTGGAAGAGGAGTAGGCTTGGGCTTTGACAAATCTCCAAGGGGAGGGAGTTTGATGATTGTGGGGCAGCCACCAAGAACACCTCTCTGTGCCCTTGTTGTAGAAATTTCACAGACAGATGGTACCTGCAAGAGGGCACATCAGAGTGATCTCAAAGACTGCAATGGGACACAAGGGAAGAGTCAGTCTTTTAGGTAATCTGGGCCCAAGCTGTCTAGGGTTTTATTTATTTATTTAGCATTCTTACCCTGCCCTTTCCTAAAGGCTCAGGGCAGCTTACAAAAAACAAAATTCAACTTTAAAAACATTTAAAATATGATTTTGTAAGTATAGGTTAAAACCAGCACTGTAACCTGTGTTCGGAAAGCTATAGATAGCCCCTGCAGACTCGGGAGCAGAGGTGTAATGTGTTCCTGGTGGCCTGCCTCCAACAAAGATGGGTTGCTGTGTTCTGCAGCTTCCGAACAGTCATCAAGGGCAACCACACGTAGAGTGCATTGCAGTAGTTTAGCCTTGCGTTTATGAAGGCATGGACAATGGTGGCCAAATTGGAATCTGATGATAAAAAGACTGCAGCCTTTTCACCGGATGTAATCGGTGAAAAGTGCTCCTGGCCACCGCTGCAACCTACCAATCCGGGTGCATCAGTGAATCCAAGAGCACCTCAAAGCTACGAACCTGAGTGACCAAAGGAGGTTGTACCCTAAATCTCCCCAGGTCACAAGGCCAGCCAATCATCATCCTGGTCGTCTTCTGTGGATTCAGCTTTGGCTGACTCACCTGCATCCAGTCCCCAACGGCAGCCAGCCACTGGGTAAGCACTGAGACTGCAGGACCTGGGTCAGATGAAAAGGAGGGAGAGAGTTGGGCATCATCAGCATACTGATGGCACTTCACTCCAGATCTCTGCATGGTCTCACCCAGGGTCCTCAGATACACATTGAACACAAGTTCCCCTTGCTCTTACTGTCAGCCCTCCTCTGCTGACTGCTGCTACTGACCACCTTGTAACCAAGCCAAGTACACGCACCTGAGACTTCGCATCCGCCTGAATGTTTGTTTGTCTTCTCCCATGTCTCTCCCGCTGTCCCCTCTCCTTGTCTCCCCCTCCTTGTCTTTTAGATTGTAAGCCACAGGTAGGGACCGCATCTGATTGTATGTTCTGTACAGCGCCAGGTTGCAACTGGCGCTTTATAAATGTTTAATAATAATAATAATAATAAAGTGGGGACAAGCAAGAAGGAACCCTGTGGGACCCCACAAGGGAGCTCCTGTGGGGACAAGGAGCCATTGCCACCCTTTGGGTTTTCCCAGCCAGCAATGAGCGGAACAACTCAAGAGCAGTCCTGTGAACCCCTGCTATGTCATGCAGCCATGCCATCACCACCCCATGACCAACTGTCTCAAAGGCTCCCTAAAGATCTAACTAAATCAACAGTGTGCAGTTATTCCTGTCTATTTCCAAGTGGAGATCATCAACCAAGGCCACAAGTGCAGTCTCTGTGCCCATGCCCTGGACGGAATTCTATCTGACATGGATCTTGGAATTGAATAGCATTGAAATAGTTGAGGCTCCCTGACTTAGACTGCTTGCCCACAAAAAGATTTTCACGTGAGATTAAGTCTCGCGTGAAAACATTCTACATGTGGATTTTGTGGTGGCTATATGCCGACGTTACCTTTTTTATCTGGGGCATAACTCCGTTATTGAAAACAATGGGTCCATGCCCACGTTACCACCTCCCTCCCCCCCATTCTGCTGGTCTGGGGCACACCTGCCAGGAAAGTTCCTCCCTCCAGCCCAGGAACTCGCCCAGCGGCAGCAACAGGGACTTCTCTAACTGCCTCTCTCCAAAGCTTCCGCTGGCTGCTTTCAGTCCCTCCCGACAGGGCCTTCCAGCTGTGGCTGCCCTGAAAGACCCCATCGCAAGTGAATGGAAGCTGCCAGAGGAAGCTGTGGAGAGAGGTGGCTGGAGAAGTCCCTGTTGCTGCCGCCACCGGGTTAGTTGCTGCAAAGGGGAATGTCACTGCAAGTTTATCTTGCGCTGAGTTTCCCCTGCACATGTTAAAATTACACATGTATTTAAACTCACGTGATGAAATTCATGTGTAATTTCATCCTGAATGAGGATGGGGTTTTACCAATGTTACCCAAATGTGAGATTGGGTAACGTGGGCAAGCAGCTTACCAACTCTAGATAACTGGCATCTGGTTACCCGGTGTTGTCTTGAAGTATAGTACTACAAATACGCTGTCCTCTCTTTCCTGCTAGAGCTAGGTTCAGTAAATGTCTATCTGCAGCAGAGGCAGTCTGCAGTCAAGATTCAAAGTTGTCTTGACTAATTCTGATACTTAGTCACTTGATTCTTTTAAATGGAAAAGATTCTCTGTGGACTGTGCTGAAGGGGGTTATATGGAAACGGTGTTGGATGTCTTGTTTGTTTTGAGTTTTGGATTATTTCTGCAAATTCAGGGTCTATTTACTTTTTATGAGTGGATCTTGTGTCAATGTTAACTTGCCCTAAGCCAGTAACTACCAAGTGAATTTTCAATCTACCTATGAAGATATTTGGAGAAGCCCCAACAACCACCTACGTTATTTCAGAAACCATGCCATCAGACTTCAGCTTGGTGTGTTCAAAATCCCTGTCCTTTCCCATCAAACTATTGAGAGTTTTCCCTTGCATGACCACTCTCCAAGAGTAATACCACCTCCACTTGGATTTTGTCTAAATTGTTTTATCTATATGGGCAAATATTCCCAGTGGGTTGGACACTCTTTCCAAATATAGTTAAAGTTTTGTCGCTGATATTTTTTCTTTTACAAACTTTACTCTGAGACATTACGTGCCAGAGCTGTGGGCCAGAAGGGATGCTCAATATGGGAGAGCAGAGCTTTAATTTCTGTACAGCTAGTTGTTGTCGATGCCTACCATACTGAGGAAGGAATACTACTTTCATTCATTATGTGTGCATGACAGAGGTCACTTGAAGAAGAAATTAAGGCTCTTTAGTAATGAGTGAGTGTCCTTATGTTCACGCAACCCACCCACCTTCCCTTCTATCTTAGAGTCCAAATTAGGAGTCTCTAGGATTTTGATTTAGGGGTTGGAAGGAATTGAGTTAGCTGGGTGCTCCACTTTCTACAGAACCTCATGAGCTTGTGCAGAACTGTGAGGAGTTAGAATTGGGAGGGGCAGAAGCATCTCAGCAGACAGTGGGTGTTTTCAGATGTGACAGTGGCACGGTTTAAGCTGCTTTAGTGCAGTTTAACCCGGGTGCCACCATCACGTTGAAAGGCGCCCACCAGATGTTTCCCTGGGCTGGATCCTGACTATGGTGGTGATTAGTCCTGGCTGTCACTTGGGGAAATGCCCGAGTTACGGCTTAGGCTAGCCCTCACCACAGTCGTGATCCAGCCTCTGGACCTGGAGTAAAGTGGACTTTTACGTTTTGAAAGCCCACTTTACTTGGACCCAGTCTGGAGTGGCAGGAGGGCCAGATGCAATGGCGGCTTTCATTGGCCTCCATGACTGTCAGCTGGGGGATGGGGGCATGCAGCGCAGGGGCAGGGCTGGGCGGACCAGTGTGTGTCTTTGCCCTTTCTTCTCCCCCCCCTGCCCCCCCACCACGTTAGTTTGGCGACCGGGATGGATCCTGACAGGAGTGACAGCTCCCACCACTGCCTGGATAAATCCGTGGTGGCAGTAGGTTGCATCGCCCAATGCTTATAAGAGGGTTCTGAGGGCTGACTACAAGGTACTTGTAGTCCTTTTGATTTATTATTTATATTTTGCTGATATTGTGATGGCAGATTGCTATAGACAATAAATTATATCTGTACTGAGAAGTAACTTCCACTTCTTGATGAAAATTGAGTTTCTGGGTGATGTGGAGTTGGGTGCAGCACATGTTTATAAAATGTTTTGAGCTCTGGTTGGAGGCACTGCTAAGTAACTTGCTTTTAAAGTGCTGGTTTCTAGCCCTGCTATATCTCAAGCTCCAACCCACCTTCTTTTTCATTGTGTATTTGTGTTTTGCTGGCACTGGTTCAGGGGCTGGCTAGAGCCAAAATCTGGGCTAAGGTAACTGTTCGTCCCCAGAGTGGATTGTGTTGTACCGCTGAGCAATCGGACCAATTCTTTCAATGTGATATATGGAAATGAAAACTTCTTTATTACCCCCACTTAACCTTGAAACTTTTTGCTGAAATGCAAGATGAAAATATGCATGGATTGTAAGCAAACTGACAAATCTGTGATGGCTTTGTACTAGTAGCAGTTTCCACAGCGTTGTTCCTAATTACATCCAATGTAGGATTCATAACTTGAAATACTTTTTAATATAACCTGTTTCAAAGTTGAAGATCAACTACTGTTCCATGTCGCATGGAAGCTCATGTTTTGGAGAACATGCAACTTCTCAGTGTGTTGTGACTTTGGAAGGAGGGAAATGTTTGCATGTTGGATACTGAAATTCCATATTATGGACCAGAGAACCATCTACCAGGAAGATATAGCTGTGACTGAAAGGTGCTCTTCATGTGTATGAAGGTTAAAACTGAAGGAGCATGCAGCAGTATTGACTGGTGGTTTTAGCTAGATGAAAGGTTAGAGGTTTTCTGAACTGGAGGGCAGCTAGAGCAGGAAGTGGGCTGTTGTGTAAGAAAGGAAATGGCTGTTTTGACTGTCAGGAAGTGGACCATTGTAATGCAGGTATTTTCTAGGACACAAGTAGAATGATGAAAGAGAGATTAGCCCTTAGTGAAAACTTTCTTGTAGAATGGTTAAAGGAGTAAGTGTGGCTAATGTTTGTTCATGCTTAGAGTGGATGTTACTTGAAAGATACTACTTTTGAGTGCACTGTACCACACAGTGAAAAAACTAGGATAATGGATAAAGTGTTGGACTGGGACCTGGAAAAGTAGGGTTCGAATCGTACCTTCGCTGTGAACTTACTAGGTGGCCTTGGGCAGATACTTGCTCCATGCCTCATTTCCCCATCTATAAATGGGAAGAATAATAGGAGGCACACTTCTACAAACCTTAGCATCGTCAGTTAGGAATCATGGACCCATTGTGTATCACCAGGAGCATGTATTTGGCCCATTAACTTGGGAAGGTTCTCATTGGCTTTATTTATGCCTACTGGGTAAGAGACAGGAAAGGACTTACTGCTGAGCTTTGCGGTTGTCATTTAGACAGGGTTTTTGTGTGCTGGTGAGCCTGTGATATTTGGTGAATTCATGGTATTTCACATGGGGTAATATACTGTGACCTTATAGAAAATTTAGGATTATTTTGGGCTATTTGTTTATACATTTTGGGGTTCTGGTGGGGGTTCCTTTTCAAATTCATAGGGCTATAATCAGTGGTATGAGAGATGCCCATTTATGGCCAGGAAAAATTTTGTGATATAATACTGAGACATTAAATAAATACCTTGCACATTTATTAATGATTGAGGCATTTATCTGGATACTGCTTTGGTTTTGTTCAAATAAGTAGGGCCTGATAAGGGGATTTGCTACTCTTAGGCTGAAGCTTCGGAAATAATGGATTAATATTGCTTATGCCATTGATTGAGGTCCATTAACCCCTTTCTATACCCCATAGGTATACTTGTCATCCATAGATTCATCAGCTTGACCGGCTCCACAAATCTGTACGCTGACCTTATATTTGCTTTGTATTTGTGTTGCTGATGAAGACCGGACCAACCGGTTGGAAACATGTCATGTCCAACACAAAAAATGATTTATTTATTTTGTAGACTATAATATATAGTGTTACGTATACAGCTTACATGTACCCAATTTCAATCATTTGTCGGTTCTGCAAAAAATAGTAGTATGTGCATATATATAGCTCACATCTATTAGCACAATACAGTTTGTTGTATAATGCATTGGTTTTAATAACTTGCACCATTGTTCATGGTATGACGCTAGTAAAGATATTGTTTTATCTTAAACATTTCTGATGAATACTTTAATTCACCATCGGAGCTTGACACTTTCTGTTGGAGTTGGTGTTTCCAGTCTTTAGGGAGTTGTAGAAAGAATAATGACCTCCGAGTTGTTGTGAGGATGAACTAGAAAAGGATTGTAAAGTACTTTGTGTGTTCAAAGTGCTATATAAATGATAGCTGTTAATATTAATGAGTTAATGGAATGGTTAAGTCACTTCCACATAAATGCTATTGTCAGCTTCCCCTAAGACCTAGGCTGCAAAACTACTTTAAAAAAAAAAAAAAAGCTAGTTGGGGGTTAAAAATCTACTTGCCAGGTTTGCACTTCTTGTGAATATGGGGAAAACAAAAAATCACATTCACTAGCTTAAAAATAATAATTATTAGTTGAAAGCAATCAGGTGAGTGATTTATTTATTTTAAAACAGCCCAACATGTGACCATATGGGAAAAAGTAAATACTTAGAAATGGCAACTAATTTTTTTAGTCTTAATTTTTACATGAGGGTATCGGAGGCATACTTCTTACCTGATGTCATGGACTACTCTGTGATGAACAGATGGGGTTTGGGGAAGTGTGAGCTGCTAGAGGAAACTGTCCCTCAAATGTGTGTTCTCCATATTTTACAAAATTGTGCTCTGGCTTTGCGGCACCCTGGTTATTCTTCTTGTGGAAGATTTGATTTAATTATAAGCTCTATTTTTTAATGAATTCCTCTGTTGAGAGTTGGATATAGTGAATCTGGCCTCCAGTGCAGGGAATTGGACAATATGACCATTGTGGTACCTTCGAGCCCTATGATTCCAGTGAGTTAACTGTGCAGGAGTGATACAGTGCTGCTTTCAGAGTTCTACCCAAACTGACTTCTACATTAGAATATTATATCCTAACTTCCCTAGTTAACCTAACTATTGCCAAAGCACAGTGAAATACAGACATCTATGGGGAGGAGCACAGAATGGCACCACACAAGAATTCAGGGCTGAATTGATTACAAAGATGTAGGGTGTTACTAAACAGAGCCCATGAATGTGTGTCTATTGCGCTATTTATTAGGTGGACACAGATCGGGAACACATGTTCCCGATGTGTGTCCCCTGCATGGTGTCCTCCTGGAGAATGAGGCTGCTTTGCTG
This sequence comes from Sphenodon punctatus, assembly GCA_003113815.1. Lineage (NCBI taxonomy): Eukaryota > Metazoa > Chordata > Lepidosauria > Sphenodontia > Sphenodontidae > Sphenodon > Sphenodon punctatus. Next base: position 460,283 of record QEPC01002445.1, read on the forward strand.
GGCTAATATTTGTTGGCCCCGGGCCAGCATGTGTCATCTCTGGGGGGTTCACGTCTGGGAAAGGCTCCTTCCCTGGCTGAAACACCTCCCCCCACCCACCCCCATTAGAGCCTAACTCCTCTCCTTTTGGGCAGGGCTTACAACTGGGGTATGGAGGCTCTGTTCATCGGTCCCAAGCAGAGGTCAGCCTGGTGGGGGCGTGGGAAATAGTAGCCCCGTGTCCCAACTGTGGGTGTATTTGGGTGAAAACAGACATTCATGTTAACGGTGCTTTAACATTTCATTTGCATGTTGCAGGACTGCATAGGGTGCCAGTACATCCCTGCAACATGCATAAGAAATGTTAAATCAGAGTTATACAAGCATGTCTGTGTTCACCCCCATGGCCATGGGTGAAAGAACTTGAAAACAGGGTTATCATCCTGTTTATTTTCATCCTTAGCTTAGTAAGCTCTGGCCCAACCATTGTCCCACCCCTGGTCATGATGTGGCTGTGTGGGACTGTAGCAAACAGCTGCCGCTCAAAGACCCGCAGCGAATCTTCCAGCATGACTGGGCAGACAGCTACTGGGCAGATGAGTTGCTGCACTTTGGGCAGCCTTACCCCATTTTGGGTAAGGTTGCTATGTGCTATGTCCTTGGCCTTTTTCTGAGGATGTAGCGCGTAGCAGCCAGCTGCTGGTCCCACGGCGGGGGTGGGGGGAGATCATCTGGTGACCGCTGGGCACATGTTGTACTGCATCGTGTGGTAAAGCTGCCCATGGTGCAGTAGGCATCTTGTGTGGCTGCTCCCCATGAGAAACTTGTAGGAGCTCCATTGTGGCTGTCGGTTCCAATAACAGTAGGAGCTTAAGAACTGTTACCTTGCATGTAAGATTGTCTCCGAGACTGCGTCTACTTGTCTCAAGTGCAGATGTAGCCACAGCAATCCATGAATTGATTCCCCATAGGCAATACTTGTGCAGTGTGCTCTTGCTGGTGTTTGCCATAAAGGCAATATCTGGCCTATCACATATTCCAGCTTGGTTGCTACATAGGACTGATTGTATATCACACTAGTGCTCTGTTTTCCTATCTGTGAAATCTTTAGAGAACATTTTTTGCTCTGTAACCCACCATAGAAAGTCACTTCTTAGCTGGCCAGTTTAACCAGTTGGAAGGAAATCCTTCACTGGCACTTTTTCCAGTTTTCTCTGATACTTTGGCATCACAACATGACACATCAATTTTCTTTTACTTTGGGGAGCGGTTTGCTAGGAATTTAAAAAAAATATTATTTTTTTTTACTCTGCCATCAGTGTTCACTACTTGTATTTTCTAAATCAATCACAGAGTTATTTTACTTGAAAAGCTTCCATCTGTATTAGTCATAACCAAGCACAGTATTGCTCTAATACTTGACTCATCCTCTCTCTGGGGACTCTGTGCTGCCCTTGTAGGGTGATGGGCTCAGAACTCGCAGGCCTCTGCTCTCCAAATCAGGATAGTTTAAATTCCTCATGATCCTAGTCAACCAATTCTCATAAGTTAAAAGTAGGTAGAAAAACAATGCGTACATGTGACAGTTGAGTGCTAGTCAAGTAGTAGTTTCACAGTACCAACAAAGCTTTCATATACAAAAAGGGAGAGTGAGGAGTCTAGGGAATAAATATACTGTGTTTTTACTAGCTGCTCCTACTAGTTGGCAGCAGAGAACCAAATAATGAATATCTTGTCTTAAAAGAACCTGCTTTTGGTTTACTTGGCTATATGTCCAGCAGCTGCATGTCAGTCTGGCTGGCATCCTTTCTCTAAACAATGAATTCAAAAAAATGTGGCGTCCATGTCTTTTTTTTCTTTTTGTACTGTTTTAAGAATGTTTAAGACATTGAAAGAACCTTTATATAGATGAGATCTTCATTTTTAATACCTGAATTCCACTTACCACTCGGGTGTATTGTAGTGATTGATGAATGTATGTAAAATGTTGGTGTATTGATTGCAGGGGTAGAGTACCTCAGGCCGAATCTGGTCCATGTCTGTTTTTTATTTGTCCCCTTTCCACCTCCTGGATCTGGCCTATAGATTTAGTGCCTACTCCATAAACGCTGAAAAGGGAGAAGAGAGGAGACCATGCACTGAAAGATAGGAAATGGACCATATAGTATAGCTCCATGATCTGGATCCTCCCCGAAATCCCATTCTCCTTGCGAAGCTTGTACTAATTTTGACAGTGACCCAGTTGAGGAAAAATATTCTCCACTTTTGCTATATAGATAGAATGTCACAATAGGGACGTTGGGATGTAATAAAGTTGTTGACATAGTTCTCCGCTGTCACCCCCAAATGTGCCCTAATCTCCACTGTGGCCTAGGAATTGGGACAGTAGTTCCCAAACTGTAGGTCCCTGACCTCAAGTGAGGTCATAAAACTAGTTCATGAGGTTGTGTGACTGGAAGGAACTATTGCAGCTGTTGTGTTACCTCTGGCAGTGGCAACTGGAAATTGAACAGTTGCTGCCTGAAACCTCCTTGCTCTGCCTCAGAGTCTCCAAGTCGGAGGAGGGGTATTTATGGGGGTCAGGGAATGGTGGCTACTACTGCCTTCCTGGGATAGAGTGTCCAGGTGGGAGGGAAAGAGGCTAAAGGGGCACACGCCCAAAGCACAGGTCCTGGGAGAAGGGCAGCATGTGCTGGCTTATACATTATTTTAAGCATTTATATAGCGCCAGCGATGTACCTGGCGCTTTACAAAAAACAAAGTAGACACGGTCCCTGCCCAAGAGCTTACTGCATGGGTTGGGTGCTGTCAAAAGGGCCTTGCTGTGCTAGCAACTCATTTTCTTGAGCCTGTGCGTGGGAGTGGTAACACAGCAGACCCCGTCTTGATGCCAGTGCACTGGATCCAGGTTTTATGCAAATTATTATTATTATTATTAACAAACATTTATATAGCGCCAGCAGTGTACCTGGCACTTTACAAAGTAATAAAATAGACACGGTCCCTGCCCCTAGGGCTTACAATCTGAGAGACAGGAGCTGGGGGAGAGACTTAGGAAGGGGAACAGAGGGAAAGACAAGGGGTCTAACATTCATGAAGATGCGAGGTCTCAAGTGCACGTACTTGGCTTGGTTACGATGAGAATGACAGCAGGCAGGTCCATGTTGCAAGGATAAGGGTAAACCGATCGTAGGTATAGGAAATAGTGGCTCAGCAGGATAAAGAGTCAGACAGAGCAGAGCGAAAGAGGTGAGTTTTAAGGAGAGATTTGAAGGTATGAAGGGAGATAGGCTGTGAATGTAATCCTGTCCCCTCTGAAGATGGTGCCTTGGCTTCCATTAACTTAATAGGAAGGATTTGCACTCGGGGTGCTAGAAAGTGGGAGAGAGATGGTGTCAGTGTAGTGTTTGTGCATACATTAAATAACCAACTAGTTGTGTAATTCCTTGCTTTTTGATGGCTCTTTGATGTCGGGTGTAACAGAAAAATTTCATGCAGGCCAAATGTTTGGGCCCTTCTGTATTAAAAGAATTTGGTGTGTCCAGAGGGATAGGAGACCATGCAGTCCCAAAAGACATTTCTCTGAAACACATGAAAAGCATAAGTGTCTTACAATTCTCTGGCACAGTCTAATGGCGCCTGATGGTATGCCTGACTCTTGTTCCTCTCTCTCTTCCTTGAGACCTGTTGGTATTTCCATTAGGAAGTAAGCTTTGTTTTATTCATACATAAGAAGTGCTGGTTTTGCTTTCTGCATTCCAGTCAGTCGTGCAACCTCTTTGTCAGGTGGGTGATAGTCGGGGTGCTACCAGACACAATAAAAATGTGTAGAGCCATTGGGTTGTAAACGATGACCTTACCATGATAGTGTAGTTCGTTGTAAAGATGTTTGTGCCTCTGTGTGGTTTGAGTGACTACCCAATAGTGTCCACCTGTTCCCTGGATGATATCCTTGCTGAAAAAATGTTTTTTGGGGATATGGCTTACAGGGCAAGTGCTAGTTTCTTTCCCATTTATCTAATGCTGTCATTGCCATTTGCACCTTGTTTTGTGTGTCCTGCACTCCCTTTAAGTGTGCCCATTTGTCACCCCCAATAAATCAATCATGAAACCCTATGATCATGCATGACATATTTTTATTGATTATTATTAGTGGTGACAAATTTGTGAGTAGCGGTAGGAAAATAGAGTAAGTGTTTATGTAGTACTTCTGCTAATTAAGTGCTTGGGTAGCTACACTGAGTTTGAGTGCGATCAAGTATTAAATCGCTCCCTCTTCTTTGCCAGCATCAATCAATCTGGGAAGTTCGGGTGAGTTATGCCATTACACAAGGGAAGGCTGTCAGTCTACCACCTGGGAACCTGAGGTGTCCTTCTCACTATGGCTTGCATCTTCTGCAGGGGTTGTGCCATGGCTGTTGCCTCAAGTGTTGTCAGAAATGGTGACAGGTCTTCCTTTTTGATATTTTGTTTCAGTAATGGTACTTGGGTGTGAAGGATACATTCCATGAAATTGTGTTGGAAGCCCCTGGTGATGGGGCTGTAGGGGAAAAATAGGCAGGGGTCTTACAAAGCCCAGAAGGGTGAACACCTCTGTTAAATATAACCACATACCCGCCTATGGCAAATCTAAATAGTTGTCCATTCTTTTGTGCGTGGTTGGGGGATGGGGTGCTTGTGTTGCTGATCACCTGCTCCGGCAGGTTTTGCCTTCCATTCTTGTGGCAGCTGTGGTTCAGCGATATGAAACACATTTGCTTTGTCAGCCATGGCTCATTTACTCTTCTTTGGTGACCATGTACACATCCACCAATAGGCATGTACAGCTAACGGCACCAATGGAAGTGCTGCTTGAAGCATGTACAGCTGTGCCAATGGGCATGCTGCCCATACAGTATATGGGCCGCTGTGCAAATGGGTGTTGTGACTTTATAAAAACTACTTGCTGTGTCAATAGACTTGGCATTTCAGTGACATGCAGCCACCTGAAACAGTTGAAGTGTTGCTTGTGTGGCATACATTCTTGTCATTCAATCCATGTATTTGATACAAGATGCAATAAAATATGATTGTGTAGCATGTAGTTCATCCTGTCCTTCTGTGCAGTTTTTTCCATTCCTGGTGCCCATTTACTTTGGTTGGTGCCATTCTCAGTTGGCCACCAGCATGTTGAGCTATGCAATCTGTGATGCAACTGCTATTCAGGTCCTGTCACTCTGTCAATCATGGCAGAGGTAGTGGACAGCATAGTCCAGAGGGAGGCAGTGATTATGGAGTATTTTGATGCTGAGGAAGAGGACAATATAGTGCTTGCGTTGCCTCATCAGTCAGCAGCTGAATTGTGAATTTTCCTTGGGCATTGAGAGATGACTAATCTACCACCATCCTGAGTTCACCAAGACCTGCTGTTCAGCAATCTGCGCACACAAGCTGGCAGACTGAAGGAGAATGGCTATGTAATAGTTGATCCTGGCAATTCTCTTGTCACAATACTAATAGCTCACCCATAGAATGTGGTGCGTGGACAAAAGCTGTACCGGTGGGACAACACTGCGCAATACTGGGATGCTGAGAGATGGCTGCAGAACTCTTACATTCTGCACTATGTTGTTATGAACTTGGTGGAAGTGTTGAAGGCAGAACTGGTGTGGAAGAACCCGGTTATGTGCAACTGCATCCCAATGGCCGAGAGCGTTGCAATTGTCATTTGTAGGCTTGTGACTCCTGACAGAGCCCTTTTATTCTGCAGATTTTTTCCCCAACATTTTGCAAGCAAAATAAATTTTTTAAATTAACTAAATCATGCAAATTATTCAAGTTTAAATGCAAATGAATTTCCCAGTATGCTATGGCACCAGTTGGAACAAGTTTAAAAAACAAACTCTCAAACAATTGGAGGAGGGGGTGTTCTCTTACCGGAGTGGCTATGGACTGCTTCTTTTCAGTAGCTGTGGCACAGGGCCTCATAGCGCCATAATATATTCCAGCTCCTAACAGGACTGGCGCCCCATTTGCTAGTTTAGTTTTGAGATCTCATTTGGTTCTCTTAGAGCCCTGTTTGATACACTTCTGCCATTTCCATTAAGGAGGGAAATGCAGAGTACGTGGGGCCCTGGTTGTAGTGCTCCACAGTCAGGCTGTAATTCTGTGCTGACAGATGCACTTTAGGTAATCATTTGCCCAAATGAAAAACATTTTGAAAATGACTATTAGCAGGGCCCCATGAATTCTGTGCTACCTGCAGTCTCAGTTTCCACTTTGTGGGTCACCAATTTGGCATCCACATCTCCACGGTAGGAACAATTCTGTTGGACGTCTGCAAAACCATCAACAAGCTGTTTGAGCGTGTTGTGCAGTTTGTGGATTCTGGCACAGCTATAGCTGCCTTTTGAGGAAAAGGTCTTCCCCAACTACACCAGTGCTCTCAGTGGAACTAGTGTCACAGTATGCTGCCATCCCACAGAGAAAAGGACTTCATGAATAAAAAGGGGTCTACTCTCTAGTACTGTTGGCCATCATGGACCACAGAACCAGATTCTTTGACTTTTTCTAGCAGACAGATCTAGTAGGACCTACAATGCAAGGATCATGAGATCACCCTTCCTGAGTTGCATGACTCTTGGTGAGTGTGGGCCTTGAATTGCTACACAATTGAGGGTGACTCCATGAAACCTGTTGGCCCTGCTGATCCTGCCTGCCTTCTGAAACCGTGGCTTTTGAAGGTGCAACAAAAGGGCCATGAGAGTGGTCAATTATTGGCTGAGTAGTGCCCACAGTGTGGGTGGAATGCACAGTTGGTGGGCAGTCAAAAGCAGGCTGGCTGTGAAGGAGGAGATTGCCCTGTTCTCACTGCATGTGTCCAACGCAAAGTCTGCAGAACCAGTGGAAAAGCACTGTACCTGGACCCACTAATGGATCCAGAACTATTACCCTGAATCCCTAGTAGTAAGAAATGCCACTGAAGAGTGTTTGACAATCTGAACACGAGATGTTTTTTGCTGCCATGCAAGCGCAGGCAATGAGTCATGACATGCTCCAGCAAGAATAGTGAATTTTCAATCAGCTCTCATCTTGTCCTTCACTCACCCATCCCCAGAAGAATCTTATCCTGAATGCCCCCGCTCTTCCTCCCCAGAAGGACTTGTATTCCTCCTTCCCACTCCGTCTAGAGAGCTTTTCCTGTATGCAGTTGATACCCATTCCTCCTTATCCTGTCCCATACCCAATCCCATCACAGTGCTATGAAAACATTAAGATTCTAGTAAAGCAAAAGTCTTAATTGAAAAGTTAACCGAAATAATGAAGTGAACTGTGCCTGTATTCAATCAATAAAGTGTGATGTGGTAGAGGAGGAAATTACTGTTGACGCTTCCTCGCTGTCTTTTGTTTGCTGCCAGAAACAAAACTTGCAATTCTTGGCTGGAGGGTGGTTCTTCTTTAGGACCCCCACTCATGCTGGGGCTTGGATGAGCAGGATGATCTTGGTGGGGCGGACCTATTCAGCATTGTCTTGGGTAGCCACTGGTAGAGTTGGTGCAAACCAGCCACTGCAAGGGTTGGAATACTGGTACTCCTGGTGCGCGGGGAGGAAAAGGGTGGACAGATGGATGGGGGTGAACTGCCACTGAGCAAATCATCCTGGAGAGGGTTCCACAATGTGATTTTCCTCGGGCTGAAGTGTGCAGAGTGGGAGGGATTGCTTAATGCATTATAGGACAGCCACTCAATCACACTGGACTGTAAATTCATTTCCTAGGGCAGGCTGGGTGTGGCAGTTGCCCCACATTCATTTGATGCAGTCTTTCGGTATTTTCAGACGTGATGGGCCGGCATTCACCCCGTCACGGAAACAACCCTTAGATTCCCCGCCAGGATCACTCCGGCATGGCCAACAGATGTGCCCGGGGACCCCGGCGTGCCCCGCCCCCCCCCCATGCTCCCGCACCGCCCGCCCTCTGGGGAGACCAGATGACCATGGCCTGGAATCCCGGTGGGGATTCCAGGCTGTGATTGCCATCCAGACGTGACGGGCCCCTTCATCCCCACCGGGAATCTCATTCACCACACGATCGATGCTGCCCCTGCCAGTCCAGCCGATCACGTGGTGAATGAGATTCCTGTCGGGGATTGAGCGTGGTTAACATCTGGGGGGGAACTTCCGGTTCCCTAACAGACGTTACGAGGGCATTCCCCACCACAAGGAATTGACTGTGGTTGAGCGTGATCTCATAATGTCTGAAAATACCCTTTGAACTGTGACCGTTTCACCAACATCACCTGGTCCTTTAAATAAGCCCCCGTTCTCTCATCTCTTTCCCTTGCTACTCTAAAATCCTCCTCCGTCTTTCACAATCTGCCATCTCTCTATTGATCAGAGCTTATTTTTTCTGCAGCAGTTTGGTGATGCTTGCTTACATCCCCTCGGCCATATCCGTGGTCTCCCCTAGCAGTTGCTATGCCAAATCCTTGTGACATCTCTGGTGGAACATGTGGAACTCCCTCTGTTTTTTCGGCTCTGGAATTTGACCTGACGTCACATCAACCACAAGAGGATAAAAAAGTGGCATTATGACCTCAAAGCAGTCCAGGCAGCAGCTGCGTTTAAAAAACAAAAACCAAAACCGAACAACCACTCACCCCTTCTGCCTAAATTGACCCCCCTGCCCCAGCTATCTCCAGTGGCAAATATCGGTCTGGACAGGGTGATCCCATGTCCGTGTCAAGATGACACTGCCCCCCCCCACACACACACCTAAGAACGCTTCTTGCCTGTAGTGCTGTTTCTAACTGCTGAAGGAGGAAGCCATCAGCAATGCCAAAGCTTCCCAGAACAGTCTCCTCTGTGTCCTGGATCTTGGGCAGCTGGCAGTTGGGAATTGGTATGTGTCAGAGGAGTTGGCTGGTAGGGCCAATGGGATCGAGAATTACAATTTGAACTCATTCCAAGGAGCTTGCAGACATGGATGGCACCTTCATGTGGCCTCTTGCAGCATGACTCCTGATGAGACTGGATACAACAATAGCTCTGTCATAGGTTAGAAACCATCTCCTCAAAAACAATGGTCACTTTCTGGTGTGTGTGTGGGGGTTTTTTTGGGTTTTTTTTATCCTTGTTTTTTCACTGCCCTTCCCTCCTGATTGATGATAGCCTTGGTCCAAGGCATCCCAGTGGAATTTTGGCTCCTGGCGGGCTGGATCCCTGGCTTTCAGCAGAGGATTGGGGAAGGTTTTTTCCAAAAACAGCTGGTGTGGTTAGCAAATGCTGTTGGCTAGCGATCTCAAATTATGCTGAGCAAGAAGGTGTGGGTTGTTTTTTTTTTGTTTTTTGGGTTTTTTTTAAAAAAGAAATGGTGTATCTCTTTTTAAACCTGGGCAGGGCAGGGCTGCCAGGGACATTCCACAGCCACCATGGAGATATGCAGAAGCTAGATCATTGATTGGAAATAAGGTGGTACATTTTATGTAGCAGCTATGGGTAAAACATATGATGGTGCTACGCCATAGTTATGATCTGGCCTGGGGCAGCCATGGTGACCAGTGGTGGTCAACCATAGCGATTGGCCATGGCGGACTCTGAGCCGGGCCATGGCAGGCCACAACAGATGTGCTAATCTGCTGTGGCCTGCTTTGGCCTGGTTGGCTGGGCCTTCACCTGGGCTGTGACTTCGGGGGTTTCTGGAGGTTGGAGCCCAGGCTAGCCACTGACATAGCCCGGGATAAACCCAGGCCAACATCTGGTGGTGCAAAAACAGACGTACCGTTGTCCTGTAGGACTAAATGGGCCACTGTCACGTCTGGTTTGTACCCTATGTGTTAGCAAGAGAAGTGTGTTTACAGCACTCGGGATCAAATATATTTATCAAATGTGTTTAATGTGTACCTGGATGTATGTTTGCATAAAAAGACAGAACAGAAGAACACATTTTTAATGCTGAAACAAGTAGCCATTGTTGCATCTCGTCCAACTCCCGATACGTAGCAGATTGCATGCATCTGTGGGGAGACTCTGCTCCCCCCCCATGACAGTTGAGGGAGTTGGAGGCGGAACACACCAATGGAGCAGGAGTGTGCCTTAGTGAAGTGAGACAAAGCAACCGAATGAGCCTGCTGTTGTGATTTAAAGACCTCCCTCAAACTCCTGTATGTTCCTGACTCTGGGGAAATCACCATGGTGGATAACAGTGAAATGTCTTGCAAATGCTGTTCCCTCCATGAGACAGTCAGACCCTGTAAGATTGATTCATCATGGACCTGGCAACGTTTGGTGCAGGTCTGGAAAGGAGGAAATGTGCCCCTAATGAGAGATGCCTCCTTTAGACAAAAATGCCAGGTGGAGCTTGTCTAGACTTTTGTATAACTTTTGCTTTTTTGCTGAAGATAAAACGTCATTTCACAGATACGTGACATGTTCTCTTTTGTTGCGGCATTGTACCCTGCCCTAATAAGAGTTAGAGACCCTGATCTGGTACAAGAGCATAGCTATAATAGGGACACAGAGTGCAGCTGTACCGGGGCCAATGACCCTGACACCCTAAATTCCCTGGTGCAGCTGTATCCTCTGCGCTAGGACGCGTTTCAACTTGGCTATGATCCTGATCAGGTAGGCATTTTATATTGCTTTTTACTCATCAGTTTTAGTTTTCGGTTTGGGAGCTTTGCTGTCTGGGATGCTAATGCTACTTGTAAAATTTGAATTCAGTGAGATCAGTTGTTTTGTATTTCTAAGGAGAGTGGCAGTGGGTAAGCATAAGGATGGATGATTGATGGTTTGGTTTCTGGGATGGTAAGACCTGCATGGTACATGTATCCCTCTTTGTTCCCTCTGAGCGATGTTTCCCATGGGGCTACAGATGAGCCCCCGGAGCAGGCTTCTGTATGATCCCTTGCAGTGTCACCGCCCACACGGTGAGTCACTGGTAATGCCTGAGCTCTTATTTTTAGTCCTGTTGCTGCCGTCGGCCTTTAACCATTAGCCAGTAAGCGACTTAAGCAAAGAGATAAACACGATAATCTTTCTAGGCCTCCCCCCCCCCCCCCCCCC
>QEPC01002445.1:484132-498381 GCA_003113815.1 Sphenodon punctatus
CCCCCCCCCCCCCAGACTGTAGATCCAACCTGTATGGAGTGTTGTTTTGTTAGAAAATCCCCCCCACTGCCTCTTTCTAGGGTTGGTGGTACTCCCATTTGTGAGAATGGGAGGAGCCACTCGACAGAGAACAGAAGGTTGCTGCCTTGTAAACAGGGTTCTTTGAGATGGCTCCAAACATTCTCACAAGCACCCACCCTTCTGACCCCGCATGGAATTTTCTTCCTAGTTGCTTAGGGTTGGAAGGAACTGTGGGTTTAGGTACCTTATATAGGGTGGGGGTGTGTGAAGGTCATGTGGTTTTTTTAAGCTAGTGAGCCCTGGTATATGCTGGTAAGAGAAGGGCTCGCAAGTGAGAATGGAAGAAGTCCCTCGAAGAAGAACTTTGTTTACAAGGCAGCAACTTCCCCCACGGCATGGTGGCTATGCCCCTGGCTGCGAGAATCACAAAGCTGCTGCACTTAAGGGAAAGGGGAAACTGTGGCAAACCTGCCGCTTCCACATGAGATCTACAGTGGCAAAGATACCACGGCAGCAACTGCGGAAAGCCGTGTGTGCAAGGTACGAAAATCGTTCCCTTCCTAACCGTGCTGCTTTGGTGCGGAAGAGCACCATGGTAAATGCTGCCGCAGCGGTGCAACATTTCAGCCCTATGTGTGACCTGCTTGTGGAGCTCATCTTGGAGCGGGACATCCAGCTCTGTGACCCCGAGGAGGTGATGTGTGGGTTCGAGGAAATGGGGTTTCCACATTGCATCGGGGCCATTGACAGCATCCACATCCCCATAATATGACCCCCTCATGCAAAGATCGACTACATGAACCGAAAACAGGCCTTCTCCATCAATCTGCAGGCCGTAGTGGATCATAGGGGCCTGTTCATAGATGTCTACACAGGCCAGTCGGGGCAGAGCCACGACATGCGTATCCTGCATGCCTCCCCCTTCTATGCGCGCATATTCGACGGGGAGATTGCCCCCAGCCTGTACCGTGTGATAGAGGGGGTTCCCATGGCCCCTGTTGTGATAGGGGACCCCGCCTACATGCTCAGCCCATGGCTCATGCGGGCCTATCCAGTGACACGCAGCCGTGACCATCATCTGTTCAATGAGCGCCTGTCGTCCCCACGCAGCGTGGTGGAGCAGGCCTACAGGCTTCTGAAGATGCGCTGGCGCCTCCTGATGAACAGGAGCCAATTCGACCTGGACCACACCCCCATCCTCGTCCTGGCGGCATGCATCCTGCACAATGTATGCAAGACAGGAGACCTGCCCTGGACAACCCACCACCGGTGCACAGGGCCGACCCCATGCCCCTGTACCAACATGCCCAGGGCGGGGCGTTCCGGCGCATCTCCGAGGAGAACATGAACAGGCCTATAAAGTACCGGGTCAGGTTCAAGGTGTTGGTTTTAACCTTTTAAAGCCCTTCATGGCCTGGGCCCTGCTTATCTGCGGGACCACCTCACTCCCCATGTGCCCGTGCGACCCTTGAGATCATCCGTGGGAGCCTTTTTGGAGGTTCCCTGAGCACGGCGGGTGGCCACCGATGTTAGATCTTTTTCGGTGGCCGTCTCTGTGCTGTGGAATTCGCTCCCGGAGGAGGCTCGGTTGGCTCCTACTCTCCTGCTGTTTCGGCGTATATGTAAGATCTGACTGTTCCGTCAGGCTTTTGGCAAGGGGTAGGGGTGGGGTGGGGTTTCCCCCCCCACATATTGTGTTTTTAAATTGTTTAAACATTTTTAATATTGTTTTTATTGAATGTTGTTCGCCGCCCCGGGCTGCCCTGAGGGCAGGAGGGGTGGGATATAAATTTTAAATAAAAATTAAAAAATAAATGTCATCTGCCGCTGCATCGTTGCCCAGACAGCCGAACGTCGGGCAGCGCCCGACCCACACCCGTGTCCATAGTCCTGTGAACCCCTTCAATAAAGCTGGGTACTACCCTTTACCTGCAACCGTGCCTCTGTTCCATGTGTGGACTAGGAGGTCCTGGGAATGGGTCCCGTGGGTTGCCTGGGTGCGTGCACCCTCCCCTCGCTGTTGGCTGCGGGGTGCTTGGGCCCCACAGTGCTCTGCCTGCAGACACTCGCCAGCTTGCCTGTGCAGGGTCTGTGTACACCTGTTCCAGCCACCTCAACTGCATGAGGCCTCCCTGGGCTGGCCCCTAGCCCCGTCGGCTGGGCAGGCACTCTACAGTGCCCCCACCCTGCCGGTGCCCCCCTGCACACCACAACCCCCGCCACATGTCCCGGGACAGAGGAGCCGACAGCAAGGTATAGGTACAACATATTTATTGGAGGGGGAACTGTACAATGGAAGAGAGGGTTAACGTCTGGGGCGCTCTCTCACTCTCTTGGCCACACCACTGGGGCTCGCGGGCTGGCATACCCTAGCTGCAGCCGACCGCGGCACTCGCCTGCCGGCTGGCCCAGCTTCCCTTTCATCCACTGGCCACTCCATGCCGGCCTCTGATGTCGGTTCCTGCATGGAGGAACAAGAAGGGGGTAAGCGAGCCTCGTGTGCATGTACCTCTTTCCCATATCAGGGCCTGGGTCACTGGGTGCCCCATGGTCATCCAGGGAGCCCCCTACTCCCCACACGAGCATAACACATGCCATAGGGCGATCCCTGTTGGTGCGAGCCCCTGGATGGCCCAACCATGGTATTATGGCCCATGCCCGTTCCACTACAGCGTCACAGAGCTGGTACACTTGCCTCAGGCGATGGCCGTTGAGCCCCATCTTGGGTAGTGCGTATGTTCAGAGTGGGTTCTATACTGTGTTCCCTACTGGGGTCTTGCCTTGTGCGGGTCCCCTACTTCGCAGTGCAGCCCCCTGGTGGTGCGGCCTTACCGGAGGCGGTGGGACGACCACCATGGGCGGTTGGTTGTCCTGGGGTTCATGGTCCTGTGGTGGGGGTGTTGCCTCCTGGCGGAGGGGGCGGAATGGCAGCAGGGGCGGGCTGGAAGGGCGGCCCCGCAAGCAGGTCCGGTTGCCCTATGTGTGGGAGGGGGACCCCGTGAACCAGGCCCAGGTAGGGTTGCTGTTGGGGAACCACGGGTGGTCGAGGTGCCGGGGGGGGGGCACCTGCACCAGTGGGAAGCTGCCATGGTGTTGCGGCCTGACCCTCCAGCCTGTCACAGGCGCGCCACTACTTGTGTTGGAGGGCGGCAGCCTGGCGCCTGTCCCAGAGGTGCTCGGTGCGGGACCGGGCCATTATGACAGCCCCCCCCCCCGATGAACTCACTTGTGAGAGTGAGCTCCCGGGAGTGCACCGTGGCTAACCGTTGCGATTCCTCCAGCAGCTCCCTACCGAGGTCCTCCCTCCGGCGCCGGTTCCTGGCCCGCATCTCCCGGTTCCACTCCATGCTGCCGGCAGCTGCGCACCTCGCGCGAGTCGGCACCTGGTCTGTGAATGGGAGGCTGGACTGAACGTTAGTGCTTCCAGCCTGTGTGCCCCGCTGCCAGCTACTGCATGGCCCGGTGGGGTGCCCGGTGGGGGCAGCTCCCCTCAGCCCTCCCCTGTGGGGTCCCCTTGCCCTGTCCTCTTGTGGGATGGCCCCCCGGCAGCTGATTGCTGCGGGTGGGAGCCGTCACAGTCAGGTGTGCCGTGGGAGCCGCTGTGGGCCCAACAGCCCCTCCTGCCTGCCCCCGACACCCCCATCTCTTTAGGCATGGCTGGTTGTGGTTGCACACCCCCTGGTGCCCCCCACCCTGTATCTCCGCCCCCTGACCGGTGTGCCCCGCCATGGAGGGTTGCCCACCTGGTGGTGGGGTGGGCTGCCGAGCCCGCCTCGTCGTCATCCTCCGACCTCCACCTCATGCATCTCCAGGCTGCCTTGTGCTGCAGTGTGAAGGGGTGTTGTTAGTGTTTGCCGGGCCCCGGCTGCTGCGACTCCGTCCAGGCCATTCCCTGGGCCTGCTGGGGCGATCACACCTGGATCCTATTCCTCCGCTTCCTGGGGGCCGTCCTGGCCCTCCGCATGCTCTGCACGCACCCCCTGTCCCTGTGGCAGGTAGGCCTGTGGGTGTTGGGGGCGGGCGCTGAGCATGGTGGTCCGGTGCTCAGATCCTCGGGCCGCCTCCTCCCCCTGTGGGATGGGGCTGTCCCTTCCCACTTCCTGGGTGGCCTTGCCAGGGGCACTCCCTCCCCCCCCCTACTCTGTGGGGTCTGTTGGTGGAGTTGTGTGGTGGCCTCGCGTCTGCCCCTGGCGAAGGCGCTGCCTTGTGTGCGGGAGGCCACAATGCCCCGTCGAGGCAGAGGAACTTGTCTAGCTGTTCCTGGAACTCAGATGTGTGCGTGGCCCAGCCGGACTTGAGATTGTCGTCCTTGATACATTTATATTCGGACCTCAAGTCCTTTGCCTTCTGCATGCACTGGGTGACATCCCTATTGTACCCCTGCCGCTGCATCTCCTGGGCGATAGCTTCATATACCTGTCTGGTCTTGTAGCTGAGCACCAAGTAGTGCTGGACCCTTTCGGACCCCCACACGCGTATAATCCCTGATCTCCTGCCTTGACCAGGGCTACCCCTGGACCCGTGTGTGTGTGGGCTGACCGGCTTGGCGGCGTGGGGCCTGCCCTGTGGATGTGGTAGCCGTGGTGATGGTTGTGTCCTGCTGGGGATAGTGCATTAGGAGTTACTCTGAGTCCTGCTGGCCCCCTCCGTGCCCCTGAGGGGGCACGGAGGGGGCCAGCTTGCCCTCCCCTCTCCCCCTGGGGTGCCCTTCTGCTCACCTGGCTGTCTGGGGGCCCCTCCCCGGCCGTCGTCCTAGTGCTGCGGTGCTCCATTGTCTGGGAGCTGTCATGTGGGGATGGGGGACTGGGTTATGCAGCTGCCACCTGCCCTGTGTTCCCTGGCCCATGGTGCCAGGGCCTGGGGCATGGTCCTCCGATCCCTGGCGGTGTGTGTGGTTCCCTCGCACTCACCTGACTCACTGCTGCTCCTTGGGCCGTGCCCCTGGGATGTGCTGGGGGTCCTCAACCAGGGGTAGGGGGTGGTGCGGCCCCTCTGCCCTATGTTGGGACACGTGCTGGGACACAGCCTGGCGCGTGCTCCCCCCGGTGCGCTCCCAGGTCCCCGTGCTGACGCGGCCCCTTCCCGTGCGTGGGGCAGCGTCGGTGGCTCCCTTGGCCTTCTCGGTGGCCTTCCTGGTCGCCATCGTGGGAGCTCGCGTGCGTGTGCCATGATTCCACCCTCCTTTATGGGCTCTCAGCCGGACATCCAGTGTCCCCCCATGGTCGTGTCTGCGTGGCGGCGCGTGTGTGCCCCATGGCGCTGGCGCAGTGGGGCTTCACCGATCTGGTCCATGTGGGTGTTCTCGCTTTTACACGGACACTCGGATGTTGGACACCCATCTCCACCCACGGAGGGTGTCGACTCCCTCACGGCTGCTCCATGGGTGTTGGTGGGTGGGTCGGGCATGCGCCCCCACCCACTCGTGGACATTTACACGGACGCTCTCCCACCCATTCAATGGGTCTTTCCGTGTGTAGCACCAGCTATGTATCTGGCACTTTACAGAACAATAAGATAGATGCGGTCCCTGCCTACGGCTTATAATCTAATAGACATGGAGAGGGGAGACAAGGAGAGGGGACATAGGGAGAGACAAGGGATCAATAACATTCAGGCGGATGTGAAGTCTCAGGTGCATGTGCTTGGCTTGGTTGCAGTTAGGCAGGAGTCTGCGGGGTGGGCAGACAGCAAATATTGAAGGAATGTTCTAGCAGGCGTCGGGAAAGGCGGTGAGAAAGAGGTGGGTTTGAGGAGGAATTTGAAGGTGTAGAGGGAGGGGGCAATGCAGATGTGGGGAGGGAGGGAGTTCCAGGCATGGGAGGCAGCAAGGGAGAAGGGACGAAGGCGGTTAGGTGAGCAGGGAAGACGAGAGAGAGCGAGGGAGGGGGTAGAGGAGGAGCAAAGAGTGCGTACAGGAGTGTGTAAGGAGACTAGGGCTGAGAGGTAAGGGGGAGCCATTTTGTGAAGGGATTTGTACGTGAACACCAGGAGTTTGTGAAGGATGCGTTCTGGAAGGGGGAGCCAGTGAAGCGAGGAGAGGAGAGGCTGCACGTGGTCGAAGCGATGGGCTGAGTGGATGACCCTAGCAGTGGAGTTTTAGATGGAGATAAGGGGGGAGAGGTGAGAGCGGGGGAGGCCAGTAAGGAGGAGGTTACGGTAGTCAAGGCGAGAGATTACCATGGCGTGAACAAGGGTTTTGGCTGAGGAGATGGAGAGAAAGGGGAGAATCCGAGAAATTTTATTTATAGAGGGCAAAGTGACAGGACTTGGCAACAGAGTCGATGTAAGGTTTAAAGGAAAGGTGAGTATCAAAGTCGAAGCCCAAGCTACGGGCTTGGGGAATGGGGCGAATGGTGACCCCATGAATAAGGATGGACAGGGGAGAGCAAGGGTAGGGAGGAAAGATAAGGAGTTCAGTCTTAGCCATGTTGAGCTTGAGCTGGCGTCGGGACATCCAGGCAGAGATATCAGAGAGACAGTTGATGAGGTGAGCTTGGACAGACAGGGAGAGAGGGGGTGGAGAGAGAGAGTTGAGTGTCATCAGCATAAAGGTGGTATTGGAAGCCGTGGGAGGCAATGAGTTTGCCAAGGGACAGGTTGTAGATAGAGAAGAGGAGAGGGCCCAGGACAGAGCCTTGGGGGACCCCAGGACAGAGCCTTGGGGGACCCCAACCAAGAGGGGGAGGGAGGAGAATTTGGAATTGGGAAGACACCTTAAAGGAGCCATCAGAGAGGTAGGAGGAAACCAGTCAAGGACAGAGCCACAGAAGCCTAGGGAGTGAAGGGAGTCCAGTAGGAGTGAGTGGTCGACAGTGTCAAAGGCAGCAGAGAGGTCAAGGAGGACAAGAATGGAGTAAAGGCGCTTAGATTTAGCGACAAGTAGATCATTGGTGATCTTGGCAAGGGCAGTTTCAGTGGAGTGAAGGGGGCGGAAGCCAGATTGGAGAGGGTCCAGGGAGGAGTTGGCAGAGAGGAGATCCAGGCAGCAGGAGTAGACAACACGTTCCAGAAGCTTAGAGGCGAAGGGAGACCGGCCAGTAACTAGAGGGGTCAGAAGGGTCAAGGGTGGACTTTTTGAGGATGGGAGAGACAGTGGCATGCTCGAAGGCGGAGGGGAAGGAGCCAGTGGAAAGGGAGAGATTAATGACATGTAAAAAAAGGGGTGTGTGTGTGACAGAGGGAGCAATGGAGGGGTGTGTGTGTGTGTGTCTATATATATAGAGAGAGAGAGACATAGAGAAAAAAGAATCAGCACCTATACCACTTCATGCCATACCCGCCGCGTTGTAACTTTTGTAAATTAGAGAAAATCACTAAAACGCTATTGGAAATGAATGGGAAAATGAAAGCACTATATGCCTAGGGTACTGGGTCATATTTGCCCCAAACACGTACTGTAAAAACAATATTTCTTCCTTTATTTTTTTTAAAATGCTTAAACCAGAACCTATTCCTTCCATTGTGTTCTCAAAGTAGGATACGGACAATAACTTAGCATTTTGTCTGTTTTCATAAATGTCACTTTCTGTGTGTGTACAGAAAAATATCACTTAAAGGGCATTGGGGTAAATTACACCCCAAAGTGAAAACTCACACTTAGAACTTGGTTTACACTGCAGTTAACACTACCACAGTGTTACTATTATTTTCATCATACTTGCAGTTTTGTGTTGGGGGGGGAAAAAATGCACCAGTTGTATATATGTGGTCATTTCCACCCTCATTATTTTACTTTCTTTCTCAGTTTATGTATATCTTATGTTTAAAAAATAAATAAAAATCACCCTTCTCAGCTAGATTAACAACGATCCGATTAAGCTCCGCCCCGCTTATATTACATTCTGTCATATGAGGACCACCGGGGGAGGGGGACAGAGTGCCAATCAAATTCTTAACTGCCTTCCACTGTTTATATTGGACACTACCTTGGTGTAACTTTTGCTCTAGGTTGCATTGAATTGCATGGGGAGAAGACTTCGCCTGGGATAATTAAAGCAGTTGCTTGTTACCTTAGATGTGTGGACAGAATCTGGAAAGCACTTAACGTATAAATTTGGTTAGGTATCACCATTAGTGGTACGAGTTTGGAAACTTTCAATAACCAACTGGGCGTTCTCCATATGCCCCCCATCTTATCTCTGGCTATACCAAGAGATTAGGCTGGGGTGGCTTTGGAGGCTTGTTGTTTAGCACCTCCCTCGGTCCAGGGGTTATTCTATTTTATTTCATCTATTTTATTTTATTCTAATTTCATTTATTTTATCTCATTTGACTCCAATATTATATTGCAATAAGTCAGATTTTTTATTGTAGTATTACTGTACTTTTGCTTATATGTTACATGTCGTTGTCTTTGTGGATTGTTATAGCAGATTGCTGGAAACAAATAAACTTGACTACAGATGTTCAAAAAATTGGGTGTGTGTGTGTGTGTGCTAATTCAACCCACACTACTATCACTGTGGGATATTACTCTTTAACATTATAGGTATTATTCACCCCAAGTACCTTTGTGTGGTAATATAGTATTTCTATACCACAAACTATAACTCTTAATAAAATGTATATATTTTTTGTTAATCTGAAGTCTTTTTCAAATCGATCACATAGTTTTCAACTTTGACTTAATTGGAGTCTACTATATTTCAATACTGTATTAATATAGTGCATTTGTCAAACTGGGGAGGGTTAAGATCTTTGCTTCCTGGAGAACAGCAGTGTTCATTGACTCCTTGCAGAGGGTTTTTTCTTGCAGCAGTAGCTGCAAGAAAGTTAAAGGCAGAACCGCTCTCCATTATAAACACTGGGGACTGCTGAAGCCCCGATATTGAGAGGACTGCTTGAACTACAGTTCTGAAAATGTATCCATGGCTTATATGGCAGCCATGAACTCACGCCTCCAAAACTCCATGAACCCATCCAAAACATGGAGTGAAAAGCTGCAGACTTTTCACTCCATATGAAAAGTTGCAGACTTACTGGAGTCAAAAGTACAAGTGAGGCCAGAGGGTAATTGACATGAAACTGACTAGAGCTTAAAGTCTTTGTGACAGAGCTGGCTCCTGATCAAGTTATGTGATTTTAAAAAGCAGTGTCACCTAACTTTCCTTACGCTGTTTACTGACAGTCAGTGGTTGCTCGACTGCATGGGCCATCCAGCAGAACTGATTTTAAAAAATGTTTAATAACTTGTTTTTGGCTGCAACAATATTTCTCACACCATACCACATGCTCTGTGTGGGGAGAGGGGCATGGGAACAGGGAGGGAGGGGGCTTGGGGGCTCTGTGTGGGGAGACTGGGGAGACCCCTCCAGATTCCCAAGCATACAGAGACCATTTTGTGGGTCTAACTGTGCATGGGTGGCTACTCTTATTTTAAAAGGGTTCCCTTAAGAGACTGTAAATTTTCATATTAATTTCAAGATACGGCTAGGCTCCGCCCACCATTGGCTAGGCTCCAGCTGCCACTGGATTGTGGGAAGGGTAGGAGGTCCCTGTCCTGTGCCCCCTCACCCTGCCCCCATTTCCCCTTAGCGGAGCTGCCATCAGTGGAGTAATTCTGGTTCAATGTTTGGCCATGGAGGCGGACATCGTGCCTCACCATCCCCAGTGCAGCTGTACTGTGCCCACAGTACAGCCCCACTGCTGCTTGTGCCCAGAACCTGTCCCAACCTTGCTTCCATTCTGCTCCTTCCAACCCCCTGACAGCACCCCCATCCTGGGGCTTGAACTTGCAGTGGAGAACAGCCCTACCTGGCTATGTCTCCTCCCCTTCCTTCAGAATGGCATCAACGGCTGTTGTGGAAGGGGCAGCAGGGAGAGCAACCCGTTCCAAAAATGAATGGGGGGAGCAGTTCTGTAGGTTCATCTCTACCCCCCCAATCCTTTCTTGCAGTATTACACCCACAGTTGCCCCCTTGTGCTGGCAAGGCAAACCACGGACGTGGCTCATTCTGCACAAGCAATACAGACTAATGAGGTTATTTACATATATCTGCATATGATTTGCATGCAGCCCCAAGCATCCCTGTGTGGGACTGGGGTAGAAGGCTAGAACTGCCTTTCAAAGCAATGAACTTGCTGCCAATCTGAGGGGAAGGGGGAACTGCCACGCCAGTTTGTGCCCCAAGCCTGGAGTTCCTGCCATGCCCCATAGCTCTGAATCTTCCTCCCTGTTTCCTGTCTGGATCTGGCCCATCAGGATATGGATATGATATTTTAAATATGGATACGACTGGGCAAAGATTAATATGACTCTCATGCTCTCTCTTTTTTCTCTTTCTCTTTCTATCCTTCCTTACTGTGTATCCACATGTGAACATATTGAATAACTGACGTGATACCTTTTTAGCATTCTCATTACTATATTAATCACATCCCAAATAACCTGGAAATTTTCTAAAACAATTTTTTTTATTTATTACAATTCAACAAACACTTAACATACATTACAACAGAACTTAAACACCAACAAGCATAGAAATTATTTACAGATTTTTCTATCTATATTCCATAATTTAACCATCAACATTAACGTAATATATATACTTAATTCCTTACTATACATTCATTATGTATCACTAACTAAACTATCATATTATTTCTTGATAATTTCTTATCCTAATTTGACAAACAATTTTTTCAAATTACTGCAACTCTGTCCGGTTGAACAGAATTGCATTATGTACAGCCCATTGTATAAAGTTATCTACACTGACATTGTCAACAGTTCATTACATAATGTGTATACCATTTTTATTAATGTAAACAAGCGTTAAGGCAGTTTGAAAAAATTGGTCTTCATTGAATTATGATAAAGAAATGATCAATAAAGAAATAATGTGATAGTTCAAGTTAGTGATAAATAATGAGTATGTATAGTAAGGAATTAAGTATATATAGTACATGTTGATGGTAAGTTATGGAATATAGATAGAAAATCTGTAAATAATTTCCATTCTTTTTGGCATTTAATTTTTGTTGTAATATGTGTTAAATGTTGAATTGTAAGTAATTTTCATGTTTTTTGGAGTTAGGGAAAAATGTATTTTTTAAAAGTTTTTTTCGTTTTGGAAATGATTCTGCCTTTAATGGTTTTTTAAAACTGTAAAGTTTTTTGCTTTGTTCACTTAAATCTGGCCTCCTAGAAGCTGTGCACCCATCAAGCCTACCAGGAAAAACCCAGCTGACCATGGGTCATGGGCAAAGCTTCTCTGCTGATGCTGGATGGTTTGCTAGCAAAGTACAGAACATTTTCATGTTTCTGTTCCATTAGCAGAGGCAGGGTAAATGGCACTCAGAAGATGTTACTAGTGACTGTAGTGCTGACTACTCAGAAAGGAGAAGTAGCGAGAGACAACAGAGTGTAGTTGGAGGCAATAGTATTTAGAAATTAGGAAAAGATACCCAAGTACTTAACCCTCATTTAAAGGTATTATTAACCCGGTAAAAGGATGTATGTAGACAATGTGGATTAAAAGTGCCTTAATTCTTTTTTTTAAAAAACCCACACCCCTACGTACAAAAAACCTCCCAAGAATAAAAGTGCTATGTTGGGTTGGGCTAGTGGTTTCATCCAGCCCAGCATCCTGTGTCGAGCAGTATATCCACCTTCAGTCACTATTGGCTGTTGCAACATCCCCTTAGCAACAAGTTCTACAAGTTAATAGCAGGCTAAGTAGAAAGGCACTTACTTTTTTTTTTTTTTTTTTTTTGTTTAAATGACTTGCATTAAGAGTGTCCACACGACAGTTTAATCCATAGGAAGCTTTCGTAATTTATAGTACCGTTCCAAAATTGACATCATATAGCCCTACTCAGTTGATGATATTTCCCTTTTATGGATGGGAAAATTGAAAACCAGAAGTTCTATAACTTTATTCATTCTAGGTGGTGTAGCCTTTCTGATTAATTTGAGCCTTTCGATGTGAAATGATGCACTGATTTATGCCATGCAGTCTCCTTATTTTCCCAGTGCCTGTCAGCTGTGGGGGCTTGGATGAGGTCGAGCCATCTGCAATTGAATCCTGACCAGATGGAGGTGATGTTGGTGGGCGAGGGCTTGGGGGATCTGGGGGTGGTTGAATCTCCTCTTGTTGGGGGGGTTCACCCTCCCATGGTCTCTCAAGTGTGGAGTCTGGGTGTGCTCCTCGATTCACGGGTCAACCTGGAATCTCAGGTTGCGGCCATGGCGGGGAGTGCGTTTTGGCAGTTACATCTTGTCCGGCAGCTTCAGCCGTACCTCTCAGACTCCGACCTTGCCACTGTCATCTATGCCTTCATCACCTCGAGGCTGGATTACTGCAACGCACTCTACGTGGGACTGCCCGAGAAGCTGGTCCGGAGGCTGCAGCTGATACAGAATGCCACGGCCCGTCTCCTTACGGGGGCAGGTCGCAGGGAGCACGTGACACCAGTGCTCCGGGCTCTGCACTGGCTGCCTATAAAGCACCGGGCCAGGTTCAAGGTGCTGGTTTTAACCTTTAAAGCCCTTCACGGCCTGGGCCCTGCTTATCTGTGGGACCGCCTCACTCCCCATGTGCCCGTGTGACTCTTGAGGCCGTCCGTGGGAGCCTTTTTGGAGGTTCCCCAGGTGAGGTGGGTGGCCACCGATGTTAGATCCTTTTCGGTGACCGCCCCTGTGCTGTGGAATTCGCTTCCGGAAGAGGCTCGGTTGGCTCCCACTCTCCTGCTATTTCAGCATGTGTGTAAGTCCTGGCTGTTCCGTCAGGTTTTTGGCAAGGGGTGGGGGTTCCCCACGTATTGTATTTTTAAGTTTTTAATTTTTTTGAAATTGTTTTATTTATTGATTGTTCGCCACCCTGGGCTGCCCTGTGGGCAGGAGGGGCGGGATATAAATAAAATAAAAATAAATAAATAAATAATTTCTCACACTGCCTCTTTCTAGAAATCTGTTGTATTAAATAAGTGTGTCCAAATCAAGGAGACTGTTCTTGAAGTCTTTCTTTGTACTATTTATTTATTTATTTTTATTTTATATATATATATATATATAATCAAAATTTATATGCCACCCCCTCCTGCCTCAGGCATTTCGGGGCAGCTCACAACATTTAAAAAACATTTGAAAACAATAATAATTACAATTAAAAAATAAAATAAAACCCCGTTCCTCTCACCACCACCCCTCTCAACCCACCCCGTCTCCCTCGAGAAAGGCCTGGTGGAACAGCCAGATCTTACATTGTCTATGGAAAGAGGGGAGGCCGGCAGCGAAACAGATATCCAACGGGAGGGAGTTCCACAACCGCGGCGCAGCCACGGAGAACGCCCTCATCATAGTGGACACCGGGGAAACCCGGGGGACCTCGAGGAGGGTGCCCCAGCCGACCGCAGGGGTTGCTCCAGGACCCGGAAGGTGAGGCAGTCCTGCAGATAGGCGGGGCCCAAGCCGTTAAAGGTCAACACCAACACCTTGAATTGCGCTCGGAAACCTACCGGCAGCCAGCGCAGAGAGTGAAGCTCCGGGCCGCTGCATTCTGCACCAGCTGCAGCTTCCGAACCAGCACCAAGTGTAGTCTCACATAGAGCGCGTTGCAGTAATCCAGTTTCGAGGTAATAAAAGCATGGATGACTGTGGCAGATCTGAGTCCGAGACATAACAGCCTAAGCCGACGCTCCAGATGTAACTGGAGAAATGCCCCCGTTGCCACAGCCTCCACCTGAGCATCCAGGTGGAGCTGTGGGTCCAGGAGCACCCTCAGACTCTGGACCTAAGAAATCAGGGAAGGGAGGACCCCATCAATGATGGGGGCCACCACTCCCTCAACCCTCCCTACAACCATCATCTCCGTCTTGTCAGGATTTAGCCTCAGGCGGCTTGCCCTCATCCAATCCCCCACAGCGGACAAACACCGGGTAAGCACTGAGACTGCCGGCCCTGAGTCGGAGGAAAACGAGAGAGATAGCTGGGTGTCATCAGCATATTGATAACATCTCACTCCATACTCCCTAACAACCTCTTCCAAGAGCTGCATGTACACACTGAACAAGAGAGGGGATAAGATGGAACCTTGTGGTACTCCACACGTGAGGCCCTGGGGGGGGGGGAATGAAAACTCCCCCAGCACCACACACTGGGTTCTCCCAGCCAGGAAAGAGTGGAACCATTAAAGAACAGTCCTGCCAATCCCTGCCCGGTCCCGCAGCCAAGTCACCAACAACTCATGATCAACGGTATCAAATGCAGCCAAGAGATCTAATAGGAT
>QEPC01002445.1:506590-566567 GCA_003113815.1 Sphenodon punctatus
GGTTTCCATAAAGTCATGTATGACAACCTCAGCCCCGATACTAGTAGGTTGCGACGGGGGTGAGGAAATTGGAGCCGGGGACTTACTTGAAGTCGACCGTTGAGCCTCTCTCAGGAGCAGGGGAAGTCTATTAGCTCTCTCCCTAATAGCCCTGGGCTTCAACTGCCTACAACTAGGGCAATCGAGAACATCGCGATCGTCTCCCAGGCAGATGAGGCACAGCTCATACGGGTCCTTAGTAGTCATTTTCCTATCGCATAGCGAACAGCGCTTAAAAGAATGCTTGACTGAAGACATAGTTGAACGAGAGCTATGGAGATGCAGGTAAGCCGCGAAGCGGTTGGAAGGAACTGTTGGGTTTGGGCGGGGGACTGCCTTTTATACTGTGGGGGCGTGTCAATTTTTTTTTTCATATTTGAATTTGAGCTTGGTATATGCCGGTAGGAGAAGGGTGCGCATGCGCGAACCCATTTGTGAGAATGGGAGGAGCCACTCGAAGAAGAACCATCAGATTGTAAGGGCATTAGTTTCCAACCAATCAGGATTTCAATTAGAGGTGAAAGGTCAGATTTATCAGGTTTGTCTGAGAGCCTAGTTTCTGAGAATCTGTTCTTTTGCTGTGCACTTAGTCACAGACACAGCACCCTTGATGAACCAGTTGCTCAATGGAAGGAGAGTGAGAGAGAGGTTAACTTGCTGTCTGTGGTATGTGACATTGCTGCATCTTGCTTGGGGCCATATTACTGGAGAGTTTGATCACAGATCATTTGACTGAGCAGTTTGTGTAGTGGGGCTCTACTGAAATTGCTGAGACTTGGATATTGTTTTGAAGGTTGAGGATGAGGTTGAAGAAGGTCAGCAGCTAAATATGCTGCATTTATGCTATAATATGTTGGCGGTAGCCCTGCTGCCCAATCTCAAAGGAAGTGGAATGGGGCTTCAGATCATTGGAAACAACAGGAATGGCTCAGGCTCAACAGGCATGTCCCATAGCTGGAGTATTCTTTGGCTTTAAGTGCGTGTGGAGAGACTATTTCCTCAAAGGTTGTGAGGAAGTAACTCTCTTGGTCTACTCCACTTTTGTGGAGATTGGCATGGGGGAGACAGGTATGTCTCTGAGTCATGTACTCAGCTGTTGAATACACAGAGCAGTTCTTGGGGCGAGAGCTGTGCTGAGAGGCAGAAATACCAGAAGCTGGTGAGTTGTTTTTTTTGCTTTTCCTCTTGAAAACAAAGTAACAAACTGAAGCTAAAGTGGAAAATGGTTTTGTGTACCACACAGGTGATGGAGGCGGGGGGAGATAAAAAAGATCTGCCCCTTTTGCTGCTGTGATGCACTGTTGTCAGTTTCTTGCTCGCTGGCACTCACGGCTCAGATGGTTAGCTAGAAAACATCATCTGGTTTAGGGTATCGATAGCAGACAGCTTACTGCTTAGTTACATCCTAGGAAGCTCTCCTCAAATTGCCTCCCTGCTTCCCTTCGTTTTCAGTGACAGCAAAAGGACTCTTCCTGTTACAGGATTCCCTCCCAACTGTAGCTCATCCCGCACTCCTGCTCCAGCAAATCTCTGTTCACCTGATAGCCCTTCTAAATGCAGACTTTTTTGACACTTCTAATGAGAATATTCAAGCTTTTCCATCCCCAGTGGCTTTGCATCCCTCAAGATTCACTGCTTCATGTCCCCCTGCAATACAAATCCCATGGGCTTTTTGAAACCAGCCATGGGGCAGTGAAGTAGTTTATGCTCCCTAGATAGGGAATGACACCCCCATCCCTACCCCCAAACTGAAATGTGGGAAAGTGATTACTCGGAGGATCCTCTCTGACCTGCTTGGCTCCACTTGCACAGCTTTACTGAGGCTTAGAGAGGGACTTTTACATGGAAGTTATACCCAAAGCAAATTGCTTGGCTACTCACGTTCTAGGTTTTCATTTGCCATCATTTCAGGCCTATCCTGCCTATCCTTCCTGCTGAGTTTCACAGTGAAGTCACAGCACTCAGTCTGACGTCTCATTCATTTAATTTTCTATTGCCACAAACTGCAGTGTCCCCAGCCCAAGTTCTGACCTCATAGCAGGCTCCTGGTTCTCTTCTTCGTCGTCTTCTTTTTTTTTTTGCTTGCTTTTCCACAATGTTTCTGTAGTGTTTGCTGCCTTTACACTTTTATGTATTGTAAGATGCCCTGAGCCTCTGGGAAGGGCGGCATATAAATTCAAATAAAAATAAATATGATACGGTTCCCTTGGCCCCTGCTTCTGCCTGCCTTCAGATTCCATGTAAAAAAATAAATCTTGCTTTAAAACCCCATAGTTCACTCCTTTTGCTACATTCTGGTTCCTTGCTGTGCAGGCAGGGGCATAGGAGATATGGGGCATCCTTTCTGCCCATTTCACAGGTACAGCAAGAGATGGGAGCTGCCATCCATTTCTTGTCAGAGGGCATGATGGGCAGGGTGTGTTAATGCTTGATGGAGAGCTGATGTGGCTATGGGCATTGTGTCATTGGTGACAGATGAACACAGACTTAGGTTAAGCAGGTCAGGGGAACAGGTCGGCATGCGCATAATCCCTTTGCTTTTTTTGGCCTGGTGTTGATTGATCAGACCCGTGCCAGAACAAACCCAAGAGAGCATAGTTATAGGTCTGATTTGCAGGAAAGAGTAGCCTTTAAGACATCATTAGTGATAAGTACTATTCCTTCCTGGGGTCTTTCAAGAGCTCTCTGTATTTCTTCTTGAGAGAGATCTAACTTGAATGCTGAGGAGTCTTTGCAATCCAGAAGTGCTTAATCGGTGCATAATGAACCACGTTATTCCAAGGGGTAGAGCATTTATCCTATTGCAACCATTGCTTCCTCGTAGCAGTAGATCAAAATGTGCTGATCAGAAAACACAGCTCTTTATCTTTGTATTGCACAGCAAATCTTGCTTACCCCATCCTTTCCAAATGGCTGCATCCATCCTGTGTGTACTCGTTATACAAGAGTCAGAGGAGTGCAGAGGCTTGCAAGCACTAAGGGAGCCAACGTTCTTCCCTGTTGTAGGAGGAGATGGTTTCTGGAGAGACTTATTTTGTGCAAATGGAGAGTATATAGAACACTTTTAAGAAAAATAACAATGCTATTTTGGTACACTCATCATTCAAAGTACTACAGCTTACGCCTGCTGCAGCATTTAGACACATTTCTGTATCTTACTGTAGTTTGTCTTTAAGTCAGTATCTTGGAATGCTTCAAAGCTGCTTCCCACCCAGTTGAACTTTCCTTTGTGGATGTATTTTCTGTGAACTTTGGCAGCAGCTGCTAAAGGGGCTTCTAGTAGCTTCCCTCCTTTTTCTCATTATGGAACTTGCAGTTCGTTTTGATGCTTGTTTTAATAGAGTGAACTGCCAAAGCCAGTGTAGGATGATACCAATCGTTCCCACCTGCAGCTTCTGAGTCAGTGTCTGTCAGAGCAGAAAGTGATCCTGGTACTAGATGCCTAGGTTTTACACTATTACAGCACACATTCTGAAACAAGCTTTACTAGAGCAGTGACTGTGCTTTTGAGTGCTGAGGCCTCCTCCACAATGGAATCTAGGAGGATTCTGTTCCCCTTGGAATAAGATCTGCAGATGACAAATACATTTTTGTAAATACATCTCGCTGTAACTTAAATATTTTTTATATGCTGATAAAATATTATAACTGGTGTTTCTACAACCAAATTGTGTCGTCCCCCCAATATTGGCTCCATCACCAGGGCTCTTGGGACTTTACAGTGAGCAGTCTGATAATCTTGTTGAATTTGTTTTGGATTTTAACTGTAAGTTTTACTTTCATGAATAGGTTTTGGTTAAATGCCTGCTCCCAATGTGGTCACCTGCTTCACGTTCTGCTTCTTCCTGTCTGTGTTGTGTTCTTCCCACTTGCAAATCTGCAGACTGAGTGATTGAGCCTTGTTTTGCCTTTCTTGCCTTTCTTGCTAAGTGCATTTGATCATTAAGTAGAAACCTAACAACTTGGCTTCAATAGTAAGTGCTCAGGCTGTGATCAAATCTCTCATTCTTGGCAATTTTTTGTGTGTGCGCTTTAGGTGTGCTTATTGGGAAGTGGCCTATGCTCCGGTCCTGCTTCCTCCTGGGGCTTTTGCTTTGCATTGGCAGCTTGATGGGTAATTAGTCTGTGAAATGATGACTAGACACTGTGCTGGTTTGTTGAAAGTGCTCTGTTGTCTCTCCTTCCCACCAGCATGCTGCCACTGTTGGTAATCTATCCAGAAGGAGCAGAGAGCATCTGGGGAAACAGACTACACTTGTAAGTCTGTGTGTATGTAATACGTATACAATAAATATTGAGGGTGGTTGCCATGTTGGTCTTGAATGTAAGAGGAGGAGACATAGTAGGAAGGGTGCTGTGTGGCCTGAAAGCTTGCATGCTTATAAGCATTGCATACTTCCAGTGTGTTGGCAAATGCACACAGAGGGGCTGACAGCAGCCTATTGGTCCATAACCATATACAACCTTTTTGGAAGGAGCAGAATGTGTCTTAAATGAAATTGGCACATTTTACATATACTGTTACTTTGGCAAGTCCCCCCCCTCCCCCCCCCCGAAGCAAATGGCTAGATTAAAGATTACCGGATGTCTGATCATTTGTACTGTATTCCCATTCCCGTTGGTGTTGGACACAGGAAGGTATGAGTCTAATCGATCATTGGCTTACTTGGAACACTAACATCAAAGGAAACCTTATAGCTTTTTATCATCCTTTCCTAAAAGGAATGAATCTCCTCTTCTGCTTCCATTATTAATTTCTTTTCCCTCACTTTGGTGCTTTTCTGCAGATATCTCCCTGCTCTCGGGTTCCCTTCTTTCTGCTCCCTTGGGCATGTGGCCTCATTCCTTTCTTCTCCCCGCCCCATGTTTTCTTGCAGTTCTTTCCTGTTGGTAGCTTCAGCCGTGCGTGGTTTTGTTCCTCCTGCTCCACCTCCTTGGTAGCAGTGGTCTCTTGTAGAGGCAGTCATGGCAAATACAAGTCTAGTCTCCTTCTCATTTATACCTGCTCTACAGACCTCTAGACATCAAAGAACCTGTACAATTATAGGAAAGCTGGTGAGCTAGTACCATGAGGCCAGCCAGTTTTGCTTACTATTAAGTGCTCTGCAGACGAGACAGTTTGGTCACCCCTGAGCCTGTTGTTGTCTGACAGGCTGTATGCCCTGAAATGCTTTAACTGAATTATGTCTCCACCTTGTGGTCAAAAACCAAGCTGCAGTGCGAACTATGGGAGCTCTAGTCACTGAGATCACCACTACTTATTACATAATCAAGGCCTTGAGACAGTTAAGTCTGCCTCTAATCATAGATGTGTAAACTCAGAGGCAAGTGAAGTGTCATAAGAACATAAGAAGTGCCGTACTGGGTCAGACCAATGGTCCATCTAGCCCAGCATCCTGTCTCCGACAGTGGCCAATTACGGTGGTTTGGGAGAAGCACCCAACAAGTCACAATGGGGGATCCATTCCCTGTTGTTTTCCCAGTGTCTCTAGT
The DNA here is from genome assembly GCA_003113815.1 of Sphenodon punctatus. Taxonomy (NCBI): domain Eukaryota; kingdom Metazoa; phylum Chordata; class Lepidosauria; order Sphenodontia; family Sphenodontidae; genus Sphenodon; species Sphenodon punctatus. The sequence goes on from QEPC01002445.1 coordinate 512,123, forward strand.
GCTTCTGAACCAGATGGTGCAGGAAAGTGAAGCAGAGACCAAATTAGGCTGGGATTGGAGGAGCCATGTTGTCTGATGAGACCTATATACTTTCAGCCCTTCCCTGATGGATTGTCCCTTGATTCTCGTAAGCTAATCAGAAATTTCCTTTTGTCTGTGCTGGGAAGTGGGGAGAGAAGGAAAGCGCTCTTATTTCTCACTGTCCCCAAACCATGTGACATTTAGTCCACTTAACTCTATTGAAGTGGTGACCTTGTTATTCCCAGAAGACCTCTTCAGGGGCTGGGCAGGAACCAGTTGTCTGTGAAGCAGTGTATCATTTGGGCCTATAGGAACACTGGAGAGGTTTCAAAGGTATGGGTGTTTTAGGGAAGGTGAGACTGGATGGGTTTCTGGCAGCCCTGATCGGAGGCCACCCCCCATGCATATTTGGGCTGCGGGGGGGAATGCACAGGTCGAATATGCTCGGGCATCGGCCAGTCTGAACACACACACCCACCCCACCCCCGGTACAGCTTTGCTGACAGAGAGACGCAGGGATGCAGAGCAGTAAATCGAGCTCTGCATCCCTTTGCATCTCTGCTGGCAAAACCGCGCAGGAAGGGCTTTCAGATCGGCTGCTCCCTGCTTATATTCGGGCTGCGCATTATCCTCCGTAGCCCAAATATGCGCTTGGGGGGGTGGGGGGGAGCAGGCGGAAATGCCTGAAAGTGGTTTTAGTTTGCTGTCTAAAGATCAGGATGGGGCTGTTGGATGGGCAGCGTCATCCAGTGTCTGCCCAGTTCCTGAGGTATCTGATTTTTAAATAAAACATGAAGGGGATGACCAGCATTCTAGCTACGGGACAGTTCCTTATCATACAACCATTACAGCATTCCCTTGCTGGCAAAGATTGGGAGTTCTGTGGAAGCAGCAAGGTTAGTCCTAATGCAATGGGCAGGGAAGGCTTATTTTTGACCAGTGTAGAAGAAATAGCTTGTGCCCAGGAGAAAGTGAACTGTGGTGCCCTTGCAGTGAATTTGTCAGGGGAAAGACTGAGTCCCTCTTATGTTTATCTCTCCAGTTCAACGGAGATGCCTTTTCATTTTTCTTACTGCGCTGCAATGGTTCAGTTAACTTCGGGTGCTACAGAAAAGGCATGCATCGTTTTAAATGATGCAAGTCTTTTCTCCTGGATATCTTTCTGGTCATAATCTGTCTTCAGTTTGTCTTGTGTTTGCAGTTTATAGTCTTCTACATGTTAATTGTGTCTTTAGCAGTATTTCCTCCATCCCACTCCAAAGCCCAGTAAACTTAGGTGGGATAACATGCACGCTATGTAAAGGTTCTTTTTTTTGTTTTAAATGCTCCCTTCGCTGGTCAGGCCTACATGTCTGTAGTGGGGTGGAATGGAAGGTGGAGGGGCAGCACCAAGTCCCAGTCTCGGGGCTTGGCCTTAGTGCTGTAGGTGAGGCTTTTTCCCTCCCTGTCCAACATCTGACTGGGAGACATTGGCGAGCCTCATCCCACAGCAACATTGCCTCCCAGTCACAGGGCTAGGGTTCTGGGTTGCAGGGGAGGGGGCTGTAAAAACCCACTCTTCAGCTGCAAAAGTAAGCTTGAGTGAGTCTCTACAGCCCTGGTAATGTGTTGTAAAACAAAAAGCTGGTGTAGAACTTGTGTTTTCTTTTCACTGCAAGACTCGCTGCTCTTCAAGTGAGCGAGTGACATCACTACAAGCTTCTTTCTTGAGTGTTATCTCTTGGAAGTCTGGTCATGGTGCTATCCTGGAGTTCATGGTCCATTTTCTGCACTGCCACAGACACTTTGTGGTCTTGGGCAAGTGAGTGTCTCAGTTTTCCAGCTATAAAATGGCAATTGATCCAATGGTTCTTCCCTACCAGTTTAACCAAGGTCCTGTGGCCTCTGGCATATGAACAGATTTCTCTGCTGTAGTAGTGTGTTTTGTTAGAATTAGTCACTGTGATTTTTGAATCTGATGTTATTTTTGACACTTGCTCTGAAGCACTTGCTGTATCTCTCTCTGTCTTCACTGCTGTCTCCTCTTCAAATTTCTGCATAGAAATAAGGAATCTGAAAGCATTTCACAGCTGTCGCAAATCAAATAGCTGAAATCGTGAGCTGAGCATGACGAGCCAAAGCTGAAAACAAGCTAGTGTCCCCACCCAGGACAAAAAATTGCCTATTTAGTCACTGCCTTGGGAAAGGCTTTCCACATTCTCACTCTCCCCACCAATGCATTTTTTTTATTGTTACAACTCCCTGTTCCGAATGCTCTGCCCTGCTTCCCCTAAAGACCTAGGATTCATTTCTGAAATCTTTAATATGCTGGCGGTTGGAGAAGCACCCGGTATATTGCATCAGAGATCAGCAGTCACTTGGTTAAAGTCCATGACTGCCTCTCCATGGCAGTATGGCTCCTGTGCCTTTCCTTTTCTGACTCATTTGTTGGTGTGGAGGTTGCTGTATGGGATGTGAGCATAGGTTTGGTGGGGACAAGAGCAGCAGGAGTGCTGTAGGTGAAGAGTTGGTTTGCAGCATCCATGTTGAGTTGCAGAAGCACTTGTGTAGGCCAGCAGGGATTCACGGAGTGAGTGACTCACTCTAGGATTCTACATTTCTTGCTGTCACAGCTGTAACTCAGTTATCAACCATTTGGAGATGGGCAGCTTTATATAGTTGCTGCTGGTGGTGGACAGTTCTTGACTCAAAACTGGTAGGTGGTGGTAACACCTCTGCCTGATTGAGGGTAGTGGCATCCTAGGACAGAATCTCCTTGTCTTCTCCTCTTATCATTCCACCACTTTGCTTTCATCTCTGGCACTTGGAACCAACACAGCAACCACACAATTCCTCTGAATCCATATCTTTTATTGGACCAACTGCTTTTGGTGGAAATAAGCAAGCTTTCGGGCCACACAGGTTCCTTCATCAGGCATGTAGCCAGTCAAAAATATATAAACTGGGTAAATACAGGGCAGTATGTAAAGAGGCGGGAAAGAGTGGGGTTAGATAAGACAAGGTGACTGTTGGTGGTGTGGTTGATAGGGAGAACTGTTAAAGATGTGTAGGAGACTTATATAGGTGTGACATAAAAGAGGAACAGCTAAAGTGAAGTGAAATTGCATAAGAAAGGATCTGGCCTCATACCTAATTCCTTCATATTCTATGTTATTCCTAACTCTGTCTCCCCCTCTCTGCCACTGTTAGACCCTGTCATATGTAGACTCGTTCCCAGATCCTTTCTTATGCGCACGGGCACATGGGGAGGGAGGCGGTTCCACAGATAAGCAGGGCCTAGGCTGTGAAGGGCTTTAAAGGTTAAAACCAGCACTTTGAACCTGGCCCGGTGCTTTCTAGGCAGCCAGTGCAGAGCCCGGAGCACTGGTGTCATGTGCTCCCTGCGACCCGCCCCCTCTTGTTGTCGTTCATGCCGTCCCATCTTTATTTTGTCTCCCTAATAGTTATTCTTCCTGCCTGGAAACTAAGCAGTTTCAATGTTCTCTTTTATTGGACCTACTTCCATTAGTGAGGGCATGCAGGTTTTTGAGCCACATGCGGACCTTCCTCAGACTTTTTTTCAAGTCTGAACTTAAGCAGCTTAAGTGGGCAACTGGAGGCACACAAATACAGGGCTGTCTGGAAAAATACTTTCCTATAGTACTTGGAAAAGGGAAACTAGCATAGCATGCATGTGCAGAACAGCCCAGGATAGAGAGGAATGGATTAGCTTTACTTGTGCTTTGTGTAGTGTTGGACAGTGCGCTGTCTAAAGAATACAGTGATGTTCCTTTCTGTTGCCCAAAATTGATCCTCGCTTTGCTTAGTTTTTATCTCTTCAGATATTTATAGGTTATAAATACTTCAAATCCTTGCTAGGTCCAGTTGTGCACATTTTTTGAAGAACTGTTCATCTTATTACTCAGTTTGCCTGATATAAAACCCTTCTACATTGCCCTGGAAGCTGGCATGCTTGGCTTGTTTTGAATAATTGACTTACCCAATGCATCATTCCCCTCCTACTCTTTCTGTAGGGACAGGCTGTGATTGCTCTTTATACTTGATGATGGTCTGAAAATGATTGTCTCACTCTCTCATGCCCGTTGTTGGTTATTACAAACTTTAAAGATGGATATATGGAAATAGAATATTAATTAGAAGGTGTGGATTTGGCTTTATTGTTTGAGTTTTTACGGCCAGGTTATACTTGGGTCACCTTTTTTTCAAGCGTTTCCCTCCATCTATGAGGGCTAGGGACCTTTTTTTAAAAAAGTGGAACGAAGGTTCTCTTGTAGTTGTAGGTATCCAGGAGAAAAACCAAATGTGATCCTAAGCAAACAAATTGCAAATCCTTGACAATGCAGCTTCTCTTGCAACTGAAACATGGTCTAGTTTGGGGAGACTATGGGTGGTGTATTCCAGTTAGACACTCGTACACCAGGCTTTGTGTCTGATCTTCTCTTAACCTGCCAGCTCACTCCTCTCTGGAGCCGATGATGGGGAGTACCAGAAGTTGTCTGCATTATGCCTTACCATCAGCGTAAGTTTCACTGGGATAAGGATAGGGTGAGAGTCCATTGGAGACTGTTTTAAACCTAGTCAGGAACCTGTGTCTTCTACATTTTCCCCATTGAAGCAATTGGGGAAAACACAGTCCCTGTCTACAGTGTATACACTGGGCATACAGCTGACAAAAGTGCTTGAGAAAAAGGATTTAACTGAGACAGTGTGGGGGAAGCTCTTTTATTTTCTTTCCAGTGAAGCTGGTCACATGAAACAAAAACATTGGCTTTCTCCCTGCCTCCCCCTGCATTGGAGCGTTTCTAGGCTCTGCATTCAAACTAGCAGCTGAACATGTGATCTTGCTTGTAAAATACAATATAAAAATTGGTGGCATTGCCGAGAATGACAGGGAATGGAGTTGTGCACTGATAGTACATAATGCACACATGTGTGTATGTGTGTGTGCATGCACCCGTGCACTCATGCTCGGTTCATCCTGATGAACCGAGCATGAGTGCACGGGTGCATGCAGGGCTGGGGAGGTGTCATTGCTGCCCCCTCTCTAGTGTAGAAAGTGAGGAGAAGCACTGTGCCACAGGACTGAGATGGGGAGTGGATTGTGGTGTAGGGTTGTAAAACGCGAGGGAGAATGTTGCACAGCAGGGCTGATGTGTGGTGCGGGGAGATTTAGTGCTGTACGAACACAGAATGTATTGGAAGGGTAAGGTACTGCAGTGAGATGTGGATCTGGCAGGTGCTCTGTACTTCTCCAAAGTAGAGAAATCGCCATGTATTCAGAGCACTTGGTTGTGGTGGTAGTTGCTGCTGCTATTGAAATAGAAATCCAAGTCAGACAGAGGCATTCAGAGGGACTTGTGTTATGTTGTTATGACAACTAAAGTAACTAGCTCACAGGGAGAAGCAAGGCACAGACTGGGGTGTACGTGTGTGAAGGCCACACACGCTGAGAGATGGCACAGCGGTGAGACCCAGTTTGCCCAACGGGGGTTGTATGAAGAATGAAAAGGGAATATTTCCTCTTTTACAAGAAGCCCTGTGTGTCCCCTGCCAAGGGCTTACGGGTAGACGGTGAAAGCTTGTGGGTATGTCTGAGTATCTCCTCTACTGTTGTGAGCAGCATATCTGTTCCCAGTTCACTGCCTGAATTACAGGGGAGCCCCACCCCACCTTTTTGACAGCCTCCTTAGTTTCTGGCTTTAGAAGGCTACGTGGGGGGGGCATGATTTCATTGAGGGGCCCCCCTACCCGTTTCCTTATTTGTTTCCAGTTCCGGCTGGAATATTTAACTGTGGACCAAACTCTTCTGTGCTTTTATGGGGATCTACTAGTTCTCTCTTTTCCTCAGCTCTTTGATGCTCCTTCATTCAGTCTAATCCTTTTTGTGCAGAGGCTGGTTGGGGGAATGGCCAAAGAGAGTGCACTCCTTTCTACTGTAAGAAGTAGGGTTTTGAGGCTTGTGCAGCAGAGGACAACACTCCCACAGGGTGGACTTTTGAGAGAGCTTGTGATGGATAGTGTGACGGGGACGACCAGCACTGGGAGAAGTTCTATGGGGAATTAGCTAGCCCTGTCGCAGATAGGAAGGCTCAACAATTCCCCTTTCTCTGGGTCTCGTTCCTCTGAAGCACCCAGCTTTCTGGGTCCGAGTAGTATCTGACCTCCAGCCACCCCTGCAAGCAGACTACTCCACCAGTTGTGCTTTGTGTGTCACTCCCCTTAGTGCTAGGACATAGTCCATATAAATAGAAAAAACAGTCCCTTTGGGTTCAAAAGGAAATTTCCCACCTGGGTGTATGGTTGGCCTGCCTGGGTTGTCTCCATGTTGCTCCATGGGTTGACTCGGGTCCAGGCTATTTCGCTTAGAGGTTTTCCAGGAGTTCCTTGTTTGAGCTCCTCACTTCAGCACGTTACCTCTAGCTCTGGGCAGGCTCCATTTTGTAACCCAGAGCCTTCCAGCTTAATTAACGTCAGGTGCCACTTCTCATTATCCCTGCTAGCACCTCGCTTACGTTTAGGCTTCAGCATAAATCTCTTCTTTTAGCTCTTGGTGAGCTCCTACTCCCTCTAGTGGGCTACGGATTCACCCTGTTACGTATGGTGCTTTTGAAAGGAGCTGGAGAAGTCTCTAGCAGTGGGTTTTAGAAAGAACCTAAGTACTTGGGGCATAGCGAGATGTGGTAGGGTTTATGGGCACAAAAAGAGGCGTGAGTGACTGCGTCAGCCTTCTCAAAGCAATGAAGAGAAGCAACTCAAAGTACTCGCCAACCCTGTCATGGAGGTCTCTGGACATTAGAGTCGTTCTGGAGTATGCTTTGACAGGTGGCAGCTGCTCCCTGTTATGCAGCCTTAGGTACACTCAGGTTCTGTAGTGACTTTCCAGATTCAGGTTCAAAAGATGCCCTCACCATAACCTCACATCTTTTGTGGTGTTTGGTCCTGCTTCTTGCCCTATGTTCACAGGTGGCCCTTCTCTTCCCACCAAGATTTGTCTATTGAACTCAGTGAGTCTGCCCTCCCAATTCTCCCTTTCATGCTGCAGGTGCACCCTCTGGTACTTGTGAATTGTGCTGTGGCCTCACTGAACGTGGAAACATAGCTGTACGGTGAAGGAAAAGGAACCTGTCTCTGGGGAGGTGGTCTCCTCCCCCCGCTGCCTGTTTCCCGTCAGCATCTGGAAAACTGCTTTAGTGCTTTCCAAAGTGCCCCATTTAGTGCTGATATCACACAGTACGGCAGGCACTTAGTCTTCAAACATTTAGGTTTTCGTGTTTCAGCTTGTCTCAGCTGCTCTGTTCTAATGAATGAGGTCTTGCTGATGATGACTGCTCTTGTGCCTCTCCAGAAAAAAAACCCTTTACATCATCTAGGCAGGATATGTCTCTACATTTGTGCCCATCATGGTGTTTCATGTTTGTCTTGGCTTCCCAAAACAAATGATTCTGGTTTACAGACAGTATAGCTCCCATTTTGTTGGAGCCACTCTCCCTTCTCTACTAGAGCCCTGTGCAGGCTAAAACGCCAGGTCCATGTCTGACTGTCAGGACTGACCTGAGCTTGGTCATGGCATAGCTGGGCTGTTTGGACGCTGGGCCTAATATAATTGGGTAGCTGCACCCCCATGGAGTACCATCATGTCTCAGTACTCCCCAGGGACTTCGGTCCCCTGCCCCATCAGGGAAGGGGCAGGGGACCACCATAAGTCTGCCTCATTTCTGATGTAGCACTGTGGTGTGTCAGTGCTCTGTGGGGGTGGGTTCCTCCTGCCTGCATGGTGTCCAGGAGCCCACGTTTGAGAGATTTGGGCTACGAAGGCTCCAGAAGTGAACTGAGTCTAATGGGGAACCATTCCGTTCCCCTTGGGTCCAGTTCAGTCTACAGGGCTCTCTTCCAAACACTACCTCTAGCCTGTTGTCACAGCTTCTTATCTACCTTTTACTGATGGTAGCATGATCCCCTGTTTGGATGTCACTAGCTGTTCACTTCTATGTGGAAGGATATAGTGTATTCTTGGCAACTTGGCTCCTCACAGCATTGTTAGGGTGAGAGTCTGGTGCATAAGGAGAATATGGCATTGTCCGTTCCTTGGAATGATATTGGGTCAGAGCTGTGTCCATCAGGAGAGTGGACTTGTAGGTGTAAGGACTTTGTCTGGGCATCTGTCTCACACTCTTACTGTGGAATCTCTTCTGGGTAGGGAATTATTTGTATTGTGTTATCAGGTAGGACTCTGGCTAGGGCCTCAATGTGCTTGATATTGTACAAAGGCAAAATATGGTCCGTACTTAGAGTTTACAGTCTATAAGATGAGACAGCAGGTGGATACAGCAAACGGGGGGAATAATAAGGTACAGTGATCAGCCATGCTAGACAGCTGGTGTGCTCTGACCTACTAGTCAGTTTTTCTTTTAGATATCATAGCAAGAGTGGATTATAAGGAAGGATTTGGAGGACATGGTTGTGACCTTGCAGACATGCATAATCTGTTGAGAAGGCAGTATGGAAGAAAGCACAAAGGGCTTGTTGGAAAGGGCAATAAAATGACAGTGAAGGCTCATGGCATTGGCAGAGTAGGAAGGGAATTCAGCACCTTGAGAACATGTAAGATTACAGGAGGAGCAGGATTATATTGTGAACAATTTTTGAAAGTTGTATTTGCAATAGAGAAGGGGGAGCTAGTTGAATCATTTTGTGAGAGTGAGGATATGATCAAACAATTAGGCTGGAAAACAGTTTTCTTCATTATTCTCTTACCCAGTCCCACTATAGGTAGATCTGGCTTCCAACTCGGATCAGAGCACTTTTCTTTTAATGTTCCCATGCCATGACGTCACTCCCCTGATGCGTATATATAGCCTTCCTCTTCAGTTCATTTCTTTCCCGCTATCACGGGGTTCAGTAGTAGCACAGATCCACGTGGATGGAAAACTTTTGTGAAAGCCTTTTAGTGCTGCACCTTCTGTGTCAAACTTCCCACACCTGGTGCCTACTCTACCTAGGTGTTGAGCACAACCGTTAAATTTGTCTGTGGTTCAGATCCCATGCCAGAAAACACATAGACTGCCGGCTAGCTGAGCACCTTTACTGTCTGGGCCATGTCCACTCAATAGCAGGTCCTGAAACAGTCAGAACTGGAGGCTCACCACCAAGCGCGGCCCTGACAATCTCCTGCTCTGGCCTGTGCCCTGACAGGGAGGGGCCATCAGGCCAGGATATCCACGGCACTTCAGTGCCAAATGGGTCAAAGCTGGCTCAGACACCACAGAGCCCAAGCACACTGTAGATCTCACCGATCTGGGAACGTGCCTCCCCGTGCCAAGGCAAGTCACTGGTTCAAACTCCTCCATGCCAGGAGTGCTGTCTTGAGCCAAACCAGCGCAGGAAGAAATGTTGATGCAAGAGGACTCCAAGATGGGAGTTCTCCCCTGCTGAATTGCCAGTCTGGAAAGATGTCATCGGGGCTGAGGTGCCTGACTCACCTGAGAACTTTCCAGACTCTGAGCAGCCACTCCTTGATTTCTTCCACACATCCACTATCCTACTTGTAGAGCACTCAATGGCACAGGTGCTCGGTGCATACCTGACGGCACTGACTCCATTGGTACAGAAGTGGCAGCCGCTGTTGGTGTACCCATCAGCACCTTTCTTGGCACTGGCAAGACTTCTGGCCTCTCAGATCTCTCAGTGCTGAGATTGCCTTGAGGACTGACACTGGGACCATCGGCACAGTGGACTCTAGTGGTTTGGAAGTCCACGCAACAATGTACAGTGCAGGATGCTGTCAACGTTGTGTCAGGCCTGTCTGAGGTGCTGGAAGCTCTCTTGGAGCAGGACTGGTTGATGCCGGGGGATCCCAGCCAGGAAGGGGCTTCCCCATCACATGAGCTGGGACATTCACTGTTCTCACTGCCAAGAGACTTCTGTTACTTCCAGGACTTCCTGCTGTGGATGGTAGCCATGGAGAGTTGCCCTTGGGTAACCCCGATACTAAGGAGCCATACCGCTCATTTGACGCATGGACCTTGAGCCAGCGGGAACACACAGCCATCCCCCTGATTGAGGGGATTCTAGAGATAGACATCTGGAGTCAGCCTGCCACAGTGACCCCAGCTGATCCAAAGACCCTACAAATGTACCTGATTCCCAGGGTAGGGCATGAGGTTTTGGTGACCCGTCAGCCACCAAACTCACCGATTACCGTGGCAGAGAAGGTGAAAGAGGGTAAGCATCCCTGGTAATCCCCTGTACTCCGCAGCTTCCTTTGACATGAGGGCAGGAAATTACCTGGCCCTTGTGGCTAAATTTTATTATAGCCTCTGGGATACAGTACAGCAGCTGTCACCAGCACTACCAGAGGGGTATGGAAAACGGCAGTTGGAGCTGCTGCCTGGAATGGCATTGAGCTCTCTAGGCATCTAATAAGGGTGTCCTGTGACGTGGCGGTTTCAGGGGCCCTGAGGAATAGCAGTGGGTATCGCCATTATGCACCACACCTGGTTACGCTCTTAAGGGCTCTTTCCTGAGGCCCGGTTATATGGTGGACAACTTTAGCTTTCGATAAGCATGCGTTCTCTGCCACCTCAAATCAAGAGGTGCGGTAGCTCAAAATGGACTGAAATACGGCCAAATCAGTGGGGTGGAAGGTGGTAGTGGCCACACATCCCCATCCCAGCAACCCCAGCATCAGCAGGGCAGGCGAGCGCTTCAAGCATCTGCGTCCTTGTAGTTTCCCCCACGCTTTCCCCATGGGCAGGTGAGCTACCCAAAAACCCCACAGGGGCCTGGATTCCAGGCAGGCTAGTGGGAAAATAACACACCCCACACAGAATCCCTCCCGTGAAGAGGTGCTTTTTGCCAGTTTCTTCTCTCACAGGACCAAACTTGAGGTCAGTCCCTTCCTTTGGGGATAGGTTGCAACCATATGAGACTGACTGGTGGGCCATCACCTCTGATAGGAGGGTCCTGACCACTATTGTGCATGGCTATTCCATTCAGTTTGCCTTGTGGCTGGAGAACCGGCTGTTGCACACAAAGACCCCAGGGGATGTAACTTTGGCTGCAGCCCTGCGGACAGAAATCTAGCAGGACAAGGGGACCATAGAGCCAGTCCCACAGAACGCATGAAGCCAAGGGTTTTATTCCCTTTATTCTCTGGTGCCAAAGAAGCTGGAGAGACTCCAGCGTATTATTGACCTAAGGGAACTGAATAAATATGTTCAACGTTACAAATTCCCTATGGTAATCATGCCTTAAATTATCCTGTCTCTCAAGGAAGGGGGATGTCTTCACCACTCTAGCTATGAAAGACTCATACTTTCATATTACGATTCATCCTGCTTACCACAAATACCTGTGTTTCACCCTGGAAGGGGCACAATATCAGTTTGTGGTGCTGTCTTTCTGGCTGTCCACCTTCCCTAGAGTATTTATGAAGTATCTGGCCTCAGTGGTGGCAACCCTCTGGAGGAGGAGTTTCTTCATATACCTGTAGCTAGACAACTGGCTTTTAGGGCCTGATCTTCCAAGGTCTCAAGTGCCCAAATGAGGGGCATATGCTTTCCTCCCGGACTTGGGGCATCTCATTAATTATGAGAAGTCCTCCCTGATCCTGACGTATGTCATAAAATTGATTGGGGCTCACTTGGATTACCCTAAGGGTTATAGCCTTTACTCTGGATAATAGATAGCAGACCATTTGGGAGGGGTGCTCTTTGGGGAACCTGTCCGATGCTTACATATTATATTTTCTGGGTTACTGGGGTTCATAGCATCCTACAACATTGACTCCCCTGGTCCATTAGACTCTTCCAGGGCCTGCAGAATGCGGGCCTACAGCTAGTCATGCCACAGTGAATCTTTGACCGCCTAAGGTGGTGGATAATTGAGGCCAATGTGTGCAGAGGGGTGCCATTTCAGCAGCTACCAACCCCATCCGGTGATTGCTATGAACGCTTTCATACTGGTGTGGGGGGATGTATTCCGGGGGAGGGGTCTCCATAAATGGGACTTAGGATTCCTAGGACTGTCTCTTTACACATAAATGTTCTGAAACGGAGGGCGATTCGGCTAGCCCTGATGACCTTCGAACCAGTGGTGGTGGACAGTGTGTGCTAATTTGCATGGACAGTGTGGTGGCTGTGTTTTACCTGAATATGCAGGGAGGGGCATGCTTCTTTCTTCTGATGCAGGAGGTGCACAGCCTGTGGGAATGGTGTCTGCCCAGGGAGATATTCCCAGTGGCCGTGCAAGTAGCTGCTTTGGACAATTTGGAGGCAGATGGCCTCGGCAGAATCCAAGTCTTGTCCCACAATGGGTTCTGAAGCAATTGATTTTTCAGGTGTTGATCTGCAAGTGGGGCATGCCAGTGGCAGATCTCTGTGTCTCGGAGCGCAGAGTGCTTGGTGGTTTTTCAGAGCAGGGGAAGAAGAGGCATCACTGGAGGATGCTTTAGTGGCTCCTTGGCCAACAGGCTTGAGGTATGCCTTCCCACCTATTCCCTGGATACTCTTGAAAGTTGTGGAGCAGAGGTGTGGGTGTGGGGGGAGAGATCCGATACTGGTGGCTCCAGACTGACCAAGGTGGTATTGGTACCTGGAGCTGGGGGAGCTCTCCCGGGGACTTGGCTGGACTCTACTGGAGGAGTTGGATCTGATAGCCTAGTAGGAGGGATGGCTGTGGCACCTGAACTTGCACACTGTACGCTTAACAGCTTAGAGGCTGCACTGTTGACACAAGAGGAGCAGAATTGCTTGATGCCTGTGAAGAAGATCCTGCTGGGAAGCAAGTGGGTCTTCAATAGGGCCTGCTATGCAGCTAAATGGATGCAGTTTGCAACCTGGGTAGAAGCCAGGGGAATCCAGCCCATAGTGGTTCCTGTTCCAGACACCTTGGATTATATGGTTCATTTTTTTGAGGGAGGGGCAGTAGTCTCCTCCATCGAGATCTAACTAGCAGCAGTTAATGCCTTCTGGGGCACAACCACTCGGTGACCTCTTTTTACAAACCTTTTTACAAATCTTCCCGCTTTCTTAAGGGTGTGATATGGGAGTTTCTTCTGGGATGGGACCGTAATGTGATCCTGCAGGCCCTGATGGTGGACTCCTTTTAACTAAGGGCCTCTGTACCTTTAGACTTGCTCCTTCTTTTTCTTTTTTTTTTAAAAAAAAAAAAAAGCTTTTTTGGTCGCAGTTGCATCAGCCAGGAGAATGAGTTGCAGGCATTGTCTTGTGGACCACCATATAGATCGTTCCTTAAGGAACAGGTGGTCCTGAGGTCTCCAGTCTTTCTAGCCAAGGTCATCTTGGAATTTCACCTAGGGCAGGTGATTTCCCTGCCTGCCTTTTTTCCTCCACCACACTCTTCAAAGGGAGAGGAAGCACTCCACAAATTGGATGTAAAAAGGGCTTTACTGTATTATGTTCATAGGACAAAGCAATTCTGGAAGACGCGTGTCTTGTTTGGACTGGGTCATGGGGGCTAGAGTGTCTGAGCAGTCAATCTCCTGGTGGCTCCGGGCATGTATACTTGAAAGCTCCCAAGGGAGTGTGGGCTTCTTCTACCTAGGCCCTGGCCACCTCAGTTGCAGCCTTTGGGCATGTCCCACTCGGGGACATTTGTAAAGCAGCCACATAGACTTCTCCATTGACTTTCGTTAAGCATTTGGATGAAAAGGTCAGGTTTTAGTATTGTTTTCCCTGTTTGCCTAATAAATAGGCCTATGTTGGCTTTGAATTGTAATCCACCTACAGGGTTTTGCTTTCTAGTCTACCTATAGTGGAACTGGGTGAGAGGATAACGAAGAACAATGGTAAGTTTCTTACCTGTAAAGAGTCGTCTTCAAGTTGTATCCACTCACAAAGTCCCACCTCCCTCCTCCTTTCCTGCTTGCAGTAGCTATTGGATGAACTGAAGTGGAAGGCAGAGGCAGGTCTATCTATATCTATATCTATATCTATATCTATATCTATATCTATATCTATATCTATATCTATATCTAGAGAGAGAGAGAGAGAGAGAGAGAGACCTGTAACCCCACCCCCCACCACACACACACAGGGGAGTGATGTCAGGGCGTGGGAAAACTTAAAGGAAAAGTGCTTGCTATGATCAGAGTTGGACACTAGATGATGACAGATTTGCCTATTGTGGAACTTGATGAAAGGATGCAACTCAAAGAAGACTTATTACTGGTAAGAAACTTACCATTGTAGTGGCATTCTGAAGGGATGTAAATTGGGCAAGGTAGGATTTGACTAGGACAAAATAGTTGTGGTTTGAAATTATGAGGGCTGGGACAAAAGTTCTAGCTTTTACCTCCACCCACACAGCTATCTTAGAGAAGAAAAATAGACTTCTATCTGCCAGAAAATGAAGTCTAGATTTAGATGTTAAATTAAGTATTCTAGACAGAGGGCTTATCTGAAGGCATCCTGGTTACGAGTCTTGAGTGTTGTGCAGCCCAAAGAGGAGGAGATAAAGTTCTGTTTTGCAATGTGGTGATGGCTAGACATTTCACAAAGACTGAGATTGTAGTTGAAACAGATTATGAGAATTTGAGTAGTAGATCTTTGAGTCAGCACATAAGAAATGAGATCTACCTGAGACAAGGTGAAAATAAATAAAAGCAATGGATCTGTAACTTTTTGCTGTGACCTGATTTGGAGACGTAGCTATAGTTCTGAGAGCCCAGACAGCAACAAATGGTGTTAATAAATGAGGCAATAGCCCCCTGGAGTCGGGCTTCAGTCTTTTCAGGCCCCACTGATGTGTTTGACGTGTAGAGCCTAATAAACAGGCAGCCTTCTGCATGCATTTCTTGTGCACTTAGACAGCTCCCACTCAGCCCCCACTTGCAGTTTAGGGTGACGATCCTAATCGTGCAGGTGCTCTTCCCCATTGCATTTAGCCCACCAGCCCCCACTCCCTAGTATCCCACTCCCAGTCATGGTGAACGATGGGAACAAGAAGCTGCACCAGCTGTTTTTCTCCTGGAGTATGACTCTGAGAAGCATTACAGTGCCTGCTATCCCACCCACCCACAGAGGTTCATACCTGGTTTATATCTATCAGCACTTGGCAGCTGGAAATAAACTTTTGCTATGCACAGAATGCTGAGTTTTTAGTGAGCAAATGGCGCACTTTATTGAGTGCCTATTGTGAAAATGCAAAGAAAAAGTAAAAATGGAAATCAAAAGCAATCAGTTGTCTTTGCATGTTGTCAACCCGGTTTCTTGTATTCACGGCTTACGGCGATGTACTGGAAAGTAGCAGCACACAGTTTTATTGGGGTCTGTCCAGCCATGGTGTTGGAAATCAGATAAAACCCCCAGTCATACACATACGTGCCTCTTGTACCCCCTCCCTAGCATCTTTTGCATTACTGCATCCGCACCCCCACTCTGCACCTCTTGGAGAGCCAGAACCTTATACAGGGCAACAAGCTCTCCCTCACTCAGTTTATGTTCCGTGTACAGAGTCACTTGAGTCACAAGAGATTCATCTCTGCCATCCAATCGAGGCACTCCTGGTAGCCCACGGGTATCCTCCCACTGTCACCAGGGCAGTGATAAGAAAAAATGGCAGGGAAGATCCAGCCTCCGTTAGTGACTACCCTACTTCTGGCAATGCACAAACGTCAATTCTCGTTTGCATCCTGCTCTCATCTTGTATAAGGCTCCTACTCTTCTATTTTGCTGAACCTGGTACTGCAGCAGGGTTACAAGGTATCTGCACTCCATCATGCATACATAAACCCCACTATGTGCATGTGCCACCTTTATAACCCTGCTTCGGAGGATGAGTCTGACAGTTCTCTGCACATCAGGCCTCGCCCAAAAGTCAGCAAAGGCCAGGGTATCCATCACCCCGCAACTTCTCTGTGCCCCTAACTTCTCTGTGGGTGCCACAACACCCACAGACAAAAGCCGAAGCCATTGGATTTTCTTGAATGAACAACTCACAGAAATAGTTTTTTATGGCATTATGACCCTTCCTGCTCATTGCAAGCAAACAGTTACTTTCAAAGGATAAGAAAATATGAGTTACTTTTAACAAATGAACAGCTTATTATTTTTCTCCATTAATTCTGATAAAGTTACTAAATCTGTAGGAACTAGCAATATATGGGCAGAAAGGATTAGGAAATCAAGACTCAATATTGGTTTGTCGTCTTCTAGTACCATGAATCTAAGCTATATAACTGAGAAATACAACTTGGTTATTTTCTCCCACCTCTCCCCCTTTTTTCTTTGCTGTTTTGTGCCTTCTCTTTCCTTTTTCTGTCCTTTTGGTTTTTATTCTGGTAACGCAAAGTGCCAACTCATTGGTTTAGCTTTTAAATGTCACCCTGTGGTTTTCAGGAGAAGGAATCCCATAAGGTGAGAGAAGTTCCTCAAGCGGATATGGATTTCACTTGAGTTTTCTTCTAGGACTGTCATTGTCGCTTTTGAATGAGTAGGGAATGGGAGCAGCAGGATCAACTTTCTCTTTAAATTTCCTGGTCAGAATATTCCTCTTTGGGAGCTGATGGAAAGGATTCGGCCAGAAACCAGTGTACGTGTTACAGCTGCCTAAAGCTGTAATGCAAACCCTCTCTGCGTCTCCAGAGAGTGAGCGGAGGTCAGGGCATTCACTGCTATGGGGGAGGGGGACATGGAGTGTTCATACTAGCATACGCATGGTAGGAATGTCACATTGCAGTAATACACCTGACAGTTAATGTTCTCATCCCCCATTTCCTTTTCTCTCCTCTCAAGTTCTCTTGAGTTCAGTTGGGATTGCTCAGTTTTAAAGTCTCTCGCTCTTTATTTGGTTATGCCTTTAGAGAACAGTGGGATGCAGCCTTACAGAAATGACTTTCCTTGCCCTTTTCTCCCACCCCCTCCCTATATCCCATATGACAGGCTGATTAGGCACAATGACCTTTTTCATCAGATCTCTTTATTTGTGTTATGTAAATGTTCCTGGTTGACAGCTGTAGACTGCTGTGGCTTGCAGATGTCCTGTGCCGCGTGTGTCTGTCTGAAAACATTCCCCTCCCGGCTTCTGACATCCTTAGAAAAAACTTCCTAATAACCTCATGGGAGGCTAGAACAAGAAGTTGGGAAAACTGGGATTCTTAATTGCTATTTTAAGGTCTGGCTTTTTAGGACATTGGCCCAAACCTTTCAATGCCTTGTGTGAGATATATTACAGTGTTAAAAGTCCTTTGAAATTTTAGGAAGAAAGATTTTGGAAATGCACATTGCTATTAATAATCGTGTGTGTTGTTCAGTTTATATCTCGGCTCATTATCCTGAGTTCCTCTACACTGGGCTAAAAGAAGTATGTTTTTAAGATATCAGGTCTTCCAAGTTTGCTGTCATGATCACACTTTTCCCTGGAAGTTTTCTTCAAAGCAGACAGAGGACTATAGTTTAATAAAACTGTGAATGTTAAAGTTCATCTTTAAGTTTAATTTTACTCTGTTTTTCTAAGGCTGTGGATCACTACAAATTAGTTTCTCTTGGAAGGCCTACATCAACATCTTAAAAATTAGGTCATAACCTGGAATTCTTCACTGTGGTCCCTGTACAATTAAAAAAACTGTGGCGATTCTCTTCAAAACTTATAAGGGCCAATAAAAAAGTGTAAATTTAGGACACTGGGGGAAAATGGCTTATTTAGCAGTT
Organism: Sphenodon punctatus; assembly: GCA_003113815.1. Taxonomy (NCBI): domain Eukaryota; kingdom Metazoa; phylum Chordata; class Lepidosauria; order Sphenodontia; family Sphenodontidae; genus Sphenodon; species Sphenodon punctatus. The sequence goes on from QEPC01002445.1 coordinate 529,813, forward strand.
TAGCTGAAGGCATTTGATAATCCCTGGTATCATAGCTTTTTGAAGACTGAAACTTTTACATAATGTACAGCTGGTATTTGTTCCTGATTTTAATAACTATATTTTAACATCTGAGTCTCCTTGGTTTCCAAATGAATGGCAGATATGGTTCTAAACTGCTAAAATGTTAGCTGATCTTTGTTCACTTTCTCTTATCTCGCAACATTTTCTCTTCATACCAGATCACTTAGGTGGTTGTGTCAGTTAGCTGACATGTTGCACTATACATCCACTTCACTTGGGCGTATCATATTAGCGAGAACCTTTTTCACTTTTATACATGTATTCACTTCTTTTCAGGGCAACCACTCATAAAATTAAGTCTATATAAAATTAGAACAGTGCTTATGAGACCTTTTTAATGGTGCTTTTTGTAGAATAGCTTTTTGTAGAATAGCAATATGCTGCTTTTAATGGTGCTTTTTGTAAAATAGCAATATACTGGGTTTGTTAGCTTTTTGGCTACTTGCTGGATAAATATCTGTGCCCACTGCCCATGCTTAAAAACCTCAAAGACTTCGGCTCTATATAGACACATTAAATAAAAATAAGTTTTGCCCTTTTGGCTTTTAGGTTATGTAGAAAAAGTCTATTTGTTCTGGCAATCGACTTTGATTTTGATGCATAGAACTGCTCAATACCAAATTTTGTATTGTCCTTCCCTCATTCCCAGAAGGTTACGTAGAATAGTATTCTCCATCAGTGGCTGAACACAGTGGAATTGTTCAGAAAATCAAACCACCTAGTTTTGGTTGCAGTGTATTTTGAATTATTATGCTCTGCTTTAGCTTGGCAGATGTTTATTACCATTTCTCCATCTTTGGTCAGGCCTTGTTACTTAATTTATTATTATTATTTATCATTATTATTATTAACATTTATATAGCGCCAGTGATGTGACCTGGTGCTGTACAGAACATAGAATTAGACGCGGTCCCTGCCGGTGGCTTACAATCTAAAAGACAAAGGGGGGGGGAGACAGGGAGAGGGGACAGTGAGAGAGACAAGGGAGAAGACAGACAAACATTCAAGCGGATGCGAAATCTCAGGTGCGTATGCTTGGCTTGGTTACAAAGACAAGAGGTTGGTAGCAGCAGTCAGCAGAGGAGGGCTGACAGTAAGTGTACGGGGAAAAACTAACAGGCATTGGGAAAGGCAGCAAGGAAACGGTGGGTCTTGAGGGGGGATTTGAAGGAGCGGAGGGAGGAGGCAAGGCGGATGTGGGCAGGGAGGGAGTTCCAGGTATGGGGGGCAGCGAGGGAGAAGGGTCGAAGGCAGTTAGGCGAGCAGGAGAAACGAGGGAGAGCGAGGGAGGGGACGAAGGAAGAGCGGAGAGTGCGTGCAGGAGTGCGTAGGGAAATTAGGTCTGAGGGGTAAGGGGGAGCTTGGTCATGGAGCGATTTGAATGTGAAAACCAGGAGTTTAAACAGGATACGTTCAGGAAGGGGGAGCAGTGAAGGGAGAGGAGGAGAGGCTGCACATGGTCGAAGTGACGGGCAGAGTGAATGACCAATTTCTTGTTGGCTGTGATTGTTTGTTATCTCTCTGGATTTTAGGGAAGAAACTAGTTCCTTGCTAGGCAGATGGCTTAAAACTCCACAGATTTTCAAAAACTATGGGGAGGGAAAACTAATGTTCTTATGAATGATTGCTATAACATAGCTGAACACATGGCTAACTTTCATCACTTCTACTAGAACAAAAAAATAGGTTAAAGTCAAAGCTGCCTAGGAACCTTTCTCAAGATTCCATGACTGTCAGTTTCAGTACGATGCATGTCTGTCTTGGGCATGGACACCTGTGATTACCACTCCTTCCACACCACTCATGATTTTATAAATGGCTGTCGTCCTCTGTCATCTCTTTTCCAAGCTGAAAAGCCGTAACCTATCTAGCCTCTCTCCTTAGGGGAGCCATTCCATACCCGTTATCGTCTTTGTTGCCCTTCTCTGTACTTTTTCTGTTTCTATTATATCTTTTTTTGAGATGGAGTGACCAGAACTGCACACAATACTCAAGGTGCAGTCACACCATAAACTTGCATTGAGGCATTATGATACTTTCAGTTTTATTCTCTGTCCCTTTACGAATATTTCCTAACACTGTTTGCTAGCGGCGGGATCACCGGCATTTCCGGTATCCGATAATTCTGGTACTGGGCGTACCGGCATTATCGGATTCAACCCGGTAAATCCGGTCTGGTTACCGGATTCCGGGTACTGGATTTTTTTTTACATTGCAGCCATTTAAATGAATGGCTGCAATGTAAAAAGTTTTTAAAAACCCACCAAAAAACCCTCCCCGAGTCCAGGCTGCGCNTATAGACCTGATCCCTGGGGGGGGTTAACACCCCCCCCACCCCCCAGGGATCACCCTACTACAAGTTCCCACTGGCTCCAGTACCTGCAGTTCAGCTCCGGGTGCGGCGGCGGCGGGCGGTCTGGCGGCCTCAGCGCCGGCTGTGGCTGCCGGCTTCAGAGACGCTGTAAGCCTTCCAGGGAACTTCTGGGTTTCCCCAGAAGGCCTTCAGCTCCGGGGGCGGCGGCGGCGGGCGGTCCGGCGGCCTCAGCGCCGGCTGTGGCTGCCGGCTTCAGAGACGCTGTAGGCCTTCCAGGGAAACCATGATGACTCAAAGGTTCTCTTCCTGAGTGGTAACTCCTAATTTTAGAACCCAGCATTATTGTTGTTCATATAGTTTGGGCTATTTTTCCCTATGTGCATCACTTTGCACTTGTCCACATTGAATTTCATCTGCCATTTAAATGCCAATCACCCAGTCTCGCAACATTCTCCTGCAATTTTTCACAGTCCACTTGTCTTTCAACTACCTTGAATAACTTTGTCTCATCTGCAGTTTTGACCACCTTATTCTTGACTCCCTTTTCCAAATCATTAATGAATACGTTAAACAACTCCAGTCCCAGTACAGATCCTCGAGATGCTCCAAAGTTTACCTCTCTCCATTTTGAAAACTGATCAGTTAGTCCTACTGTTACCTATCCTTTATCCAGTCACCAATCCACAATAGGACACTGCCTCCTATCCCATGACTTTAATTTCCTCAAAAGTCTCTCATGAGAGACCTTACCAAACGCTTCCTGAAAGTCCAGATACACTGTATTGACTGGCTCATCGCTATCCACATGCTTGTTTACAGCCTCAAAAGATTCCAATAGGTGAGGCATGACTTCTCTTTGCTAAATCCATGTTGACTCTTCCACCAAGCCATGTTTATCAGTATGTCCAGCAATTCTCTTAATAACTGTTTCCCACCATTTTGCCCACCACAGACTTCAGGCACACTAGTCTGTAGTTTCCAGGATCACCTCTGGAGCGGTTTTTAAATATCAGTGACGGCGTTACATTCACCACTTTCCAGTCCTCGGGTACAGTGGCAAATTTCAGAGATAGTTCACAAATTGGCAGTAGTAGGTGTGCAGCTCTATATTTGGGTTCCTTTGGAACTCTGGGGTGAATATCATTTTGTCCTGGTGATTTGTTACTATTTAGTGTGTCAGATTGCTCTAGAATGTCTTCCGGAGTCACGTTGACTTGTGACCGCTCTTCTGATTAATCACCTACAAAGATCAGTTCTGGCATAGGTATCTATCTACCCAACATCCTCTGCACTGAAGACAGAAGCAAAGAATTCATTCAGCTTCTCTGCAATGGTCTTGTCCTTCCCAAGCACCCCTTGAAACTCCCCTGGTCATCTGATGGCCCAACTGAAGCTCTAGCAGGCTTAATTTTTTTATTATTAGTTCTTGCCTCTTTAGTGTGATTTCTGCTCTTATTGTGTTGTGACAACAGCAGACAACATGCCAATAAAATTTAGGCTGGGCAGAAAACAGTGCTGTATTGCAGTGCAGGGCCTTGAACTGAAGGGAACCATATAGGTCTTGTAATCTCCTACTTTAATTGGAGAGATCAGAAATTCAGTGCACTGCCTGAAAGACAGAATAAAGAGAGATTGAAAGGAGGCAGTTTGCAGTTCTGGACATTAAAAGGGGAGTTGCAGAGTGTTCTGCTGTCAGTGCGCTGAGAATAAGGACTTGGGATCCATGAGTCAACAGTGGAGATCCTAATTGCATTTTTGAGTGACTTCTCTGTGCACACTGGTTGCCTACTAGTTGGAGAAGGCAGCTAATACTGTGGAGGCTTGGAGCACCATGCACAGTCTGAGCGAGCCTTGCCTCTCCAAGCCTATAGTGCCTGAGGTTTGCCTCTTTTATTACCCTAGATCCAGAACAGCATGGAATGCTTTCCCCTGATCAGAAATAGTTTCCCATACCTTCTGACTAGAGCACTCCCCTCCTTCTCTCATCTGGGTCCAACGTGTGTATGTTTATGTATGTTGGTGGAAGGTGCGGGGGGAGGAGTGCAGAGCTTGTGGCCTCTCATAAGAAACTGTGTTTGTGCATGTGTCACTATCATGGCTCTGCCATGTCTGTCCTACCTCCACCCTCCCATCACTGCCATAAGGTGGGTGTAAGGTTTCAGTGAGCAATTGCTCTTGATTTAGGTCTCCTGTGGGAGCTCAGTGGTTATGTCATGTCTGCTGAGGCTGTGATCTGTCAGCTGTCCATCCTGGCTGTCAGGGCTCTCCAGCTGAGTAACACATGGTGATCTCGTACCTCTCCTTTTGGCTCAGCTGATTTGCTCTTGACTCTTTTGCACTATTGCCCGCAAACAGGTTCACGATGGGCATAAGTCGTTCATGAGGGTAATACACCACCTGTAGCAGGGGCGGATTCACGGGGGGGGGGGGGCTGGAGCGCCTCCATCCCCTCCATTGATCCACTTTAATTGGGCCCACACCTTTATGTCATTGTTGGGGCGGNAGGCTCCAGCCCCCCCATTGATCAACTTTAATTGGGCCCACACCTTTATGTCATTGTTGGGGCGGGGCTGGCCACATACTAAGGAGGCAGACTGCTTCTGCCTGTTTCCTTCGCACCAGCTCTGACTCCTGCAGACTTTGGCTAGTAAGTAAGGGGGGTGCTGAGGACTTGCAATTGGGGGGGAGCGGACTGAGGGTTCGCAATGGCATGGGCTTCTGCAGATGTGGGGCAGCCTCTGCTGGGGCTACTGGAGACCCAGGCTTTGATCTATGTGAATCCATGCTGCTGCAGCACCAATGGAATGGGAGTGGGAGGGGCATAGCAGCTACGGGGCTGGAGGGGGGTGCAAAGACAAGCCCCCTGAGTTCTCCAGCCCCCACCTGGCATCCCCCCGGGGGGAAGGGAAAGTTCGGACGGGGGCAGGGGTCTGTAGCAGGGATAGGCAGGGTGTATTTTCCATGGGTGGTGGTTTAACCCTCCTCCGTGCAGTGCTCCACGCTGCGCTGAGCCCCTTCCCAGGTCTCCAGTTTAAAAGAAAACCCACCTTCGACACATACAGCTGGAGCATGCTCCGAGTGCTGCTCTGGTCTGTGTGCCCTTTTTGAAGATGGCGGCTGCAAGGCCGAGCAGCTCTTCTGAGCCCTGTCATCTTTGAAACGGGCATGCAGGGCCGCACAGAGCTGTTCGGCCTGGAGGCCGCCATCTTTTAAAAACTCACACAGAGCCGTGCAGCACTCTGAGCATTCTCCAGCTGTGGTGTTGGTTTTTTCCCCTTTTAAACTGAAGACCGAGGGAGGGGCCCAGCGTGGCGTGGAGGAGGGGGAGGGGGTCAGGATTCCTCTGTGGTAAGTACACCCCTGCCTGCCCTACCTCCGCTAGGACCCCCCTATGGCTAATTACTCTGATAATTCCCCTCTGGGAGGGCAGAGCAGCTACAGTGTGGGGGGTGGGGGGCTCTGGATCCCTGGTGGGCTGTCAGGCCACCACGTTGGCCCTGTGTTGGGGCCACCACTGCTTCTGTGCTTAGCCATGCAAGGCTGCCCCCCGCCACCACCTCGAGCTAGAGGGAGCTCACTACTGGGGCTCCCCAGGCAACTGGCTGCTGTGGCATGTGTGTATTTGCGGGGAGCAGCTACAGAACCCCCAGCCTTCCCAGCTGAGCCACATGGTGCTGGGCTGTGTACGTGTGTGGGGGGGGAAAGGCGAGCCACATGGCTGCTGCTGTCGCTTCCCCACTGCCATGCGAGGGAGCTCAGCACCGGGGGTGGTGGTGGGTGTGTTTCGCACATTGCATGTGTGGCTCCCCCAGTCGGGCGGCCACTCTGGTGCCGATGTGAGGCGGGCAGAGCTGGTGGGGATGGGGGCGGGGCTATGTTAACTTTGGACTTCAGCCCCCCCCCAAATCCACATCACTTCTGGATCCACCCGTGTAGGCAGCAGGACCCTATTTCACAGTTTCACCTATGAGTTTGACATAATTATTCACTGTTTAATTCCTAGGAATTGTACAAACTTCCAGCAATAGAGTATAGCCACTCCAGCTGCTACTCTAGCTGGTTTTTAAATAAAACTATCCCATCAAACTAGGTGCCGAACCTGCAATGCAATATTAAAAGCAGTTGTTTTCTTGGTGGCTGTTTTGCCCTGCTATTGTGAGAAATGACATTAAAGGCAAAAGCCAAACCACCCTTCTCTCAGCAGTGCAAGCAAGGAAGATGGTGCTGTGCTCCGAATCTCCACTAAGGACTTAAGAGCTGAGAACTTGTTCAGGACTTGCAGATTTCTGCTCTTAGTTTTTGGGACGATTCTGTAAATGTATTTGTTGCCAAGATGAGGGAGGGGCAAGATAGGAAACCTCCCTGCCCCCTTATCTGCAGTAGAGAAAAATGTGAGCAACCTCTCAGCCTGTATCAAATATTAATCAGAACTTTCTCTACACTGGAGCATGGAGAAAGCAGTGGCAAAAAACCTGCAGTGTCCTAAGCTGCTGCTCTTAGTCCAGAAGAGAGCTATTTCTTGTGTAGATCTTGCCTTGTTGTATTTGGGAAATGTAATATTTGGTGGACATTTTAGGTGTAAAAGGATGGAGCCAAGTTGGAAAGCAAAGCTTAGCCCTGACAGAGAACATCTGTGCAACCTTGCTGAAGTAAGTCTGCAAGGGGTTTCATATGGGTTATAGCTGTACTGCTGCTGACCATATCCCATAGCTTGACCCATGCCCCTCTTCTCCCCCCCTTTCCCCATTTCCACTCATCCTGTAATGTTGTTCTCTGAAGGGAAGGCTTACATTTGGAGGGTCTCAAGGAGGAAGCAAGTTGCTAGCCTAGTCCGTTGAAATTGCAGAAAGGAAGCAAAGACGTTGGTGTAACTATCATGGAGTGAGTGGGCTCAGTTGAGCCTGGACCCTTGATTCTAGGGGACCCTCAGCCAGTGGCCCGAGTACATCTAGGAAATGTTCAGTCAATGGGGAGGGACAGGGCCAACACTCTGCCCTCATCTGCTCTGAAAATTTTCTAGTGGCACTTAAGCCACTTGCCAAGGGCTCCACCAAGATGGTGGGCAGAGGTGGAGAGCTGACTCCACTGGTGAGGTTGCAGCCACTCTGGGGAGCCTCATTAGGAGCCAGAGTGGCATTATAACCTTTGGGGGAGGAAGGCTGAGAGTTCCCTTGAGAGGGCCACCAATTAGGAAGACTCCATCCCCTTGTCCTTGGAGGGGGTGGGGGGTTATAATTGGGACAGGAACCGAGGCCTGACACAGCCTTGCTACACCACTGAGCAAAGTAAAATGGTGGAGGGAGGGAATTGTGTATACTTCCCACTTCTCTTTACCTTTGCGTTGCCAAGTAGGGTATGAGGGACAAAGCCTGTTTCTCAAATCAGAGCTCAGGGATTTTAGCAGTTGTTGTTAGCAAGCATTTATATAGCTCCAGCAATGTACCTGGCGCTTTACAAAGTAATGGAATAGACACGGTCCCTGCCCTAGGGCTTACAATCTGAGAGACGGTGGGGGAGACGAAGGAAGGGGAATGGAGGGAGAGACAAGGAGTGTAACATTCACGAAGATTTGAGGTCTCAGGTGAATGCGCTTGGCTTGATTACATCAAGAATGATGGCTGGTTGGTCCATGTGGTGAGGATATGAGTACACAGACATCAGGTAACAGTTACTCTTCTTACAGTTGTTTCCTTGCTGACTCTTTGATATTCCTCTATAAACTCTATTGCCATCTTGTACGAGTCTGCGTGTTTTTGTTACTGGGGTGGGGGTGGATGTTAGATGGGACTTGATCATTGTTTTGACAAACCTCCTTTGTATTTGATCCTCCATGACTAAGACAACCTCCTAGCTAAGGTGGGCAGAGCTCCTTTCAGCTCTTTCTTCCTTCCCTGACTCGCACATGTTACATTTTTAGGGGAGGAGAAGCCTTCTTGCCTTGCCTTGATATCTTCTTGCTAATCCAGATGACAGCCCTGCATGAAATGACATTGCCTTTCTGTTAGAATAAATGTACTTCTTGTCTGGGGACCTCAAAATGCTCGATCAGCATTTTGCCATAGAGCGGGGATAGGCACTGTAGTGTGCTCACTGCTTGGGCAGCATGCCCCACCTCCACCCTGTGGTGTGGCTGTTGATTGCAGTGACCTGATTTATATTCGCATCAGTCCCAGAAAATGGCAGAGATAGCAGTCCTTTTTGTTGTGAGACCTGGGAGAACAAACTCCATTTTGTGTTGGAGTCCCCATGTATTGTTTGCCAGTCCTCTCCCTGTAAAGAGGAGGAGTTCCAGAATTCATTTAATTCAGGGTAGTAATTGCAGTTTAGTGTTAGATGTGAAAGGGCAAGGGTTTAACCACGATGCTGCCTGCTGCAGAGTGTTTATAGCAGAAGTGGATGTTATCTGCAGCCATTATATTACACAAATGAATTGTCTCACCTTGGGACAGTTAAAAATTCTGGGAGGTGTTAGTCACATCACATGTGACCTACTGCTGTCCTGTTAATTTATGGTCTCTCTGAATCTAAACAGAACCTGGCTAGATCTCCTCAGTTAAAGTCCTCTTTTATTTCTTTTTTTTCTTTTTCCAGATCACCAGAAACTGGAACGTGAGGCTCGAATCTGCCGACTCTTGAAACATCCAAACATTGGTAAGTAAGTACCACCCCCTATATGATGATCAACTCAGGCAACTGCAACAGGTCATCAGTTGGGATTGCTCTCGCCCAAAGATCCAACAACTAATTTATCTCCTGGAAGATATTGACCTCTCGAGAACCAAGATGGTGGCAATTTATGCTACCAGAATTGCTAACATTCGTTCAAGGCATGAGTTGAAGCCTCCGTCTCCTACTAGTTAGTAGGGATGGGACATCTGGCAAAAAAACGGTTACCGGTTTGCAAAAAAACCGGTGCCGGATCTGTTGCATTGATTTCAATGGGGAACTGTCAGTGTCCCCATTGAAATCAATGGGGGTAAAAAACAATCCCTCCCCCTCACAGGCTGTGCAAGTGGAAGAGGGGACACCACCCACCCACCCTGCCCAGCCTGGATTTAAAAATAAAATAAAAATTCCCCGAAGTCCCTGGCTCTGGGCTGCCGCCGGCGACCCAGAGCCCGCACCAGCAGGTAGGTACTAGGGTGATTCCTGGGGTGGGGGGTGGTTTAACACCCCCCCACCCCAGGGATCACCCTACCCTCCACCCAAGGATCGCCTAACTTTGGCGCTGTGGGCGGCGGCGGCAGCACGGCGCTCCGGGCGGCTTCAGCGCTGGCTGTGGCTGGCGGCTTCAGCGCTTACTAGGCCTTCGGGGGAAACCCGGAACTTCCCCGGAAGGCCTAGTAAGTGCTGAAGCCGGCAGCCACAGCCAGCGCTGAAGCCGCCCGGAGCGCCGTGCTGCCGCCGCCGCCCACAGCGCCAAAGTTAGGCGATCCTTGGGTGGAGGGTAGGGTGATCCCTGGGGTGGGGGGGTGTTAAACCACCCCCCACCCCAGGAATCACCCTAGTACCTACCTGCTGGTGCGGGCTCNTTTTTTAAAAAAAAAATCCAGGCTGGGCAGGGTGGGTGGGGGGTGTCCCCTCGTCCACCTGCGTAGCCTGGACGGGGGAGGGAAAAGTGGTTGGTTTTTTGTTTTTGTTTTTTTACATTGCGGCCATTCATTTCAGTGGCCGCAATGTAAAACAATCCGGCATGGGGAACCAGTACCCCCAATATCCGGATTAATCCGATACTGCCGGTACAGCAAAATACCGGCAGTATCGGATACCGGATAATCCGAACTTCCCACCCCTACTTTAGTGTACTCATACTTGATCTATGAGGGAGGGATTTGTATAGCCGACCCTGGGCACAATTGAGCTGATTTATGATTATGACCCTGACTGTGAAAACAGGATCAGTTCTATGCCACGTTACCATATGAGATGTATAGTTTCTATAAATCTGATTAACTCCCCTGTCCTGAGGTGCAGTATTTGCTTATGAATAATATTGTCAAAGTTATATAGATTTTATTCTGTTTTATTAGTTTATTTTCTTAATGTTTTATGTTATATTTTCATTTTCATTCGGTATATGAAGTTGATTATGAATCTTTTGTTATGACCATGTGGCTTAGAATTTATTATTATTATTATTATTATTATTATTTATTAAGTACCACTTCATGATGGTGCTTATTCAGTTATCTAGCAAGAATACAGGGTTTTCTGGACTTCCCTAACACTTTGTGAGTGCTCATTGCTGACCTACCACTTTCAATGGAAACCTCATCAACAGTGCCGGTGCTACCATTAGGCTGCTCAGGCGGCCACCTAGGGTGCCAACATGAAGGAGGCGGCTCTTTTGCTCCCGATCAAGCTGCCCTGCTGTCACCACAGTGATAAGCTCTACATTTGGCACAGGAGAGACACCCCCTTCAACTTACTGCCCTATGTGGCCTTGGCAATAAACTCTGCACTGGATTTGGGGTTGGGAGAGGTGATCCCTAGGTGGCGCCACCTCTGGTCCAGCTTCCACTGCCATCTCTCCTGCCCCTGATCCAGCTGTTGCTGCCACTTCTCCTGCAAGTTGAAGGGGGTGCCTCTTCTGTCTCTGATCCAACCTCTGCTGGTTAACTCTGAAGCTGTGTCAGGGTCCGGGAGGCAGGAGGGAGTGGGGCCACCAACCCCTCAGTGCCCGAGAAGCAGGCTGTGCATGTGCATGTTATGTGCTAGCTGTGTGCACATGAGGGTTGTGTGCAAAGCGCAACATGCACGTGGGTTGCATGTGAGGTGCACAGTACGTGCACAGGTTACACAAGGGGCGCACACGCAGGGGTTTGCCTAGGGCAACAAAAGTCTTTGCACCGGTCCTGCTCATCAGTCATTTTTCTTCACAGTGCCTGCACACTGAGCCATTTTGGACTCCTCTCTTAGGTGCTCTTTACATGGGCGGCACCCACGCATGAACACCCAGAAATCTTGGTGTTCATGCATGGGTGAGTCTCGTGTACATGTCATGGTGGGTGGGTGTGCGTGTGCATTCATATGAACACGCATTCACACCCACCCATTGCACACGCATGGAGCAACCCGCGCAAATGGTGATTGCTCCATGTGTGTAGAAAGGTGGAGATGGGTGTGCGCCCGTCTGCACTCTCCCCATACCCACCGCACACAGACCCATTTAAAAAGGGTTCTAGACATGGAGAAAAGATCCTTGACTCTTCAGCCCAGATGTGCCATGTGAAGAACCAAATCAGAACCCCCTGCCAAATAAAAGCCCAAAACAAACAAAAACCAAACAAGCCCAAACCCACCTCTAGCCTAGCTCTGTGACAGAAGACTTGGAGACCTTTTGACATTCTTTGCATAGAGTGAGCTCCTGGATCTATCCCACTTCCTCCTTCTGGCACGTCTCCCCGTACATCCCTTTAAAGGCTGCATTCAGAGAGGTCCGTGAGCCTCCAGCACAGGGCACTTAATTGCCAGTTCCCCTCACGTCAGCAGTCATTTGCTCTTAAAAACAAAAGAACTAGCAGTTTGTTTCCGCTCTTGAAAGTGTTTTGTGTTTTTTGCTGAATTCTGCTCGCACAGGGTATGTTTCCATGGTTCTCCTGCATCTAGGTTTACTTTCTCTCACCCAGCAAAACAACAGCAGGGAAAGAGAGAACTCTGTGCTTTGAAGGCAGTGGTGATGGGCTAAAAATAAGAGATGGAATCGCAGGAATGATTTTGACTTGAAAGCTCAGGAGGGAGGGAGAAAAATAAGGTTCAGTCGTAACAACAACAACTGCAACAACACATTCTTTACTAAATTGAAGAAACAGGAGCAAGATTGTTTGTGATTTCAAAGCTCTGTGTAAGTTTGCCAGACACATCCCACTCAGTGTGTTTTACACTGTTTGCTGGTCACTGCCATTAGCAAAAAACCCAAACCCCGTAGAACCCTTGATTTTGTGTACTCCCCTCCCCCCCCTCCCTTTTTAAGAGCTGGAGGGAACTAGGCTAACATGGTTATCTTTTTGTTGGAAAAAAATACTTAATGTTGGCATAGCTGAAGTAGGTGAGTCATTACTCTACCTCCCTGCAGTTGTGGTGTAGGGGAGCTTTGAGTTGTCATTGCTGCCCTCAGACATGTTTTTTTTTTTTAAGATAAGCTATGGCTTCATTGTAGTTTTTATGAGAAGTTAATGTAATGCTGATGAATGTTGCCAGGATGACATCTCTGTAGGCTGCCGGGCTTTCTACAGAACATGAAGAGCATGGGCATTGCAGAGCAGACCAGCGTTTGCCACTCCATTGTGCTGGATCTCTTGAGCACCTACGGTCCTGTTTGGGGGAACGTAGAGTGTTTATAAACGAGACAGTAGTCCACATGATGTTCAGCCTGTGTTTTGCTGTCTGTTTGTTAAGTGGCTGTGAGATGCAGGCTCCTGTGTGCCACAGCGCCTACACTCGTGGCATAGTCCTGTGGCATTGTGGGCCAATCTTGGCCAGTATTCGTCCAGGTGTCCACCCCTGTCTGTCAGGGTGTGTGCAGCCTCAATGTGGGCAAAGCACTTGCACCAGCACCAGCGATACCTCTTCCCGGGGCTTCTACGGCTTACTTTCACTTTGGAGCACTCATAAATGGTGCTCCAAAAGTCCAGGGGGAAAAAACAGGAAACAGTGGGGGAGCTTCCTAGATGCAGAATTCCCTGTGGCTGAGAGACATGAAGGAGGGGCATGGCACCTGCCCATGTATTGGGTTTGTTGTGTGAAACCCCGAGAGTAGGGGCTGCCCAGACTGAACACGGGACTCCTGCGGGCTATCATCAGCTTGTTTACACCCTTAGTGTCGAGATGTAGCGTCCCAAATACCTAGGCTGCCAGCCATTTAGTCATGTATGTTGAACCCCTATGAGCTTGTTTCAGAAACCCCATAACAGCAAGACTATGAGAAAAGACAGAAAAAGTTCAACACGACTACTTTCAAAGTGTGCTGTTAACTGATACCACTTTCATTTATCCTTTCTTGTAGTTTGGTAAAGTAGTAACTGTTTCTAGAGTGTACGTGTTGTAAAAAAAGCATGCAACTTATGGTAAAAGTATGGATGCAGACTACTGTTGGAGGCTGAATGTGATGATTTCTTGATTTGTGTTATTTTTACAGTATTTTTTTGAGGTTAAGATCACTAATTGAAATATGATGCAATGGTACTGAACTCCCTCTGGAAGTTTGCCATAGCCTGAACATCTTCCAAAGGCAGTGTAAGACCTCCCTATTTGACTAGACATTTGGTGGACAAGGATAAGCTTTAGGAGTGGTGGTGTCTTCATGGAGCTTACATGATACTACTTTCTGTTTGTGTTGTAACGGGTTATAGGGCAGCTAGAAGTCCAAATAAATGAATAAACAAAATGCTCATTTGGACTCAGTAGTTAAGACTCTTATGTGAAGGCACACATTTCTGTGTACTTGGTTAATGTGAGCTCGGGGTGCTCAGCACGTCTGAAGAATTGAAAATACCTCCACTTAGGGTGTGTCATGTTAGTTATCTAAAAATTGGAAGCATCCTAAATTTAAAGGAAACGTCTGTTTGCCATAACAATGCAGGTTTCTTTTCTGCATTGTAGTTTGTAGCGCACGGGGACTTCCATTGCTTCCCTTGGAAGAATTTTCTACAGTTGAAGTGTTCACTGTTATGCTACTCTGAACTGAAGCCTGTTGAATCATGAGCTTTTGTAGGGGAGAAAATTGAGCAAGATAGCAGCAGCAAGGTTAGCTTGGCACCATCCTCGGTATAAAAGTAAGAGTCAAGGGAACAAGCCTGATAAATCTAAATTCTAGGGAGTCCATGTGGATGTTATTTGAGACTTCTTAAAATATAGCCTTTGATCCAGATGACAGTTATTCAAGTTCATTAAAACCCAAGCAGACTGTGAAGAATTGCAGGAGAATTTTGTGAGACTGGGTGACTGAGCATATAAATAGCAGATAAAATTTAATGTGGACAAGTGCCAAGTGATGCACATAGGGAAAAACAATCCAAACTACATGTACATAATGCCGGGTTCTAAATTAGGGGTTACTTTTCAGGAAAATGATCTTGGAGTCATTATGGACAATAATACATTGAAATTCTCAGTTCAATGTGCAGTGATGACCAAGAAAGCAAACAGGATGTTAGAAATTATTTGGTAAGGAATAGAGAATAAAACAGAAAATATAATGCCTCTAATGCGACTGCACCTTGAATATTGTGTGCAGTTCTGGTCACCCCATCTTAAATAATACTAATAATACTAATAAAAAATATAGTAGAACTAGAAAAGGTACAGAGAAGGGCAACAAAAATGATAAAGGGTATGGAATGACTCCCGTATAAGGAGAGGCTTGAATAGCTTAGGACTCTTCAGCTTGAAGAAGAGATGACAGAGGGGATATGATAGAAGCTTATAAAATCATAAGTGGTGTGGAACAAGTAAATGGGGGAAACAGTTATTTATACCCTCTCAGATAGTTTCATGGGGTGTCCCCAAGTTCTAGTACTAACACATAGCTCATTTAAAACAAATAAGAGTATTTTTTTCACTCAATGCACAATTAAGTTGTGGAATTTGTTGTCTGAGGATGTGGTCCAAGCCAGTAGTATAGCTGGGTTTATAAAAGGATTGGATATGTTCTTGGAGAGTAGGTCCATTAATTGCTATTAGCCAAGTAGGTTTGGAGCTGGGAGTGAACAACAGGGACTGGATTGCCCATTGTGACCTGTTGGGTACTTCTTCCAAGCAACCAAGATTGTCCACTGTTGGAGACAGCGTGCTGGGCTTGATGGACCATTGGTCTGACCCAGTATGGCACTACTTAATTCTTAATCCTTTTTTAAAAACAGCAGGGAGGTTTAGGCTGCTCTCTTGATTTGCTGCATGGTACAATACTGAGCTCCTATGACTTTTTAAAAAAAATGATTTTTGTGGCCTGTAACACTTCTTTTTGCATTATAAAATTATGTAGCAGACGACAATATTGAAAAGACCCTGGTAGTCCTTTCACTCTTTCCCATTCTTACCTTCTCTATCCTCTTTCCTGCCCCTGGTCTCCTTCTACCTTCTCTGCATTAGCTTTTGTACGACTTGTGAGCGACCCTGAGCCTCTGGGAAAGGGTGGCATATAAATTTGAATGAATTAATAAATAAATAATAAACGCATAAGAAAAATATTCTGTACAGGGAGTTGGCTACGGATGCAATCTGCCCAGCACCAGACAACCTTAGTTTCTCTCGGCAGCTGGATCTGTGTGTGAAGTTGTTTGGTTGGCATTAGGATAGAGACCATGGTCTTTCACCTGCTGTGGTTAGCATCAGGAAAGAGGATGAAGACATCTATCCAGTGGCCAACAGTCAATGCTCTATAAGAAGTGCAACATAGGGTGAAAACGGACATGACGCTAACCACCCTTGGTGGCTATTTATGCGTGTTACAGGGCTGTATTGGTGTCCTATGCAGCCCTGAAACATGCATAAATGACCACCAAGGGTGGTTAGCGTCATGTCTGTTTTCACCCATAGTTTTCTAATAGGAAGGCTTTTAGCAGTAGGTGTTTGCAGAACACCATTAACTTACCCTCTATTGTAAATCTGACTTTCTGGCCTTTCTTGGAACATGGGCTCCTGCTTATTGTCACATCTTTGTATGTACTATGCTGGTGATAATATACTTACCACCAAAGAAATCTCCAGATTTTAGCCTGCCTTTAAGGATAGGTAAATTATTGCTCTTTGTTGGGGGTTTTGGTTTGCTTTATGTTTTGTTAGGAAATGGAATAGACTGTGTTCTGGGATGTTGCATTTAACTAGAGCCTGTGATCATTTTCTGGCCTGTTCTTCAAAAAGCATATTCAGGTTGGTTATGTGCTTGGTGTCCTCTTCCCCTCCCGGTTTAAACTGTTAAATGTAGCACATTGGTTAGGTTATACATATCCTACCTATTGGAAATACAAAGTGCAAAACTATGACCACAGTATGGCAGTCACGATGCACTGGAAATGGATCAATTAAAGGCTGTGTTGGGATACAAAACACCACTACTGTTGAGGGAACTGTTTTATTTCAAGTACTCATACTTGGCTGGTGCATCTGTGCTTTGACCACCCAGTGACTCTTCTACCATCTGATTACAGCCCTAATGGCTAATTACTGTTCTGTATTTGGCCATTTTTCTTGACTTGTATCACGGGGTGCTCCATTGGGGACAAAGAAACCAGTGGTGTAATTTGCTTCTAGGCACAAGTGTTGTGCTGAATTTATTTCTTGATCCTGGTCAAGTGTCTGCTCTAGCGGAAAGAGATTGATCTTCAGCAACTTCCAGGAAGCCTGGAATTCCAAAGGCAAATTTTTCTAATGCAATATGGTTGAGCGCACTCAACTGGCTACTATCCAAATGTATTTGATTTTAATACCCTCTATTTCATGACTTAGGGTGCAGCCAGATGAGTTGCATGGTCCCGATCCCTGTGTGGCCCCACGGTGAGCAGCCGGCCCTGCTGCACTGTGGAGCGAGCGCAGGAAGCTAGGCAGACGAGCGCGGGGGAGCAGAGTGACTTGGCCCATCTTGGAGTGGAGGCGCTGACCACAGGGCAGCCTCCTGGTCCTGCTCTGCCTCTTTCTCCCCAGCCCAGTTGAGAGCCAGCCCCTGGCTGTGATGTGGACATGCGCATCAGGTGCATGACCCTGCAGCCTTGCTCCAAGTGCGATGAGTTCTCGCTAATTTCCCGAGGACGTATTGCAGAGCAGCTGGCTGCGTGTAAATATCTGGCTTCTGCCACCCACAGAAACCACTGCATTGCATGGCTCATGTGCCCAGGGAGGGGTATGGCTACCCAGAGAGTGATAGCCTCCCCTCCCCGTCTCACCTGGAGAAACCCTTACTGTTTCATGGGGGAGAGGTGGGGTCAGGACGAGGCCTGTGAGATTTCCATCCAGCCTTTTAATTCCCCTTTTCATCACTCGGAGACTCCATGGCTGTGACCTTTCAGGGACAGGCTTCTGCAAACTTTCAGGGACAGGAGAGGTGGGCTTTCCTCCCCTTGGAGCTCATTGACACTGCTTTATATATCAGTGATTGGGGCTGAAATGCTGTGCTGGAGTTCCTACTTGAATTCTGATTTCCTATATCCTCAAGTACCCAGATGTTCCATGGTAACAGTCAGTATCAGTGATCTGCAAAGAGCTGGAAGACAGGTGTATTGGCTACTAACTGACCTCCATCTCAAAAGAGAAAGGAAACTTTCCTAGAATATGGAAATATACGAGAAAGGAGGAGGAGTCCTACCCTGCTCTGTGCTGTTGTCCATAAATGGGTAAAATTGCCATGGAACTCAGTGAGTTCTGTCTGTGCAGGCAACGCTGGATTCGTTCTTTTGCTGTAGTACTTTCCTTTTTGAAATCACGGTCACAAATCTAGGAAGGCTTACACTGCTTTGTCTACATCACACACTCGGAAAGCCTTGTCACTTTTGGGGAAATGGTTTGGGAAAGACCAGGTCTCTATGCAGTTTTGGCAACTGCTCTTCATCTAGTTTCGTAGTCTGATGTGCACAACCCTTCTTCCATTGATAGAGCTCTAGCTACTCCCTTAAAGAGGGATATGCAGGAGCTTTCCCCTTGTCACTAGCAATCTTGTGATTGATTATTATTTTTTGGTCTATAAAACTCTTAACACTTTTTATTACTTGTATAAAGCTTTTTTTACCCCACTTGTTTAGCTTGTAGCTATAGCAAACTCTCTCAGCCAGTCTCACTGTGAAATTGTTAGCTGGGGCCCTACCAATTCAGATATTGGCTATGTGTGTACTTAAAAAACAAAGCAAAACAACCACCACCTTCTCCCACCCCAAGAGAGCTCACCAATTGTAGACTCTTGGAAGTCTCAGTATAAAGAAGGTATCAAGGTTACTGCTAGCATTTTAGGTTATTCAGCCCTACTCGGGGCTGAATAATTAAAGTAGGCGGCGCTTCAATGTTAGACACTGAAATTTTGAATTCCTCCTACAAATAAACGACTTGAACTAGCAGTCTCAAAACTGTATTGTGTGTTGTTTTAGGGGGTAGGGTGGTGTATGCAAAATTTGAAGATCTATTAATCCAATCTAAAGTTATGAACGATTAAAAGTTAATTGGTTCATGTTACTTTGCCCGAGTCAGATGATTTTTTGCAGGCTGATACCTTGCTCATTTCATCATGTTCTGTCTGGAAGATGCACATGGATATAGCCAGATAAGTCTACAAGTTGCTTGTGATGGAGAAACAGTGTTTAGTGAAGTAAAATGAGAGTTATTAAACTGGGGGGGGGAATCATTCCCCTCCCCCCCCTCCCCCCAAGTTTGTTGAACAGGTTGCCTAGCTCAGCGATCCACAGTACAACCTATTCATCAATAACAAT
The DNA here is from genome assembly GCA_003113815.1 of Sphenodon punctatus. NCBI lineage: Eukaryota > Metazoa > Chordata > Lepidosauria > Sphenodontia > Sphenodontidae > Sphenodon > Sphenodon punctatus. The sequence goes on from QEPC01002445.1 coordinate 548,599, forward strand.
ACTAGCAAAGAGTGGCCCTCCACCCTCTGGGAGACAGATAACATAATATTACAATAATATAAATTAATGAAAAAAAATAGAACAGGAAAAAAACATTCTTAATTCTTGAGCATGCGCAGTTAATAATGTCGGGGCGGGAAAGTCAGCAGGACTGCAGACAGAAATGGGATTGGATTGGATTGTGGGGAGAGATGCATGACAGGGCAGATCAGTGGTGCTCCGCTCTAGCAGGGCTGCAGGCAGAAACGGGCTGAAGGTAGAATGGTTTCTGTCACTCGCTCCTGGAGGTGTCATTACATTTCAGTATCTTGTGAACCTGCCCCCTGCCACTCTAGCAGACAGTCTCGGCACACTCACGCTGTTCTGGGGGCAGGGGAGTATAAACTACTGCTAGGCTTTGTGCGGCGGCGAGGAAAATCCAGAGAGGAGCCAGCAGCACCTTAAGCTTTACACCATGTTAGTAGTGAATGTTCTCCCCCACCATAACTAGCTCCTTCAAAAGCACCTTCATGATGTGCATCAAATGAACCTGGCCCTGCCCCGCCCCACTCTGGCAGACAGTCCCAGCACAATTACTGCACAGGCAGCTTTGAGAGGGGGGAATCGCTTAGCCCTGAGCCCAGTGGTTGTTTTTTTTCTTCCCTGTGCCTGCCAAGGATGTCCCTGCCCTGACTGCTGTGCTGCGGCGGGTGTAGGGGCACCACTGCTACTGGGGCCAGGAAGTTGTTGCCGCATCCCTGCCACCCAGGAAGGAGAAGAGTGGGGCCGCAACTACGTCCCTTCCTCTTTAAAATGCGGTTCATCCCGGCTGAAGTGAGCTCCCCTCCGCTCAAACTGGCAACCATGGCTGCCAGGGTTGTGTTGGGAAAGAGACAAGTGGGTAGAGTGTGATGGGTAGCAACAATTCCGGGAAACAGAGCTGTACCCCAGCCTCCTGGCACAGAGGATGCTGTACAAAGAGACAGGAGAGCCCTCAGAGGGAGCGCAATGGGGTGTGGGCTGCTTCCCCATTCATCACAGCCTCCTTAGCAAGGCAGGGGGATCCCCCCTCAGTGTAGAGCTCCAGCTGCTTTCCAGCACGGGGAACCTGCCTGGGAGGGCGGGAGCACTGCTGCTGTAGGCTCTAGCCCCCGAGGGGCTGCATCATCTGCCCCCCGGGAAGCAATTGCTTTCCCTCGGGCCCCCTCCCCTCTACATCTCCAGATAACGTTGATGCTGAGGTGGTGATTTTTGAATTAAGTATATAATGAATGATGAATAACTAATGATGGGAATAAGTAATTTTAAGAAGGATTTTATAGAAATAAGTGTAAATGTAAACAATAATAGAAATAATAAGTAAGTAATAATTGGAAGACTAAGTATTTATTGGATCAATGTAGAGAAGTAATGGTAATTAGAACTGTAAAGCGAACTAATGAATGGGGAAATAGTCATTGGAATAAATTAGGGAATTAAGTCTAATTTTCATGCTTTTTGGAGTTTAAGTTTTATTATAGTGGATGTTAAATACTTTTCTTTGGGTATTTTTTAAAAAAGTTAAGTTTTGTTTACAAATGAGCCTACCTTTTAACTATTTTTTTAAAAAAAGTTTTTAAAAAATATATAAGATAGTTTCTAACCTTGCTTAGAGCATGCCTAAATTAGAGAATGCTTCAAAATGAATCATTGCCTGTACTAGCTTTTTCATAGCTGCATAGTATTAGCAATGGATGAAAATGTTTGCAAGGAAAAATCCTTTATAAATGGGGCCTTGTGTGTTTAATTTTCAGGAAGCTTAACCTTTTTCAAGTCTGTCATGTGCACCTGCATCTTCTCAAACTCTTGAATGTATCCTTGTCTCTCCTGATGATACCTCTCCCTTGTCTCCCCCGTCTCCCCCTTCCCTGTTTCTTAGATTGTGAGAGGTCCAGCCTTGTCCTTTTTATTTGAATTAATTTCAGTCGCTATTGCCCACTGATGCAGAGGATGTGCTTGGGGCTTTGCGGGCCACCAGTTGTGAATTAGACCCAGGGCTGTCATGGCTGGTGAAAGCCAGCCAGGAGATGTTAGGGCCATTGCTGGCTGGGGTTGTCAACACCTCCCTTTGGGAGGGCAGGATGTCGGACTCCCTTAAAATGGTAATTGTCTGGCCTCTGCTTAAGAAACCATCTTTGGATGCAGATTCCCCTGCCAGTATCTGCCTGTCTCTAACCATCCCTTTTTAGGGAAGGTTATTGAGTGGGTGTGGCATGTCAACTCCAGGCCCATCTGGATGCTCTCCGATTCCTTGACCCGTTTCAGTCTGGCTCTTGTTCTGAGCATGGCACAGAGACTGTGCTTGTGGCCTTGGTTGATGATCTACGCTTGGAGTTCGACACAGAGAATTCCACTCTGTTGATCCTTTTGGATCTATCAGCGACTTGACACTCAATCATGAGGTGTTGTTGACTTGACTGCAGGACCTGGCAGGGATGCACGAGACCACTTCTGAGTGGTTTCCACTCCTTCCTGTCGGCGAGGTCTCAGTGGATGGTGATGGGTGATTGTTCATTGTCGTCCCGTGATCTCCCCTGTGAGGTCCTGTTCAACGTGTATATGAAGCCACTGGGCAAGATTGTTCAGAGGTTTGGAGTGAGGTGTCATTGGCATGCTGATGACACCCAGCTCTACCTCTCTTTTTCATCTGACCCAGGTCCTGAGGTCTCAGTGCTTACCCGTTGCCTGACTGCTGTGTGGGACTGGATGAGGATGAATTGACTGAGGTGGAATCCTGACAAGACTGAGGTGGTGATGGTTGGTCAGCCTTGTGACTTGGGGGTGGGAGGTTGGGACTCCCATCATTGATGGGGTTGCGGCCACCCGGTCACTCAGGTTCGCAGCCTTGGAGTGCTCCTGGATCCGCTGCTGCACCTGGAATCTGAGGTGGCGGCAGTGGCCAGATGTACTTTTCACCAACTCCACGTGGTGAGAAGGCTGCAGCATTTCTTTTATTTGGATCTGGCTACCATCATCCATACCTTCATTACCTCGAAGCTAGACTACTGCAATGTACTCTACATGGGGCTGCCCTTGAAGACTGTTCAGAAGCTGCAACTGGTGCAGAATGCTGCAGCCCGACTCCTTATGGGGGTGGGTTGCCGAGGCACATAACACCGGTGTTCTGAAATCTGCATTGGTTGCCTGTTGTCTTCTGGGCACAATTCAAGGTGCTGGTTTTGACCTTTTAAAGCTCTAAATGGCTTGGGACCCACTTATTTATTTATATTTTATTATTTCTTTGATTTATACCACGCCCCTCTTGCACACAGGCGACTTGGGACGGTGATCTGGCAGATCACCCCTGGCCTACCATGTCCCGTTGTGGCCTCTGTGGTTGGCTGGGGACACCTGTCTTGAGGTACCAGTTTTAACCTGGCATCCATGATGAAGAGGGTGTTCTTGGCTGCCGCACCACAGTTGTAGAACTCCCTTCCCTGGGAGCTTCGTTTATGCCCGGACCTGAGCACCTTTAGGAGGCAGTGTGAAATGATCTTGTTTGCAAGGAGGTTTGGGAGTGAGGGCTATAGTAGGGGAAAGTTGTGGAGGTAAAGGGCAAGTTACAGCATAGGGGTGGGGTGGAAAAGGGTTGGGTTGGGATTGTGATAGGACTGTGCAGGGAGGTTGGATGTGGGACATGGGCAGGAGGTATTGGGTGGGTTTTGTGGGGGGTTATGTGAGGGTTGGGTGTTTTTTGTCTTTCATTGTTTTTTTGGACCTTTTAAGATGTTTTTATCTATGTTTTATATGTTGTAAGCTGCCCTGAATCTTTTAGGGAAGGGCAGGATAACAAATTTAAATAAATAAGCCCTTTGGGGTAGGGACCTGTCTGTAACTACAGACTGTACAGTACCAGGTACCTAGTTGGTGCTATATAAAATATAATAATAATAAATAATCCCTCTGTCTTTAGTGTATATTCCCTTTTGAGTGTGTATGTTGTATGTCCTCCCTCCTTAGCGATAGTTTAGCCAAATAGCACAAATTTTAGCTTTTTAACTCTTTGCTCTGTAAATAAGTCCTGATCACTTTTTATTACTGTTCTCTTGATTTCTGCTGGAGTTCCAAACCTCTTGGGGGCCACTTCTTTCCTAATCAATGACATGGTCTCTCTGCCTGTATATTATTAGTGTGGTTTCTCTATGGAAATGTGGCTTATGCAAGCATCCTCTGTGCATTTGTATCCAACGTAACTTTTTGACTCTGTTGGCACACTTCTACCAAACTGATAAAGTCATAATTCACAAAGGTAAGAAGGGACCCCAAATTTCGAACAATAGGTGCACTTGGAGAGTGTTGACTGCTTCTTTTAGCTGAAGATCCCATTGATAAGTCCCGTGTTTCATTTCTCCTACTCCCAACCTCCCAGGAAGATTGCAGACTTGTTGCATAGAACTACTTGTTTCAGTATTTACTGGGTCTGCCTGTGGCCTGAGTTTCTTTGCTATTCAAAACTCTTAAATTTCTGCCCCTTGTGACTCCTAGGTCCTTTTCAGAATTATTGTCTATTTTTTCTTTGAATGTCAGATTTATTTTCTTCAGTATATTTTCTTGAATTTTTCCAACTCTAATTTTATTATCTTGTTTTCTCCCTTTGCTCGTGGGCATTTCTGTTTTTAATTTTTGAAGGAAGGATCGAGATAAATCAGCTGTGGATAAACTTAATCTCCTCCCACCTTGCTCAGCTGGATATTTCTTTGACACGTTAGAAACCATTCCTTGGGGAATCTTATGTTGGCGGCTATGTAAATAATATTTGTAGTTGTGCATGCTAAGATGATGGTGATGAAATGTGCTGATAGCTGCAGGGATCAGGATGGATGTTGTCTTTTCACATACAGGATTGCACAGTTAGCTAGGAGCATGAAGGAGTAGCTCCAGCTACCTATGAAACGTTAAGCACTCACTGCTGATCCAGGGCCTCTGGTCTTACCTCTCTTCATTTTAAGAAGGCCAGACCCTGTTCCCTTCAGTGTTAACCATATCCTTGTTGACTATACACCTTGAAATAGTTAGCCACCTGTTCCTACACAAGATAATTAAATCTGTCCCCTCCCCAAGGATAAGAAACTCCTTGATATATTTGCTATAAATAGAGAGTTCAGTTGCTTTTTGTGTGGGACTGTGGGAGTCGAGGCTGCCAGTGCCTTTGAAATAGGATCAGAACAAATGTGTGCAAAGAATAATTAGAAGTCTGACTAATTCAAGTTACTATGCTAGTTTCACTTTTAGCAAAGCTCACTTGACTTCCTTGGTGTAGCATAGTTATCATTTTGGCCCATATTAAAGGCTGTTTCTATCATGTGACTGCTTCTTGGTTGTGCTGAAGCTGTTCCTCATTCCCGTGTGAACTTGTTGGTGAGAGAAAGAACCATGGAGGTGGTTTGTATTGCATCCTTGTGGTAGGAGACTCAGTTCACAGCGTTCCCAGCTCCTGATTTGAATGACCCTGCCTTGGAATGGTCTCATAGATGCTTAAGTGGAGGCTGGGTTGCCATGGTTCTGGAGATTGATAGCAGGGTAAAATAGTAACTCTCTCCTGTCACCTCTTTGTTCATTCTTTTCCCTTCCACCAAAAATTCACTAAACAAAGAATCAAGAGTGTCACTTCCCTCCCTTAAGTTTGACTTCTGCACTTCATGTTTTTCCCTCCCTGGTCTCATGTGGCTATTGATGAGTATTGCCTCTGTGAGCACTGCAGAGGCTCTGCACATATCTGGCTAAGATTTGGGCCCCTGTAAAGTGCTGCAAATCCATTCTGTTATACTTTGCAATTCTGTTTTTTAAATTTTTCGTTAATCTTCTTGAATGTATTTTGCTGTCATTTGTCGTCTTTTGGGTACTGTGTGATGAGTACGACATCTTGAATTTAGGGTACTGCGTGATGACTCTGTGGCACTCCCCATTGGCAAGTAATCTCTACAGCTCATTTCCACCTCAATGCAAGTTTGGGATTGGCGTGACATTCAAATATTCTTCTGTGGATGGCAATCTCTGTTTAAGGATTTTTCAAAACAAATACTGGGATGGGAACCAAAACCAAGGCCAAATATTGCAAAGGCCTGAAAAGAAAAGCACCCTCCCCTCCTTTACAAATAAAACCAAAATGGGGTTAGAAAATTTTACAAACCTTTGGCATTGCCTCTCCCTTACAGAACATTCTCAGGTCCTTGGGGTAACAAAATTATGAAAGGAATTTTATTTCAGTGGCTGCTATAGCACTTCCAATTTGATGATGATAAAATGAGTCTGATAAGGGAATCTAAGAAATGCCATAGTGGATCAAACCTTGGGGTCTATCTAGACTAGTACCCTGTGCCTGACATTAGCCAGTCCCAGATGCTGAAGAAAAAGCCACAGGGCAATTGTTGAGTGATCCATCCTCTGTAGTTCACTTCTAGTTTCTTGGTAGCCATGTTTAGAGACATTCTAACAATTATGTTTAGCCACTGAGGAGACCTACCCTTCCTTGCATATAATCCTCTTTGGAACCTTGTTTATATTATTAGATTTTACAACCTCCCTTGGAAGCAAATTCCACGTCAGTTGTGCATTGTGAGAGAAATTTGCTGCTGTTTGTGTTTAGCTTGCTACCTGATGATTTTATTGGGTGATGACGCCTCGTCCTTGTATTATGAGAAAAGGTAAACAAGTTGCCTATTCGCTTGCTCCACACCATGCATGACCACCTAGACCCCATCACATCTTGACCATCAGTTGTCTCCTTTCTAATTGGAGAAACCTGATATATGGGAGGGAGACCAGAACTATACATTTTCATGGTGGATTTATATAGTGGCCTTTCCCCTATATTATCCCTCCCCCCCCCCCCCAATAGTTCCTTCCTGACATTGTTTGCCTTTTCAACTGCAGCAGCTCGTTGAGCTGATGTTTCATCGAGCTCTCCATCTTCAACATCTTTTGAGTGGTTACATCAACTTTGGAAAAAAATAATTTTAATTCTGCATGTGCAGCATTGGATTCTAATGTGCATTACTTTGCAATTATCTTGATTGAATTTAATCTGCCATTCCCCCCCCCCCGGCCATTTGTCCAGTTTCGAGAGAGCCTTCTGCAGCTCTTGGCAGCCTGCTTTGCATTTGACTATTTCACATAATTCCTTCAAATTCTTCTTCCTTTGGGAATGTGCTGGTAAAACTGCTGTTTAGTGGACTCACTGACTGGGGAACCAAGCAGTTAATCTTGGTTGGGTACAATGCGCAGCGGAAGATGTGTATCCACAGAAATTATGCTGTTATATAAATCCATGGCGTGCCTGCACCTTTAATACATGTGCAGCTCTGATCGCACTATCTCTAAAGGGTATAGTAACACTGGAAAAGGTGAAGAAAAAGGACAGTGATCGAGATATGGAATGACATGGGAAACCTTGCTAGAACACTACTAGAAACAAAGAAAGTGCAGCTTCAACCACATTGTGGTTAGTGTTTAAATAATGCTGTCAGGTAGGCTGCACTCACTACGTTTTCCTCTTTGAACATGGGTCCCTACAAGTAGAGCAGGTGCTGGGAGTGTTGTAACTATTCATTCATTCATTTCAATAAATAAGTTTATTAGTTTTAGCCAACGGTGGTAACAAAATAAATACCAAATAAATAGACATAAAATTTAAATACAAATTTAAGTTCTAAGCAATACAGCAGAAGAAATAATAATCTATCACTTCAGGGATTAAGGAAGAATGAAGAAGCTGAAGCCATTCCAAATTATCCTGAAATTTGTCCCAAATAAGCATAATTATAAGTTATATCCAGCCATTAAAAATAAGTACAAATCAGTTACCAGATGAAATTCCAGTCAGTCCCAGGCACTGGGACAAACAATACTGCATATGGGATTTTGTGACAGGAGAATCCTAGATTAGCGGGGGGGAAAGCATATACATAATGGAACAACCTCCTAAAATCTCTTGCTATCTTGGTTAGACCTACCCACATTATCCTATTCCTTAGGAATACCTACTGATACCTCTGGAGTGAAGCATCTGCCCTAGTTTTAAAAGCTGCAAGAAGGAACTTAAACACCTGAATTGTAAGAGAAGAGATCCGGCCCTGTAGTAAGGATCAAAGTACTTAATGCTACAGGCCAGATGAAAAATTCAAGTAACTAGAGTTTAAATACATGTCCCGAGGGTTATTATACATGTTGCACTTAGCTAGCCAGTTTCTATTTGGAGCTAAGTATTTGCCATTTATTAACTGGGTGAAGGGGTTACTTGCCATCCTGGGACCTAGCGTTGGCCAACGCATTTATTATCCAAAGGCCAAGTATTAGTTGTATGCAAACCCGAGAAGATGAGGTATCTCCCTTTCAGGGACCAAGTATTAGCTGCATGCAAATCCCAAGAAGGGTGAGGCTTTTAATATTCAGGGGCTGAGTATTTTGCTGTATGTAAGTTCCATACATTTTACAGGCCAGAAGTCAAGCACTTGCCATTTGTTAGCCCCGAGAAGGGCAAGGTACTATTATTTAAGGGCACAGCATTTAGCATGTAAGCCCTGAGAAGGACAATTTTCCTATACATTGCAGGGTGAAGTATTAGCTGTAAGTAAGCCCGATAGGGCTAGGGTTTTATATGTGGGGAATGAGTTTGGTAAAATAATTTTGTACTTTTGTATGAAACATTTTAAAAATGTATCACTTTGTTCTCTTTGCTTGTTTTGCATTGTGCATGGTAATGGCAAAAGCCGAACCAATAAAATTATATAATATAAAAACATGTCACACTCAAAAACAATGTGATTGCGTGATTCAACCACTGGCTGATGACAGTGATGGCATAATCTCTGTTCATAGGGGGTTCCCAGTAGCCTACTTTCTGTTACTGCCAGGTTCCAGACGGAAAGAAAATTAAGATAAAATAAATCCCAGGACGCTGTCAAAATCCCTATAAAAAGGGGAAATCTTTGGGCTGCTATGGCAGCCAACATAGTCTGCCTAGGGTCATTATCCTGTCCTTTAACTGTGAAAAGGCACACTCATAGCCCAAAGGGAGCATTTATTCCTTAGAAAACCCCAGCTGCGACAGCAAAGAGACAGGCCCTTCCAGCCACGGCCCACTATCTGCCATGGACAACGCTAAAGCAAAAAAAACTATCCTGAAGTGCAAAATTAATATGCAATCAAAATTTAAGAAGAGTAACCTTGATCAAGGATGCCACTGGGCAGAGGCGGGTTTCAGCTTGGAGTAAAACTAGAGGAGTATTCTGTGGTACTACATTCAAAATAGAACAAAGAAACGTATTCTGAAGAACCTCAAGTTGAAACCTAATACCTGGAAACCATACAACATCTGAGCTAACACCTTAGCACGGTATATTTTCAGGGCTGGGTTAGCCAATCTCTCGCCCTAGGAATAATAAAAGCCTAAGATCACTTTACGGGTATTGGCAACTGTGAACTTAATAGCTACATAAAACCCACAAAGTTGATTGAGCAAAAGTGACCCCAAGGTACTTGTACGTTTTGACCACCTCTATGGGGTTGGAAAGCATAAACCAATTATGCTTTACAGACTTCTTGGCCATGAGCATCACTTTAGTGTTAAGAAAATTAATCTCCAAAGCTTCGTCAATGCAGTAGTCCGCAAACCTGCACATCAACTGGCGGAGGCCTATCTGTGTGCGAGAAATTTAAAATGGTATCATCCTATATATCAACGCTGAGACAGTGTCCCCACCCCCCGCCCCTCACTGAATGAAAAGATGGCTCCTTCATAGCTTCAATTGCACCATTAACATAAACGTTAAACAAAACGGGGGCCAAAAGGCACCTCTGCCTTATTCCACAAGTGGTTGAAACTTAGCAAACAGCTGCCCTAGCCTGCCTGCTCTGATGCGCAAGGAGGTTCCCTGATGGAGGCAAATAATTTAAATATAAAAGTCTATCATCACTGTTGATATTTTGTAATTTTACCCACAATCGAGCCTCATGAGTGGGATCAAATGCTGCTTTAAGGTCGACAAAGCAAAGAAAAAGGATGAGTTCTTTGGCATTCTCACATATTTTGTAATTATTTGATTAAGTAAGAAGATATGGTTAATAGTTGACATTCCCTTCCTAAACCCAGCCTGTTCGCACCCTATAAAACTATTTAGTTAGTTAGTTCAGTTCATAAAACTGACTTTGCAAAACCTAACATGAATTAAAAATTCCTTCATTTATTTTTTCATCTAGATTTCAGTTTTTAAAACCCACTTTGTTTATAGATAAAATGCTCTCATGAGATTTCAGATGCAACAACAGACTGTTGGTGCACCAGGGGGGTGAAGAAGTAAAAGCAAACACATGCAGAGTTTGCCTACCATGACTCTGTGCATAAGCGCGGTGATTAGGAGATAAGAGATCCCTTGTCCACTGTGAGGCGAGCAACATTGTTAATCTTCAAAATGTTCAGCGCATCGTGTTTAAGCAAGAACACTGATAATTGGGACAATTGTGCAGTAATTGTGCCTAGTAGGACTGCAGTACAGAAGCAAAGCTTCTGTTTAATGTGGATTCATTTGGCTGATACTAAAGTGGGGTTTATTTTAGTGCATGTTCATATTAAACACTGAAATTATCCTGAGGTACTTTATGTACTATACTCCTGGGCAATTTACCATGCAGCCTTCACATGGCTCTGGAGTTCTGGTGGCAGCTCTACATAGTAGTTGACCTGGGGTAATGTGTTTTTTTTTATACCCAGAAGTGCCTGTCTTGTCTGAATGTCCTGCTGGGTAGAACAGAGGGTTAGACCTTTTGGACAACCTCTATTTCCCTTAAGCAGTGCTGGGATAACGGTTTGCTTGTGTCATTCTGAAATTTTGAGCTGTCCTTTTAATACAGAAATGTCAATTAATACTAAAGGATACATTTTGTTCAGTAAAATCTACATTCACTCTTTTGTCTCCGATAAAGTTGATGATTTCTTTTAAGCTGGGACAGATACTTAAATGCTATCCAGGAAGTTCTCCAGTTCTCAAGGTCCTCTCCCCCCCCCCTCCAGTCTCATCTCCCTTTTGAGGCAGAAATCTCATTATCTTGCCCTCGTTTTGCAGGACAGGACTTGTTAAATGTTTATTTGACCATAGGAATTGCAAATAGTAGGGGCACTCTTTGTGCTCTTGAGAGTGGCCCAGGCCCATTACTGCTCTTCTTTCCTCCTTCCATGCGCCCTCCCCCACCCCACCCCCAAGTAGAGACCCTTTGACTGTATCTGCAGAAGTCTGCTCCTGTCCTGAGAGAAGTGTGTTTTGAAGAGCAAACACTCTTCCACACTGGGAGGTGGGCTGGGCTTTGAAACACAGATAGATAGTGTGAAATTGTTTGGGCATGGGGAGCCTAGAACGTCCTGTAACCTTTCTTCATCAGAGAATCCGGAGGGGGTAGAGGGAGGCTCCATAATCTTAGGGGGCCTGCTAATGGCAACGTGCAGTGTCCTGTTAGCTAACCGTCCTGCTGCTGCTAGTTACTGCTCTAACAAAGCTGGTCATTAGCTGTTGGAACAGATGATTTCCAGAGGATTATTTGTATTACACACTTTAATGCTTTTTAATAGCAAATTTTTAATTAAAAGGAAAGTCCTTTTGGAAGCAGCCTGTGCAGCTGAGTTCTGCGTGTTTAATGTAATTATGGAAACAGCTGGAGTGGGAGCCGAGCTGTCCTCGGCAGTCACAGGTTTATGATGGGCTCCTAGTGGGACAGGAGTCTTGTGTGTTGGGAGCTGTGCTGGAAATGCCTTGACACTCAGCCAGCTACTGCGGTGATGGGACAATTTACTTTTTCTGGCTGTTAGGTTAGTGAACAGGTGGGGAGATGGGGAGTGGGTGGTAGCCATCTGTGTCAATTTGCTTGTCAGTTGCATTGCTGCAGATGATAGTGCTCACTTTGCCTTCTGTCAGGCCATGTGTATTTGTATTTTTTAGCTTCATCTTATTTTCTGGCTAATATAAGAATTATTTTGTGAGATGGGGAGAAGCAGCTTGTAGTATCTTACTTTATTGCAGCTCTTCCCCCCCCCCCCCCCCAACTGCAAGGTAACCTCTCCAGCGCTAGTGGAGAGGCAAGTTAGAATCCCAGCTGCTAGTTGGTCTGATGGATGGAAATGTTGCCTAATGCATTCCTGTCTATTCCTATGTTCCCTGTCTCCACCTTGTCCTCTCCCTTGACCATTCTAGATTGCAAGTTTTTCTGGGCAGGGACCTGTCTCTGATCGCCACCGTTCAGTGCCAGGTACATTGCTGGTGCTATATAAATAATAATGCCTGTCTGGAATGTGCTGAGAAGTGAGGCTTCTGTGGTTTGTAAGGAGCAGCTGACATTGATACAACATTTCTCATTCCAATGGATCCCAGAGTACTTTTGAGATTGTACAATAAAACTGTTTGGAAGAGTTGCTATATTGCAATTATTATGACATTAGGGACTGAAATCTCCATTCCAGTGTGGGGTCTGCTCGGAGTACTGCAGCAAAGGTAACTTAATTTCTGAGCAGACTTGGTTGAAAAACGTGATTCCATCACCTACTGTAGAAATTCATCCACTTATGGAATGCAACATGGTTGCTACTAAACAATGCAGGGCAATGCTGCCTGTTGGCTTAAGACTGGGCATCATGAAGGTCACTGGATCCAGCTGTACTCAAATGCTGCAGTCTCTAAGGTGGCAGAATGTAATTTAGGACAAAACATGACCAGTACTGGCGTTAAGACTCCATACCTACAGAATAAGAAAGTCCTCTAGCTTTAGCATCTCTCTCTGCACCATTGCGTTCACAGTGACTTAGAGGGGAAAGCACCCACTACTACCTGCAGCAACCTGATGTTGCTTGAAGTGCTTTTGCCAAGCAGTGACATGCCTCTACTTCGCTAAGCTTGCAGAACACAGCACCGGGCAACACCTACAAAAGGGACCCATGTTGACTGTGTTTTTCTCACTTGCCTTCAATGGGGAAAATGTAGTGAACATGAGTCTGACCTACAGGCAACAGTTTACACCTGACAATCTATATCACTGTCAATTTAGCTACCACTTGCGTTACTATCGTCCACCACCACCACCTCTTCCTACTATAGAAAGTTTTGAAGTTCCTCACAGACTATGTATGCTCTACAAATCTGTTTAGGAACCCAGATACAACTCTGCTGCTGCAGTGTAGACGGGCCTTTGACTCCATTCTCTATCTGTTCTAAAGTCTTGTCCAGGGTCATGTTTTGTAGCCAGGCTGAAGTTTTGTTGTTACTTTGCTGTTTCCCTCCTAATCTATTGGCTCTCTGGTCAACTCATTCAGGACTTGTTCTCGCAGTCCTACTTTAATTAGGGTAGCTACTCCAGAGGTAATTCCTCTGCCTTTTCCCCCAATAAGCACAGAAAAACAGTGATTAAACAGCTCTTCTCCTTGGGTCTCCTTTCTTGGGAACTTACAAGGAGCTAGAATAACTACCAGCCAGTGAAGCTGAAATGCTGTGAGGAAAACACCAAAAAAAGGAAGTGCTGAGGTTTTTCAAGGACGGCAGCGGACTCTAGAAGGGAGGTAATTACCTCATTTTAGTACAGATGATCAAGCCCCATAGAGTAGGAGACTCCCTCCCCATTTGTTTGAGGAGGTAAGTACCCCTCCTCTTCCTTTCCTTAATCCTCCCCTGCTTGTGGGAACACTAGGGAAGTTAAAGTGAGTTAAGATACCTCCAAAAGAATGTTTGTGAGAACAAGCCCTTGGGTGTTCCATCTCCACCAATCGCTGCAGATTTTGTGCTGCCACAGGCACACCTCTGTCATCTTCTGGATAAGACATCATATGTCAGCAATCATGAGGTAGCTTCTGTGAGGGTAACCTTGTCATAAATGGCATCTCTTTGACTGCAAGATGTTAGATGGTCCTATATCTTTCCCCATCTCCTTTGAAAAGTGCCTGTGGCTACTGTAGCTGCTAATAAGAGCCATTGTGTTTCTCTTGGTTAGTATGGGAATAGATTGGTCAGGGAAGAATGGGCAGAGTTAGTCTGTATGACTCCAGTAATGCCTAGGTGTCCTGCTTTTTATAGCATGACTAGATGGTCCATTTTGGAGTGTGTGCTTCTATAGCAAATGTAGGCATGTTCAGATGGAAGCTTTTTGGCTTTATAAAACAATTAGAGTGAATGTTTGTAGGAGTATTTACTCCCCCCCCCCCCCACAATGGGGGGTGGGGGGGCAAGGTGCAGGCCTGGACTAGTTGCTAAGAAAATGATGGAAGCTTCATTGCTTAAATAATTAAAGCCCCGTGGAATGTTGTGTAGGGAATGTCCTTGCATTGCAGGGGAGTGGACTGCGTAGTGGATACTCAGATAGGTCTTATCCATTTCTACCTTCAATGATATAGCTGGAATTTCTTTTATCTTGTTTGGCTCCCCTTACCAGCATTCACCCTTTTCCCTCAGATACTCCATCACTTAAGGGAAGACTTTTGTTTAGGTGTGGTATCCAGCAAGATGGTGTCTAACAGGAGATGTGGGAAACACTAAGCAAGGGTAGTAGATTCAGCAGCTTTTTAGCAGAGACCATCCTTATTCCATTCCTTCATACCCTACTGCTGTCTTCAGTATAACCGACCTTTCCTGAGGATGTTGAGAAACAGCACGTGGCGTGGTCCATGCTGACCACATCTGGAACCAGTGAGCACCAAGGGCAAATACCCCATCTCCAGTGTGAAAAACATGAGGACCTACTCTCTAGCAGGCTGTGATTATTGCATGTTGGAGTAGGGTGGAGTTGGTCCTCTGGTGATTGCAAGAAACATGATGCTCTAAAATGGGGGCAGAGGAAACTTGAAGCGTAGCAGGAAGGGGGAAGCAACAGAAGGGTGAAACAGCATCCCGACAATCCTTGGGTGCTGCGTAGATGAAGTGGGAGGCACTTACGTACTCATTCATTATGTGCTGCTTTGTGTCACATCAGTGGTTGAGCTTTGGCAGAAAGGGGAGATAATGTTGTGAAGCTGATAGTCTCTGGTAATTGGAGTTGCATTTTGAGAGCGGTGTAAATCAATTAATCTGTACGTCAATGCAGTAATCGGGGATGGGGGTGGGACTGATTGAAAATATCCTTTCTTGTCAAAAGCAAGGGGGATGAGGAGTCCAGCTGTGACTGAACAAGAAGTGGATTTGGTAGAGAGCTTCCTGGAATGGAGTGAGGTGAAGAGACTGCTGTGAATCTTGCATTGTTGGGGAGGTTAAAATACACCACTCAATGAGAATAAGGTTGAGGTGGGACTTAAAGAAATGAGGTTACAATATTCCTGTTTACTCTTCTTCCTACCGTTTTGACTCTGCTTTTTCTTTCTTTCTTACTTTTGTGTTCTGGCGCCTGTCATTGCCAGCCATTCTTGTACTTTGAAACTTCTAAAAACCCGCTGCTGAGAGAGATTCCAGACAAGAGTCATCTTTAGAGCTCTGTAGCGTTTCTGGCTTCTTCCAATCCTGGTTTTATAAGGCATGATCTAAATACACACTGGTTTAAATAGAGTGGTTTTTATTTTAAAAACTAGTTTAATTAAACCAATGTGACTTGGTCTGTGGAGATGCATCGGTTCTGGTAAAACTGTAGCTTGTATTAGTTTAGGTTAGTGATGATGGGAAATTCAAACAGGCACCAGTTAACACAATAGATTTAAATATAGTTGTCCACACAGAATTTTGCACCGAACCTCCAGGTTTTTAAAACAAAAACAAAAAAACTAATGTAAATTATCAGTGCATTTTCTGTGTTGACAAACCCTTGTTTATCAAACAGCTATATTGTTGTATCTAATGGTTACTACTCCTGTGTTGTTCCACCTCACATACAAATGGAGTAGTAACCACTCAAAAAAGCAAACCGAATGTTAGGAATCAGTAGGAAAGGGATAGCCTTTTTTTCTCTTGTGTTCTATACTTAGCTCCATGTTAGCCATACACATCAATGATACTGTGCGAGTCTTTTATTCCTCTTTTGAAATTATCTGGTTTTCGACCACCTGAATGTGTCTTTTTCTTAACACCTTTCATATGGTATGGAATGGCTCCTATATGAAGAGAGGTTTGATAGGTTGGATTTCTTTGGCATGGAGAAGAGACGACTGAGAGGGGATATGATAGAAGTTTATAAAATCA
Source organism: Sphenodon punctatus (assembly GCA_003113815.1). Lineage (NCBI taxonomy): Eukaryota > Metazoa > Chordata > Lepidosauria > Sphenodontia > Sphenodontidae > Sphenodon > Sphenodon punctatus. The sequence goes on from QEPC01002445.1 coordinate 564,747, forward strand.
TGAGTGGTGTGGAACACGTAAATAGGGAGCAGTTACTTACTGTCTCTAACAGTACTAGAACAAGGGAGGCTCCATGAAATTAACCGGCAGCAGATCAAAACAAATGAGAGAGTATTTTTCATTCAGCGCGCAATTAACTGGTAGAATCTACTGTCAGAGTAAGTGGTCAAGGCTGGTAATATAGCTAGTTTAAAAAAGGAATTGGATACGTTCTTAGAGGATAGGTCCATTAATGTCTATTAGCTAAGTAGGTTTGTGGGACATAACCTCTTGCAGTTGGGGGCTGGAACAACAAGGAATGGATTGCCCATTGTGACCTGTTGGGTACTTCTCCCAGGAGACAGGATGCTGGGCTTGATGGGACCATTGGTCTGACTCAGTATGGCATTACTTACATTCTTTGTTGTCTCCTGAATGTTCTTCTAACTGGCACAGTTGTCCTGTTACCTCATCAACTCTCTTCTCCAGTTTTAGCCAGATATCTATGAGCATTGCTTCTCTGCTTTGCTGTAAATTTTAACTTGGCTTGATTTTATAAAACAGGTTTTGTGGGTTGTCATGCAGTCCAGTCTCAGGAGGTTGATCTGAGCAGATTTTCACAAAAGTGGCTGTCAGGGCTTGGTTCCAAACCTAAAATGTTTAGTGTGTGAATATAAAGACATATCCTGGAAACATACCACATTGCTTCCTCAGAAACAGTTGTTCTTGTGTGCTCCTAAAAAGAACAAATTCCTTGTATAGATATTAGGAGTCTGTGCATGTAACAGTAATATAAAATGCTTCTTCTGGAGTAAGGAATGACTGAGTTCCAGGTTGTACGATGGATTGGGGAGGACTTGGTAGTGGTTCCCAATCTTTAGTGGGAATGGCTCAAGTTTGAAAATGTTACGGTCACCTCCTGCCTTTTGATGTGTTCTCCATTTTTTGCTTTTGTTTTTGCAGTGAGGCTCCATGACAGTATTTCAGAAGAAGGTTTCCACTACCTCGTCTTTGATCTGTAAGTGTTCTCTTTGGTTTTGATGCTTCAGCAGCAGCACAGGTATGCAGGCTGTTGGTTATAAGTGCAAATAAAAAAATACTTGAGTCAAAATCTACTTCCCCAACAGTCTCCTTCTATCCCACCAGCTTTAGTCAAAATGATTATTATCAATTAACAAAGAATCCTTGCCTAAACGGGGTTCCGGTTTCCCTCCTAGAAACAATGGCCACTATACAATCTTATGATGGCAGCAAAACTCAATGTCATTCCCCCCCTGGGTTAAGAACTTGAGGCTCAATGTGTTCAGCAGCCACAACACTTGATGTATTATAGATGATAAATGAGAAACCTTTTCCATCCCAAGGACCACTTTGAAAACTTAATACAGGCTCCAAGGACTGCATAGAAGCTGGAAGAAGGGAGACCCTAAGGGGTGCACTCAGAAAGAGAAAGGGCTAGATCATGGATCTGTCCCTATCCTTCTGTGCATGCCCTCATTATTATTATTATTATTATTATTAACAACAATAATAATAATAACAAACATTTATATAGTGCCAGCAGGGTGCCTTGTACTTAACAAAGTAATAAAATAGACACAGTCCCTGCCCCTAGGAATTACAATCTGAGAGACAGGAGCTGGGGGAAGAGACATAGGAAGGGGAACAGAGGGAGAGACAAGGGGTCTAACATTCGTGAAGATGCGAGGTCTCAGGTACACCTACTTGGCTTGGTTACGATGAGAATGACAGCAGGCAGGTCCATGTGGCAAGGATAAGGGTAAACAGACCGTAGGTATAGGAAATAGTGGCTCAGCAGGATAAAGAGTCAGACAGAGCAGA
>QEPC01002445.1:567351-581922 GCA_003113815.1 Sphenodon punctatus
CAATGAGTTTGCCTAAGGATGAGGTATAGATCGAGAAGAGGAGAGGGCCAAGAACAGAGCCTTGAGGAACACCAACTGAGAGGGGGAAGGAGGAGGAGGTGGAGTTGGAGAGAGACACATTAAAGGAGCGGTCAGAGAGGTAGGAGGAGAACCAGTTACGGACAGAGCCACAAAAGCCAAGGGAGTGAAGGGAATCCAGCAAGAGTGAGTGGTCGACAGTATCGAAGGCAGCAGAGAGATCAAGGAGGACTAGAATGGAATAGAGACGTTTAGATTTAGCCACCAGAAGATGGTTGGTGATCTTAGCGAGAGCAGTTTCAGTAGAATGAAGGGGGCAGAAGCCAGATTGGAGGGGGTTGAGGGAGGAGTTGGAGGATAGGAAGTCAAGGCAGCGGGAGTAGACAACACATTCAAGCAGCTTGGAAGCAAAAGGAAGGAGTGAGACAGGATGATAGCCAGAGGGATCAAGAGTGGACTTTTTGAGAATAGGAGAGACTGTGGCATGTTTGAAGGCTGAAGGGAAAGAGCCAGTAGAGAGGGAGAGGTTGATGATGTGCAGGAAGGAGGGGGTGACAGTGGGAGCAATGGAGGTGAGGAGGCGGGAAGGAATGGGATCAAAGGGGCAAGTGGAAGGGTTGGAGGAGGAGAGCAGAGAGGAGATTTCCGCAGGGAAGAAGGAGGACAGGAGAGAAGGAGGGGGAGGAGGGAGAGGGGTGGGAGTGGGAAGTGATGTCGAGGTGGATCTTGTCTATCTTGGAGGTGAAGAAGGAGGCAAGATCCTGAGCAGAAAGGGAAGGAGGAGGAGGATGACAGGGAGGCTTGAGGAGGGAGTCAAAGGTAGAGAACAGGCAGCGAGGGTCACAAGAACAGGACTCAATGCGGGATGCATAGTAGTGTTGTCTAGCAAGGGAGATAGCAGAAGTAAGGGTGGAGAGACAGAATTTGAAGTGAAGATGAGTGGTGAATTTGACCGTCCATCTCTGCTCCTTTCTCTGAGCTCAGTTTTTCAGTGGTTGGGGGTAGGATCTGGACTCGGAGCCAGCTCCAAGACCTTGAAAGGAGAAATAAAACAACCTGTGGCCCCAAGAGACAGAGCTTGGCCCCTGGGCCTGAGGTTCCAACTTCTGTTATAGACAGTCAGAAATACTTTGGTGTAGAAGGCTGCGTCTAGTTTCCTTCTCTGCAGTGTGAACTCTTAGGGGGAGGGTAAAGAAAGGGAGACAGGGCATAGCTTGCAGGTGGAAAGCAGAAAGTGTGATAAATGACTGGCAGTGTATCTAAGAGCTGATGGCAAAAGGGAAGTCGTGGTTGTGATGATAGTGCCTGCAGTGTAATTTTGGGAATAAGGTGATGGTTCATAGATGATAGGTAGTATATTAAAGATGCTATATTGCATGGACTTATTCACTGTTTCCCCCCATTGGCAGCAATGGCGAAAACCATAGAGAACATGGGCCCCTGCATATAGGCAAGTTTATTTGGGGAGGGAGCAATATTTGTGGCATCCATGCAGGGTACAGTAGGTTGAGCAGGGCTGTGGTGGTGGTCTGCATGCTTATTTGGGAGGTGTGCAAGACTGTAACCCCCTGCAGTCAATGTGCTACAGTGTCTCAAGCCTGGGCCTCTTGCCTCACTTTTCCATTTGGTCCCCAGGCAGAGATATAACTAATTTAAGTACTAACACACATCTCCTCTGAGGGAAGACTTTATCCTTCTATGAAAATGTTTTTCAAGTGATGCAAAACAAGTTTTGAAGCAATCTCTTCTTGTTCCTTTGTAGGCCTAAAATCAGGCCTGTGGCTTCCCTGTGCACCCTGGGCCATTCCTCGTGCTTGACTGCTCTTACTCTGTTGTTGTAGGGCTTTGATCCTTTAGTGTTCGTTCTCCCCACGAAACCTTTTCTTCTCTGTGCTCTGAAGATTTTTCATAGGTCTCTTCCCTGGAGTCGGCCATACTTCTTCCTCACTCTATTTCTTGCTTTTCCGTAATAGTCTCTCTTGACTGTGCTATGCCCTGCTGTATAGGTCCCTTTTAAAGTCTCATAAACCTGGGTGTCACCTTCTCCCAAGCTGACTCGTGCTGATCTTCCCCCTTATTTCCACCTGTTGTTGTAGACTGCTCAGCCAACCCAAGCACCTTTCCTCCTCCTTCATCTGGGTTTAACTCCTTATGCCCAGTGACAGATTCATCTTGTTGCAAAGTGGGATCTGGTGGGTGTGGTGTACTGCAAAGGTGAATGAAAGAAGCCCCTGTTGCTTCCATAGTAAGACCTTTCTGCTTTTTGTGCATGCTCTGTAAGTGTTCTCTTTGGTTTTGACATCTCCTCCTTTTGGGAATAAATATGCTCAAAGAGGCTTTGGACAGTCAGTCAGAGATACTCTTTAGCAAGGAGTAGTTCAATGTTTGTAGGAGAGTGTGAACCTTTGGGGCTTTTTAACTGAGTCACTCTAACCTTTCCTGCTCTGTTGGATTTCAGGGTCACTGGTGGGGAGCTCTTTGAAGATATTGTTGCCAGAGAATATTACAGTGAAGCCGATGCCAGGTAAGGATCTGATGGCAGACCATCCATTGATTCATGACAGGTAGAACAATGTCTCTCTCTGAATGGGGCTGTGTGGTGTACTGCCACAGAGACTCCTTTCCCTTCATGTCATCTGTAGCTAATGCCTTTCTTCCAGAACTGCCATTATTCTCAATAACCTGTCTGTTCCACCGATTCACTGTGGTTGTTGGTCCTCAGCTCCTTACAGACACTGCTGTGGCACTGACCTTCTCTATGGAAATGTTGCTGCAGGCTTCTGCTTTCCTGACCCGGTTGGGCAGGAGCATCAGTATAGACTTGGAAGGGGGAATAACAGCCTCATTCTTTTTTTTTTAGCAAACCAGAAGCTTGGATCATGCCAGACCAATCTTCTCTCCTTCTCTGATAAATTGACAAGATTAGCGGAGATGCCAGTGATGTCATACCTTAGTTTAGTAAGGCATTTGACATGCTTGTTCTCTCTGGCCACTGAGAATAGGATTCAAAATAATGGACTTAAGTTTAAGGAAAAAAGATTTAGGCTTAAACGTTGGGAAGAGTTTTCTAACTATCAGGACAGTTAGTAGGGATGGAGAATCGTATTGAAAATCCGTATTGGTTCAATACCGGACTGACTGATGTTCAATTCTGATTTTAAATTGTATTAATCTGAATTGGATTCTGACCAATACAGTTTAAAACCAAGTCTCCGCCTCCCTGGGCTCTCTAGAGGGACCAGAATGTGGTGGGGAGGGAGATAGTTTGAACTTACCTTTCTAGGCTCTGGCAACCTGTGCGGTGCCTGGCGTGGCCCTCTCCGATCACTCCAGGAAGAAACTAACCCCCCAGAAGCAATGCGTATATGCAAAATGGCCACCGTTGCCATTTTGTGCATGGATGGTCATTTTTCAAAATGGCACCAGCCACATCGGCGCCATTTGGGAAAGTGGCATCCAGTCTGCGCATGTGCAGAATGGTCATTTTATTTTGTGCATGCATGTTGCTTATTTTGGTTTAGTTACCCATGAGGCATGGGTCGCCAGAGCCTAGGAAGAAAAGGTAAGTAACAAACTACCCCCCTCTCCACCACTGCCCAGCCTCTCTACCCCAGTGCCGGCCTCCCCCAGAGTTCTGCCTGCCCACCACAGCAGTGCTGCTGCCACAGGCACGGGGGTGGGCAGGACATTTATTTGTTCGTTTGTTTGTTTATTTAAACAATTTTTACCCTGCTCCCATCCTGCTGCAGGCAACCCAGGGCAGCTAACATAAGAAATTAAAAACACACATAAAAACAGCTAAAATCAACACAAATAAATAATGGAGGAAGTAAAACAAAGCAAAAACAACCTCCCACCCCCACCCTTTACTCCTCTCCCTCACCAAAAGCCTGGCGGAACAGCCAAGTCTTACACATTCATCGAAAGGAGGAGAGCCACCCAGGCCTCTGCTGGAAGGGAGTTCCACAGCCTCGGTGCACCCACTGAGAATACCATCTCCATAGTTGCCCCCCAAGCAACTCGGGGAGTTTGAGAAGGGTGCTACTGGCGGACCGCATGTTCCAGCATGCGGGGAGTGAGGTGGTTCCACAGATAGGTATGGCCAAGACCGTGTAGGACTCGTAGGTTAAGCCCCAACACCTTGAAGAGGGCCCGGAAGACTATATGCAGCCAGTGCAGAGAATGGAACACTGGAGGGTATGGGCTGCCACATTCTGCACCAGCTGCAGCTTCCGAACTGTTATGGGTAGCCCTATGTGGAGCGCATTACAATAGTCCAGTCTTGAGGTGATGAAAGCATGGATGATGGTGGCCAGGTTGGAGTCTGAGACATGTGACCGAAGCCGTCGCACAAGATGTAACTGTCAGAACGCTCTCCTCTCCACAGCCTTCACCTGGGCATCCAGGTGGAGCTGGGAATCGAGGAGCACTCTGACTGTGAACCTGGGGGACCAGTGGGGGATGAACCCCATCAGTGATAGGGGACGCCAACCCCACCGCCTTACCCACCATCATCATCTCCGTCTTATCGGGATTCAGCCTCAGTCGACTCACCCTCATCCAGTCCCCCACAGCCACCAGACACTGAGTAAGCACCAAGACTGCTGGGTTTGGGTCAGATGAAAAAGAGAGGTAAAGTTCGGTGTCATCAGCATGTTGATGACACCACACACCATACAGTCTCATGACCTCGCCTTGCGGCTGCATGTACACATTAAACAGAAGAGAGGACAGAATGGAACCCTGTGGGACACCACGTGAAGGGTCCTGGTGAGAGGAGAAACAATCCCTGAGCACCACCCGCTGAGCTCTTCTGGCCAGGAATGAACGGAACCATTGAGGAACAATCCTGTTCACACTGGCTAGGTCCCACAGGCGAGTCACCAACACCTCATTATCAACAGTGTCAAAGGCATCCAACAGATCTCCAATTCATAACAGAGGTTATCAACCAAAGCCACAAGCACAGTCTCAGTGTCATAGCCTGTGTGAAAGCCGGATTGTGAGGAATCCAGAAATCTGATGCAGTCCAGATGCACCTGTAGCTGCTGAGCCACTCCTTGTTCAGTAACTTTCCCTGAGAAGGGAAGACTAGAGAACGGCTGACTGCCCCCTCCCCGAAGGGAGGCAATGACCACACCTGCCAGCAGTGGCTCCAGCGTCTCCTGGATGGCCTTAACCAGCCAGGATGGGCAAGGGTATAGTTCACTAAGGGTGGCATCAGCATCCTCTGCATCAGCTGGTGACATCACCGGACATCTCTGCATCAGCTGGTGACATCACCGGAAACTGATCCTACGAAACTGGACAGGGTAAGGCTTCTATAACCTCTGGTTTTCCTACCATAATAAGTGCAGCATCAAAGTTATCGTGAATCTGAGCTATTTTATCTGCGAAGTAATTCACAAACATGTTGCAGTGGGCACTGGAAGTCTCCGGTTCCAGGCAGAGGGAGACTGGACTGACCAGCCCCTCACCACCCGGAAAAGCTTCACTGGACAGGACTTTGCAGATGCTATGAGGGCAGCAAAAAAACTTTTCTTTGCTTCCTGCACAGCCACAGCATAGACTCTCAAACTAGCTCTATGATGCAATCGGTCGGCTTCAGCACACAAACAGTGCCACCGTCACTCTAACCGCCGACCTTCTTGCTTCTGCTGCTGCAAATCCTCAGTAAACCAAGGAGACGTGGTGCCAATGCTGAGGGAGCAGACGCCTCTGAGCTGTTCGGTTGATGGCCTCAGTCAGCAAGGTGTTATGTAGAGCTTATGAGGTCATCGAGGGATCGGTCCTCAAGATCAGCGGGAAATTTCCCAAGAGCATTCTGGAACCTCTTTGGTTCCATCAGTCTCTGGGGATGGACCAACCGAACTGGTTCTACGCTTCGCCGGGGGCAGGCATGCACCAGGAAACTGGCCCGCAGAAGGTAATGATCCGTCTAAGACGAGGGCACTGCTGATACCTCCCCCACCAACGGAACCCTCACCTCAAGACCAGTGGGTAGAGGTCTGGAGAAGGCGGGCGCTGGTCTGGGGGAGGCAGAGCTGGTGGCAGCTGAAAGTGCCAGCACCACTCCAAGGACTAGCATGGGGAATCTGATGGGAGATCAGATCCCCCATCTCAAAATTGGATCAATCTGATCAATCCAATTCACCCAAAAATTGGGCAAATAGAATTGATCCAATACCAATCTTACCATCCTGAACACTTAGGCAGTGGAATAATTTGCCATGGGAGGTTATGGAGGTCCCATCACTGGAGGCCTTTAAAACAGGTTAGACAGACATGTCTCAAGGAACTATGTGCTGTAGGTTCTGCACAATGGCAAGAGACTAGATAACGCATGGAGTAATTTTCATCTGTGATTCTGTGGTGCTACCTTTTAGGACTATGGGGAGGTAGTGACAAATGATGCTATGCAATCAGAAATACTTGCAATGTTGAAGATATTTGCCTTCCCAGCCTCTCTGTAGTATTTTATTTATTTATTTTAATCATTTTATATCCCGCCACTCCTGCCAAGGCAGCTCGAGGCTGCTTACAATATCTAAAACAAAAATATAAAAATATTCTAATATAAATACAAATACTGAAATATAATATTGAAAATAATACTGAAATATAATAATTATAAAAACAGTAATGCAGCCAAAGGGGGAAGAGAGAAAAAATATAAATAAAAATAGACACAAATCAAAACCCACCCTACCCGTCTCCCTCGCCAGAAGTTTGAAGGAATAGGCAGGCTTTACAGTATTGTCGAAAGGGGTGGAGGTCCGGGGCCACCCAGGTTTTTGCTGGGAGGGGGTTTCATAGCCTTGGTGTGGCCACCGAGAATACCCCCTCCATAGTCACCCCCTGAGACACCAGCTGCGGTCTCCGAATGGTCACTGTAGGTAGCCTCATGTAGAGCACATTACAATCAGCCAGTCTTGAGGTGATGAAAGTATAGATGATAGTGACGAGGTTGGAGTCCTATGGAGTCCCGAGACATATGGCCAAAGCCATCGCATACCAGATGCAGTTGGCGACATGTGCTCCTCACCACAGCCCCTGCCTGGACACCCAGAAGAACTAGGAATCGATAAGCACTCCCAGTCTAGGGAACCAGTGTGGGGCGAATCCCACCAATGATGGGGGATACCAACCCTGCCACCTTCCCCACTAGCATCATCTCCATCTTTTCGGGATTCAGTTTGTCAGTTCGTCCTCATCCAGTCCCCCACAGCCGTCAGACATTGAGGAAGCACTGAGAATGCCAGGTCTGGGTCAGATGAAAAGGAGAGGTATAGTTGGGTGTCAACAACATATTGACACCAAACCCTTTCACGACCTTGCCCGGCGGCTGCATATACACATTGAACAGGAGAGGAGACAGAATGGAACCTTGCGGGACTCCTCACGAGATGTCCCGGGGTGATGAAAAATACCCGAGCACCACTCGCTAAGTTCTACTGGCCATGAAGGAGTAGAACCATTCAAGAACAGTCCTGCCCACCCTGGCTCGGTCCTGCAAGCGAGTCACCAACATCTCGTGGTCAGCGGTATCAAAAGCAGCCGACATACCTAACGGAATCAACAGTCAAGTGACCCTGATCCAATTCACGGCGGAGGTTGTTGACCAAAGCCACAAGCGCAGTCTCAGTGCCAGAACCCGGACGAAATCCGGACTGCGGGGGATCTAGAAACCCAGTGCAGTCAAGGTGCTCCTAAAAGCTGCCAGGCCTCCCTATGCAATAACCTTCCTTAAAAAGGGAAGGTTAGAGACCAGCCGATAGCTGGCAAAGGGAGTCAATGTCAAGCAATAGCTTTTTGAGCAGAGGCCGCACCGCCACCTCTTTGAGGCAGCTTGGCACTCTGCCCTACCCAAGAGAGGCACTGAGCACCCCCGCCAACAAGAGCCTCTACGTCTTCCGACTGGCCTTAACCAGCCATGATGGGCACAGATCCAGTTCACAAGAGGTGACTCTGACAGCCTCAAGAACATTCTCTGCATACATAGTATGAACTATGAGTGACTAAGGCTATTGGACATATATCCCAGTATCTCTACTATGAGAGGAGGAGGGTAAGGAATGGGTTAGTCCACAATTAGGCTAAGAGGAGGTCAGGTGGAGTTTGTTGTCTGTTTTTCCAGCTTGGGCAGGTCAAACCGTGCCCCTCGGAGGCAGGCAGATGTGGATTTAGTACTAAAACGTCCCCATGCTGAACTGAGTTGAATTCCAGAGCAGTTTGGGAAAGCGAGGTTTGTGCCAATCTTCTTCACTCGAGCTCAGTTAGGACACCTTGCACTTTTGCCATTTTTGGCCAGAAAGGCTCTTGCTTCAGACTCCGCTCTGTTCTAATTATACATTTTTTGTTTTGGGAGCGAGGAGATAGTCACTGACTCTGACCCTGTGGCTTAAGTTGCCAATTACTTTGGGTAGATGAGGGGGAATGACAACACTGAGAGTTCCCCTCGTTTCCCAAAGCAAATCCCCTCTCCCAAATGTTTCGAATCTGTAAAGTACTTAGAAGAAAGCCCTCTTTGAGAGTTCAAAAGGGCTTTTCATTCCAATGGGACTGACTGCAGTGCCTCCTTCAGAGTGAATTGCCACGGGATGCTGAACATCAGGACTTACCGAGGACAGACTCGTACAGCCCGATTTGCTGAAGCTGTTAAAATCTATACTCCTTTGTACATCAAAGAGGCTTCCTCTCTCGATGTCGCCTACGTACACTCTGCTGTGTCGGCTTCAATCTGAGATCTTGGAAACCACTAGTGCAATAACAAGCCTGGCTCCAAAGTCTGTCGTGTGTGTGTATGTGTGTGTGCTTTCTCTTGCATGCACTCACTGTGTGGGTGTAATGTTGTCCTGACATGACAGGTGTAAATGACATGTTGCTCCTCTCTCTGTGACGTCAGCACAGAGTGTGACACAAGCAGCAGCTTTTTTGTAGGCTGGGGAGTGAAGCACATGGTGCTCACTGTGGAATGAGCCTGGTTTTTAGGTTGCCAGCTCCCCAAGTGGGATTTCTACTTAAAAGGCACCCAAACTGCGTGCGTGTGTGTGTGTGTGTGTGTGTGTGTGTGTGTGTGTACTGTGCGTGCACACTGTGTATATAAAGTGCTCCAAATGTTGCTCTAAAAGCCTCATGAACTGGCAGGCACCCAGATTCTTCATTCTGAACATGATAGGGGGAGGCTGCTGTTTTGTAAAAGCCTGGAATGAGCCTTGCTGAGTGTTCTCCAACATGGCTTAGCCTTGTTAACTAAATCCTAAGCTGCTGTTTTCACTCATGTGGGAGCACGAGTTCTCTTGTGTGGGCGCATGTTTGCAGCTAAAGAAACCAATGATGTTCTTAATAGTGGGGGAAATGAGGAGGCAGAGAGGGGAAGAGGGTCAGTGAGGTTCTGCTGTCTGAGCCCACAGGCAAGCTCTCTTTGAAACCCTGTTGCTAAGCAACACGTTTCCAGCTGTGGTGGTGCTTGTGAGCACCAGCAGCTTCTGGTGGGCATGGTGGAATAGAGGGGAATACTGGGGTGGAGAGTCTTGCTTTGGACTGGTTCTGAGGTCTCTTAACTCTTCATGGTACTTAGAAAGGCAGAGAAGGGAGGGTAGATGCTGAGAGAAGATGATCTAACTGTATCTTTCTCTCCCTCTTGTTCTGCAGCCACTGTATTCACCAGATACTGGAAAGCGTGAATCACATTCACCAACATGATATTGTGCACAGGGATTTGAAGGTAACCCCTGCCTCTGTCATGCTGGGGGTGGGGGGAGTAACCACCTCAAGATACTGGTTTTGAAAATCCCACTTGTGCTGAGTTTTGACTTGAGGCCTCAAAACTATGGTATTTTCCTAAGGGCTTCTCCAAAGGGAACGTTGAGTTTGCGTGCCCGTATGTGTGAAGGTCAAAGCCTTATTGGGTGGAGAGCACCAAACTTCCCCAGAACACACACAAGTGCAATCCGCCTGCCTTTTAACGTGCTTCCTTAAGTGACCCTATTTGCATACGTACAGGAAAAAAACTCCACAAAACCCAAGAAAAATGAAAAACTGTCTGTGACTCGCTGTAAGAGAGAGCTCTGCATTTACGTTTCAACACACAGACCTGCACGCATGCACACATCCTTTGGCATCACTTACTGTAGGGAAAAGCTGGCCTTTTTTCCTCACTCTCCTATATAAAGATCAGCTGTCTCGCCAGCCCCATTGCAAGCTCCTTGTTCCAATAGGTAATTGGACATACACATCACAAAGGCACTGCTTGCTATTTGCCATCATCACTGAGGCAGTTGTAGATAGAGGGAGGAGTTTGGGGAGGTGATATTTTCAGCAGGGCTGCTGTTTGGTTTCAGTAGAACAAAAGATGCTTCTAGATGATTCTGCAAGGACCTGGGGCATTCTCTGTTTAATCTGCCAAAATGAGTTTGTCTGCAGAGAACATGTATATATTTATTTCACACTTGGATTGTCAAACACATGTCACTGGATTAGGACCGAGCCATGCAGCATGAGGCTTGTGTTCTGCTGCTTCCCTGGTAGCTGATCATTTGAACCTTTTTCAATTAAAGACTAAAATTGCTCACTGGTTAACTGCTGGCTAAATGAGTCGTTTGTGAGGGTGGCACATCTCTGGCCCAAGAGGTCTCAGACTGAGCAGATAAATAGCCTCAGTGTTGTGGTGGGAACTGATTGACTTCCAAATAAAAGTTTTGCACCAGGAGGTCTGTCCATCCATCAGTACTCTGCATCTTAAACCTAAATGAGGGCCAGGAACTCTAAGGAGAAAATATTCTGTTAGATTAATACAAGGTGGCATCCACAGCTACTATTAGTTTGCTGCAGGAGGGAGAGAGTTACATGAGACTGTGAGCCGCAGAGAGCACCCGCAGCAGCAGTATGCTATAAAAATATCTTCTAGAGGGCATAACAAGCACATTGTCTGGAGTACTCAGTTGATGAGAGAGAATGTTTTCCCCAAAGCTGGAAAGTGACTTTCAGAGGGTACTGCTGCCAAAAGCCAGGAGCTGTGGGAACCATTGGTCATTCTTGCACTTCAGGGTGGTGCTGTGTGTTTTCCACTGCAATCAGACTGTTAACACGTGACCCTGTTCCACACGTGTCCAGTGAGTTTCCTTGGAGAGTGGGTCCCAGTGACCAGTCATGGGCTCCAAAATTGCTCAGTTTGGGGAATTAAGCTTGCTGTTTTGAATAGGGCACACGAGTGTTCAGGATGTTTTGAGTGTAAATTTGCAGCATCACCCAGAGAATTAAAAAAAGGAAGAGATACCTTAAGGTGCAACATAAAGTTTTCAATTTATTGTGGGGATAAAATGGGGGTACATAAAATCAAAAGGCATTAGTTGGCAATAGTGAAGCAATGACACTTAAATCAATTAGATAGTTACACAAGGATGCAGCATGGGTTGGTTTCTAAAGAAAGTTCCTAATTTAGAAGGGGGGGTAGGAGGGTTCTGCCTGTGCCAGGAGATGCAAAGGAAGGGGGAGAGAAGAAAGACACAGCGCTTCATCTTATCAAAATGTACTGTTTTTAGGGAGGGCAAAAGAATGGATCCTTCTATAGCCCCTTTTCCAAGCCAGACAGTACAGTAGCACCAGGGCAGCCTCCCTGGCGATGACCCTTTGGGGGTGGGGGTGCTGGGGGCTGGAGAAGAAGCAATTCGAGGAGGGAAGAAATCTGTGGGCTTAGCCTGCCGAGTCGCTCAATCACTCAAGACTAACACACACACTTGGGGATGCCTTGGCTAGGGTTGCAAGGGAACCTAGCCGTGTCTCCATGAGGCAGACAGGCAGGAGTTCCCTTATGCCTACTCAGTGGTCAGGCAACAGGACGGCAGCAAAATGGAAAGAAGGACTCGCAACCAGCTGTTCTTCGGAATCCTATCTGGGCAAGTAAGACAGCATGGCAGTGATTTCAGCAGCAGTGATATTAGCAGTAGTGATTTCAGTAGCTGGTGTGAGAACTGGTAAACTCCATAAGGAGGGGACTGCGCTGAGGGCGGTGCCCTCTGAACGGCGCCAATGGGCGAAGGGCCATTGGCGGGTGGAGGCGACTATCATCACAACTGCAAGATCCATCCCACTTCCCCCCCCGCCTCTGTAACCAAACCACCAAGATGCCTGTCCTTATCTCTCACCCCCTCTCTCCCCTCTCCTCCTTCCCTTTCACCTGCTCCTCCCTCCCACTAAGCCTGTCGTCTCTCCAACGTCCCCACACCTGCTCCTCCTCCCCCACCACCTCTTTCCCTCTGCCCATCCCCCGCTGATCCCATCGCCCCCTTCCCCTAATTTTATCCCAATTCCCTGTCTCCCCCACGATCAACTCCCATTCTCCTGTTCCATCTGTAACTGTCGCTCCTCTGCTAATAAAGCCCCTATATCCATGATCTTTTCTTCTCTCGCTCCTTTCACCTTCTCGCTCTTACTGAAACCTTGATCTCCCCCACCGACTATCACCCCTACCACCCTCTCCTTCGGAGATCTCTCCTTCTCCCACCAGCCCCGCTCCGAAGGCTGGGGTGGTGGCGTAGGCCTCCTCCTCGCCTCTTCCTGCCAGTTTCGACCCCTCCCCCCTCTTTCTCCTTCCCCTCCTTTTGATTCTCACTCCGTACGCCTCTACTCCCCTCTCTACCTCCATGTTGCTTTCATCTACTGCCCCCCCAACCCCTGGCTCCCTCTTCTCCTTTCTCTCCGAGTTCGAGTCCTGGCTCACCTTATTCCTCTCTGATGACATCCCCACACTCATCCTTGGCGACTTCAGTATTCATGTTGATGCACCCTGTCAGCCTTGCATCGCTTGCTTCCTCTCCTTAGCCTCCTCCTTTAATCTCCACCTCTGGACTAGCTCCCCCACCCACACTGATGGTCACTTGCTTGATCTCCTGTTCTCTAGGAACTGTTCTGTCTCCGATCTCTCCTTCAAGCCCCATCTCATATCTGACCATTTCCTTGCCTCCTTCAGCCTCTCCCACTGCTCCCCCTCCTCTTCCCCATCTCCCTGTCCCTTCTGAGATCTGCAGACCATTGTGCCCCAGGACTTTGCCTCCTCCCTCTCTCCTCTTCTCCCCTCAGTCTTCTTCTCCCCCAAATCTGCCATCTACACCTTCAACTCCTCTCTCGCCTCCATCCTCGATTCCCTTGCCCCCCTCTCCTCCCACCTAGCTCACTCCCGTAACCCTCACCCTTGGCTTACCCCCACCATTTGTGGTGAAACGCCAGTAGGGGGCACTATACAGCTGAGCCACCCACCTCACTGTGTTTCTCCAAATCTCTGGTTAGGGGTTTCCACAGCTGGCAAACCCCAAAACCCTTGATATTCTGTTGCGACCACCCGAGTGTTTCCCAGCAGGCATTCACATCACTCAGGAAATGTGAACCCCCAAAAGGCATAGGCCTTACATCTTCCTCTTTCCTGGCACTCTGTTCCTGGGATTTCCTCCTTTGCGTTGGAGGCAGATCCCCAGAGCTACCCCCACTGGAGGCTTCCCTTGGTTTCAAAGCTGTTGGCTTCTAGCCAAATAGGTAGATTTCCCCCTCCTTAGTAGCTTGGTCTAGGGAGACGTATAATGGCCAATAACACGCACATACCCACCCAGTAGGGTAAAAAGAAAACTTAGACTTGACTAGTACATATAAAAAGGAATAAAAGCAAAGTTTACACCGAGAACCAGAGGTGATAATCCTTGAGCAATGAGAGTCAGACCTGTGGACGTAGTAGTCCGTTTGGAAAGCGTCTTCCTACAACTGTAGCTGAGGTAACAAGCAAGGTACTCACACTGGTTCTGATCAGGTCTCTATAGGGGATGGTTTTCCTATGGGGTCCAAGTTCTTCTTCTGGCAAAGCCAGAGGTACAGAGTTACTGCTAGGCCCTGCAGTCCATGTGTGCCTCTGGGCAAGGAGGTCACCAGTCTAGCAGCATCTGCTAGAGATCTCTAGCTAGAGATCTGCTAGGGAGTCCAGAGAGAGAGAGAGAGAGAGAGCAAAATGGAGAGGGTCTGAGGTTTTTAAAGCCCCCCTCCCTTTCCCTGTGATTTGTCCAGGTAAACCACCTGGCCTAGGTGCAAATTCCAGCTGACCCTTCCAAGCCAATCAGAGTCCTGTTTCCTGCTGGCTGAAGAAGATCCCAGAGGAATTCCTGGAATGTGGGGTCTTGAGCACCCTGAACATGTGCTCGATTAGAGGCCTAACGCAGTCTTAGGCCTGTCTTGGGTTCAGGCAGGGTGTCTTTGTGAATGTGAGAGGCTGTCCTGTTCAGTGCTTGTCCAGCAAGTGGCATTTTGCCATACCATTCACCATCTCCGCTCCTGCACCCGAACTGCTGAACGCCTCTGGCACAAATCCCACTGCCACATTGACTTCCTCCACTTCAGATTCTGCTTCTCATCGCTCAGTTCTGCCGTCTCCCTCACTAGACAGCAGTACTATGCCTCTCACATTGAGTCCTGCTCCCTGGACCCTCGCCGCCTTTTTTCCCCTTTCGACTCCCTTCTCAAACTCCCCTGTCCTCCTCCTCCCTTTTCTCTCTCTGCTCAGGATCTTGCTCT
>QEPC01002445.1:583572-604400 GCA_003113815.1 Sphenodon punctatus
TCCCTCATCCTCCCACACCTCCCCTGCTCCCCCAACCGCCTTCATCCCTTCTCCCTTGCTACCCTGCATGCCTGGAACTCCCTCCCTGCCCTCGTCCGCCTTGCCTCCACCCTCCACATCTTCAAGTCTCTCCTCAAATTCCACCTCTTCCGCTCCGCCCCTTGGAACTTCTGCTAAGCATCCCCACTCAGGATTATCTCCCACCTGTTATCTGTAAACTCCCAGTTTACTGTAACCAAGCCAAGAACCTGTACCTGAGTTCTCGCATCCTCATGAATGTTGCATCCCTTGTCTCTTCCTCTGTTCCCCCTTCCCTGTCTCCCCTCCCCCTGTCTTTAGATTGTAAGCTCTTGGGCAGGGACCATGTCTGTCTTGTTTTTTTGTAAAGCGCCAGGTACATCGCTGGCGCTATATAAATCCTTATAATGCTTATAATTATAAATGCTTATAATGCTTATAATAATAATAATAACAGCCAGTCTGAGAGGATCAGACTGGCTGAACTGACTGGGGCTGTATTTAAGGGACTGTATTTAAGCCAAAATTCTGCCCCTTGGGCATGGTGGGCGGTGAGGACCAAGAACAAAGTCTGAGTAAATTAGGAAGCTTTCTGAAAAGGAGCTCTGGTATCTCACAAAAGGACATTGCAGTTGCTTTTGTGTTCAAAAAACAGTAATCAAAGAAAAATGCACTACCAAGAGGTGCCTCCTATATGGTTCACCCAGGCCAGGCCTGCCGAGATAGAGTTCCTGAGGAGCATTCCTGTTCGCTCCCATCCCTGATTGATTTTGGCTCAGGCTGTGCAGTCATCCTTTGTCTTGGATGCAGATCACAGCCTGATTAGACCACCCTTCTCCAGGTGCATTGGGACATGTCCTTCCTGACGCTGCTCCACTCAACAATACAGGGTAGGTTGCTAAAGCCAGGTTGATGCTAATTATCATTCGGAAGAAGTGGACCTGCATTTTGTAGCGATCCCCCTTCAATCAGCCCAGGACTCTTGTGGCGGAAGCCTGCCGGGTCGCACTGAGGTCAAAGCACAATCTAACAGGTCACCAAGTACAGGAAAATCCATAAGAAATAAGGCAAAAATCATACATCAAAACAAAAATGCAGGGAGCACTGGTTGTAACGAGACTTGCCAGTCAGTATCACATAGTACGTTTGTGCTGAACATAAGAACGTAGACATAAAGGCCCTGACTTAGTTCAAGGCCCTGACCTTGAAATTCAAGGTTAGCCCTTCCAGTCTAGCATCCACCTAATATTCTCACCTGGTCGGATTGTCTTAATCTGCTTCCAGACTCTCTGTAGCTGCTGTTTTCTTCTAAGATGGGTCTCTGCTCTTTCTTTAACATACAAATGCTCTGTCAGTGGCTCATTCCTCACAATCAGCCTGCAGCAACAAACCAGAAGTGGGCCAGAGCTGTAGGTCAGAGCTCAGACATGCTTCTGTTTGATACTGGCTGACTGGCTGGCTCTGCGTTTTTGGATGCGACTGTTCATAATAACAGATAAGCCTTTTGCTTGTGCATGCTCTTGTAAAGCACCAAGTGCTGAGCACTTCTGTATTAATGAGCAGTTGTGCCATATGATGCAAGAGCTGGAAATTCAAAGGGGATGTTTTTCAGAAAAAGTGGTGTTCAGGTCTACTTTAGGTGGTGTGAATGTCCAAAGTGTGACCTCGAGTGCTTTGCTTCTTAGTAGTGACTAATCCAGCAAGAGTTCCACATAGGAGGAAGAGCCTGTATTTCCTACTGAAGTCTGAACCTCTTGGCTTTTCTGCTGAATGGGCTAGTCTGTAGTAGGGGGTTTGACAATGCAGGTAGAGTAGGCGGGTGCAGGAAGGAGGGGGGAACTTACTCAGTCTTAAATTCCTTCCTTCACCCACTGCCTGGGGAATGGAATTTATGCATTCAAAGCCTTCTCCCTCACAACTCCTTTGGACAAATGTAACCAGTTGGCCCTCTGGGTGGGTGAGTCTCCGCAGTTCCATTCCTCTGTTAGCCACCAATTCAAAAGACTTCAGACAACAGGTATTCCCTTCAGAACAGTGCTAAACTTTATTTGCAACACTACTTCATATTTACATATTCAACCAGGTTGCCTGAATTGCAGGTCCTTCAGCACATGCACAGTACAATATATAATCCTTTTTTTCTGGTCCATTGACCCCATCTCTCTGGAGAGGGGGTAGTCTCTTTTTTTTTGGAGGGGGCGGCTTTTGACCCTCTCCCAGCACTCCTGGACTTCTGTCCTTTTCTTCGCAACCTACCGCTTTCTTGGAGTCTTCTTAAGCTTCATATGTCCGTCCCAATTGGGCTTACCTGAGCAAGCGTTTGTTATTGCCTCACCTTGTGGCTGGCTGATGGCTACTCTAGGAGTTAATCTTTCTAGGACTTGCCTCTCACCAGCACTCTGCCACAATGAGCCCTGGGCATCTCCCTTCCTCCTTCCCTGGATCCACTACAGTTGTAAGCTATAGTGGGAAGCAATTACCTATCAGTTGCAAATAAGGGGTGAGGCTACACGAGCGCCGAGGGACCAATCTCCACGCGGCCCCATGGACTGCAATGCTACAGGCAAGTGCGTGGAGCTGGCCACATGGTGCAGCATTGGGCCTGCTGCCCAATTCGCTGTTGGGAGGGAGTGCTTCTCCCCCTGCTTGACAACTGATGGGGAAGGGGAGCCTGGGAAGAGCGCCACTCTCTTCCCAGGCTCCCTCTCCTCCACAAATTAGCTGTCAGTCAGGTGGATTGGGGGAGAGGGGACCCTGGAAAGAGCACAGGTTTCCTACCCCCCCAATCCATGTGACAAACAGCTGATTGGGGAGAGAGGAAGCCCAAAGGGGAGTGTGTGTGCTCCTCTCCCTACCCCAACAAACAGCAGATTGGGAGAGGAAGGGTCCAGAGGAGCATCTGAATGTGCTCCTATGGGTCCTTCCCCCCCCCCATCAGCTGTTTGTTGGGGTGGGGAGAGGGCATGCGTGTGCTCCTCTGGACTTTTCCTCACCCAATCAGTCAGGCTGGACTGAGAGCCTGCCCCTGGCCATGACATGGTTGCGCGTGACAGGCACCAGCATCTATGCCCGTCGCTCACAGCCTCACCACAGAGCCCATTGTATGATGGGCTGACAAGCCCAGCCACACAGGTTGCCCTGCCCTGGGCAGCCTTACTCCATGTGGGGTAAGACTGCTCCATAACACATCCTTGGAATTTTTCTGAGGACATGTCGTGTAGCAGGCAGTTGTTCGCCCCACTCCAGGGTGTGCGGGGAACATCTGTCTGCTGCCAGCCACACAATGCACTGCATTGCGGGGCCTGACTGTCCAGGGGAGGGGTAAGACTGCCCAAGACATGGTAGCCTCCCATCCCTGTCTCATGTGGCCTCATCCAAGATCTCCTATGAATGCCTGAAACACCGTCCAGCATTCTATTTCCTTGTCAGCAACATCTCCAATCATCATAGAACATTAGCACTGATTTGTAACATGGGAGAGCCAAGAAGAGGTGCCCAGTGCCACCTCTGTTTTGCCCTAACTCCCTGCTCTATCTGTATATCTCAGCAAGAATTCAATTTCTGCTAAGTCTGTCACCCTCATGTTCAGGGCTTGCGTGTTAGCTGCAGGATCTTCCTCCCTGGCCACCCTAGAATCTCAGAAGGGGCCATGTATTAACGCAGAGAAATCTTCTATGATTGCTTTAACCCTCTGCTGGCTCCTACTGTAATCTACGATCTGGCATCAGTATTTTTAATGGTGGTTGTTCCTTTCAGGTGGCATCTGAACACAGGGAGGAAAATGAGAAATGACATCTTGTCCCCAGTACATGGCACAGAAGAGGCAATCCTCTGTTAGATAGGGGGTAATTAATAAACCCATGTAGAAATGGCTTCCCAGCGGGATTAAACATAGCTTTTGTTGCAGCGACACTCTCACCGCTGCAGAGATCAGCATGAAGAGGCTCCCCACGTAAAGGCAGCAGCTTTTGCCTTTTATCCCTCATAGCCAGTACCTTCCCACGTTGGATCTTTGTTCTGCAGTCCTTATTATCATCCTGTTTACTTGTCCAGAGCCTTTGGGACCTCATGTGATGATTGTAGGGAGACGTATCACTGCAGATTGCTGTATCTGCTGCATCATTATTTCTCTGCATGGATGTGCTGGAAACAAGCTGAAGCAACTGTGCTCTCAGTGCCACCTGGTGTCAGTACAGGATATATGTAGGCCTATAGACTGGTGTGGACTCATAGATGGCCTATCCTACCTAGTTATGTATACAATTGCTTGTGCACCTGGATGTTGATGAATTATCTCCTCTTCCTACCCCACTAATCCAGACTGTCAGTTCCTGCAACTGTCAGGAACTGAAATGCTTGTACTGTGAGCTCTGATTATGAATTTAAGTAAGAATCAAGACACTGGCGAAAGATGCTTCATATGGATTTCTTTCTGTTTTCTTTTCTTCTCTCCCCAGCCTGAGAATTTGTTGCTGGCAAGTAAATGTAAGGGTGCTGCAGTCAAACTGGCCGACTTTGGGCTTGCTATCGAAGTGCAGGGGGAGCAGCAGGCCTGGTTTGGTAAGAGGAACATTTCTGAGCTGTTCTTTCTCTTTCTTGGTTTCCCCTCACACCCAACTCTTTGGGACGGGTTGAGTTTATTTGTCCTTATTATGGGTATTTTGTTTACCTGTCTGGAATACTAAGGCAGCTTGGCCATGCAGATACCTTGCCAGCCACGTAACCGTAGGATCCTCATTGCTGGAGCTAGTTGTAACTGGAGCAATCCCAGGATCAGCAGAGGAAGGCGAGTGGGATGTGACCATGTGTGTACTTTAAGACTGACTCTCAGAAATTAGTCACCAGAAGAAGGCCCATGTTGCAAGCCCGAGACTAGGAACTAAACTTTTTGGCGTAAGAGTATTTTAAATCTGATGTTTAGAATTGGGTCTCTTCATTTGTCTATAAGGGAGAGAACGACCACATAGCTTCACTGCTTTAGTCCCAGAAGGATGGAAACTGCTGTGGGTCTGCCCATCTGATTCAGCTACTAGATGTCTCCTCTGTGCCCAGGCTCTGTCTTCCTAATTCCAAACTCTGTATGTAGGGGTGGGGTAGGATGTGGCACAAGAATTTGTGCTCTGTCTGTGGTGAGATGCCACTCTTTCTTTGTTCATTGCCGGCATAGTTTATTTGTTTAGATTGGAATTTATTTCCGAGATGTTATGTTTTGTGTTTTTTAGTGGGTTTTTTGGTGTAGTTTGTGTTATATGTATTTTTCTGTCGACATGGTCCTGATGGCTAGTACAGTACATTTATTGATTTCTTAGCTGGTGTAGTGACACTGACAGCCCACTAGCCCAACCTAGTCTTTCTTTATGTGTAGTATCTGTTTTCTTTAGCCACTGAGAAAGTAGCAAACTTTGTGCTGTGAGATGATCATTTCTCTCTGGGTACTGAGTTTGCTCCATATGTTTCTCTCCTGACAGGGTTTGCGGGCACTCCAGGTTACCTGTCCCCTGAGGTCTTAAGAAAAGATCCTTATGGAAAGCCAGTGGATATATGGGCATGCGGTAAGATCCCATAACAATTTTTGGCACTTAAACAGAAATTTCATAGCCATCAACAGTTTGTTTGTGGATTTGTCTGGAAAGGGCAGTATTAATGTCTATTTTATGGATGATGGAACCAAAGACACAGGGGGAAAACAAGGGACGAATAGAATAGGTGCCAGGGCCAGGGTTTGAACTTGGGGATTTTTAGTTTCCCGGCCCCTGCTTAGACCGGCTGTCAAATCCCACTGTTGGGCTGAGTAGTTGGGAGACACATGCTATTAGGATTCTGTTATACAGCCCCTCTGTGCTGTGGGCTCCTTGCAGCTTAAAAACGTAGAAAACAAAATTAGCAAAGGCTCTTGTGGGTTTTTTTTTTAAAAAAAAACCTAAATCAAACTAGAAATGAAAGCTGATTGATGTTAAAGCACAGGGAACTGATGGCATTTGAGTGCTGTGGGGTAAATATATTCCTGTGTGCTTGGTAAGAACAACAAAAGAAGTGTCCTACTGGGTCAGACCAATGGTCCATTGAGCCCAGCATCCTTTCTCCAACAGTGGCCATTCTTGGTCGTTTTGGAGCAGCACCCAACAGGTCATGATGGAGTGATCTGTTGTTCACTAACAGTTCCCAACAGTCAGAGGTTACTATCCCAACCTACTTATTTTTATTTCTTTTTTCCCCCCTGTCCTTCCCCTAAGACTCAGGACAGCTTATAATATTAAAAACACAAAATACATTAAAACACCTTTTAAAAAAAACTCCACCAAAACCCCTCAACCAACCTTCAGCTCTAAACCCACCCACTCCAACCCCTATCCCCACTTGCCAAACGCTTTGCCAAAAATAAAGGTTTTACATTGCCTCCAGAACATGCTTGGGGTCTGATGGACCTACGGGGAAAGGGAGTTCCATAATACAGGGCAGCAACTGAGAACACCTCTCTGCAGGCCCTTGTCGTATGAACAAGACTGGCAGGTGGTACCCGCAAGAGAGCGCTCCTGCCTGACTGCAGGGGTTGCGGTGAAGCATGGTAGGAAAGGTGGTCTTTCAGATATGTGGGGCCCAGGCCATTTAGGGCTTTAAAGGTCGAAACCAGCACCTTGAATTGTGCCTGGAAAGTTATAGGAAGCCAGTACAGACTGTAAAGCACAGGTGTAATGTGCTCACATTGACACAGCTTGGCTAAATAGCACCAGAAAGCTTAATGGCTCCGTCACATGTCAGGCAAGCATGCCCATTACATTTCTGCCCAGTTGGGTTTGGTTTCTCTGAGAGCTTGGGACCTGTGGCTCAGCAGATAAGATGCTTCATGAGGGTGGAGGGACCATTGTGTGTATGCTCTAGCTTTAAGAGATGAGCTCAGAATTGAACGCAATGTGTACCGAAGCTGGGAAGTGTCATGACCAGTTCCAGCAGCTGGGAGGTGCCCAGTCATGACTGCTAGGTTGACTTAAAGGTGATGGTAAGTGAAGACTGGGCAGAACCTGTGGGGGGAGGGGGGACGGAGGGGGAAGATTGTTGAGAAAACTTTGGGGAGGAGGGAGGAACACCCTGGGTGTGGAACTCATGCACTGACATGCTGTGCAAATAGATGGTGGTAGTAATTGGAGTAAGCTAGCCTAACATGGTGCCTGCCTCTTTCTCTCTCTTCTCTCCATCCTCTTCCAGGAGTGATTTTGTACATATTACTGGTGGGGTATCCTCCCTTTTGGGATGAAGATCAGCACAAGCTGTATCAGCAGATCAAAGCTGGAGCCTATGATGTAAGGGAATGTTTTGTACAAGCCTCTTCTATCTAGCTGATTGAAAAAGAGTATCCTGACTTGGCGGCTAGTGGCAGCCAAAATCTCCTGTAACGTGTTTGAAGTCTCTGCCTCCCCCTCCTGGCCTGGGTCAATATAGGAACAGACAGGCAAAGTAGCTTGGATAACTTCTGCTGGAGAGTGTGCGCGCAAGCTTTTGAGGCCCACAGACCCATTCTTCAGGCTGGTAGCAATTCAGTTTTGATATACTATCAGCCTTGGGAAGGGCCCTGTGTGGCCCAAACATTTTCTTATTCACCAACAGAAGTTGGTCTAATAAAAGAGATCTGAACTATGTTGTCTCCATGTTTTCCTTTTTTGGGAACCAGCACAGCAACCACACTGTCTCTCTAGGTGGATCAATATAGTTGCACATAGTTGGAGGCTTATCTTGCAGAGAGATTATGCCTGAGGCGATTTTGGTTGCTGATTTCTTTTCCAGGGACTATTGAAATGGCATCCCACTGGTGCCGTATAGAGGAATGTGGGGACAGTGATCCGTCCAGAGATGGTGACTGTTTTATGACCCTGGACTGGCCGTGGAATTGGCTTCATGGGGCAAGGTTCTGATCTGTTCAGCCATGAACGTGTTGGGAAGGCTGTGAAGAAGTGGTTCTCTTATTGTATCCAGGAAAACAATTAGCAGTATGATGGACAGAATGCTGCAGTAAGGAAAAAGCTAGTGGCATGGATGGTACGACAGCTGAGGCTGTGGATAGCCATTGGGTGCAGAATGGTGTCTGATGATATGGCAGGGATCCTATGTAAAAAGACTGTGGCTAAGCAGTACCAGTAGTTATAAGGCCTCTTCTGGACTGCAGTAGTTTGGACACTTGGATTTAGTCATCTTAAGTGATGGAAGCCTATGTTGGGTGGGAAAATAAACGTGGAGTATTGATCCAAAGCTAGCGTGGCATATGCATCGCAGGCAGCTTGTGGGGGAGGTTGCAGGGTTTATTCTGTAACCAGCCTAAGTCCTTGTATTGAGTTCAGAATGACAATATATGGGCCTTTTGCAGGAAGGGAGATTAGAAGAAAAGTTTGTCCTAGAAAAGAATAAAGTATGACATCCTGTAGTGTATGCTAAGGAAACCTCTGTCTTACTGTGTGTTTGGCTTGGTGATTTATTTTTTCGTGTTGCTTTTCTTATTCAAAATAACTGCTTAAAATTTGTGACGACGTGAATGGGAACCTGTGCTTATGCTGCCTTCTGCATTGTATGGCAGGGAGTGACTCCCGTTTTAATGGGAAGGTACATTTAGCAGCCACCCCAGCAGTTGGGGGGTGTACTGGACTAATCCACTTCTGATCTTGAGTAAAGTTGAAGTGGCCACTGTTCAGTTAAATTCTCATGATGTTTTGGGGTGTAGGAGTGGGAGGAACATCATCAAGTGGTGTTAGGTAGGGGTGGGAATCCTTTTCCCTCCTGTTGGCCATCTTGAAAATTATTACGAGCTCCATGGGCCAGAGAGGAGATGGGGGGCAGTAGTGATTAAGGAGTATGCTTTTAGGATGGGAGAAGAAAGGAGGGGGTCCAGGATCTATGCCATGGGTCCATCTCCTATCCTTGAGGCCAGATCCAGAAAGGGGCCACATAAAGAACTCAGGTTCCCCATTTCTGGTCCAGTGCAGGGACCCATGTTTGCTGCATTTTCCCCATTGCCATCAATGGGAAAAGGCAGTGAACATGGGTCCCTTGTCTAGGGTTTGTGAAATGTTTGTATGAATTTTTTAGAACACTCTAGTGCTTTTGTTAGGGCTCCAAAGTGCTCCTTGCAGTGGCTGAAGCCCAGATACTGATGCTATGCTGTTGCCGGAGAACCAGAAAGCATAACATGACCAGTCTATTTTTATGATCTATGTGGATGGCAGTGCACAACCTGGTGAATATTATAAGTGGTGAAAAGGTAAACAAGCTGTTTAAACCTCTTCCATTGTAATAATTCAAGGCAGCATTCCTAACGCAGGTAAGAACTGTTCTTTTGTAGATGAGACTTATTAACTGTTTTTTAAAAAAAACAAAAAACAAACCAAATTAACAAATGCATATTGTGCCTGTGGCTCATCTTTGTTCATAGTCTGTCTGCTCTGCTCAGGTCAAGGAGCCATATTCCACTTAGTCTCATACTGCTCTCAGCTGTGATACCCTAGAATATGGAATGGCAGACCCAGGGGCACTGTCCTTGTAATACTAATGCAGAGGGGAGAGGATGAGTAATTGCTCCTCATGGTTTGTCAGTAGTCCCACCACTTTAAAACTCTCTCTCATCAGAGCACACGAGCTGCCATCTCCCATTTCCGAGGCAACAGTTTCTGATATTAAAACATGATTACAACCTCTGACTGTGGGAGGAGTTTAGGTATATTTATTTATTTCAGAAATGTTTTATCCTGCCATAGGCAGGTTAAAGAAGATTGTGCTGCTGTCACACGTCTGTACTAAAGAGAAGGAAGCCACAGATGTTCCCCCAAATTGACTTCTGAATTTGAGTTATAATTCTGAAGGCCTGGCTGAACACTGAAAGGTTTTTCAATGTTCCTTTAATACATGTTCAGCATAAATCTATCAAAAGCAGGACATGTACAACCCTGTGGGCTTATGCAGGTTGTCTGGACTCTTTAATATTTGTGCATGCTGATCATCGGGCACCACAGCTGGCTTGTACACTGGACTTGCAGCCTTTTGGGGGAAAGCTGGAGGATGATTTGGTGGGGACAGATGAGCTTTCCCAGTAGGGAAAAAGGTAGGGGGGTGTGTAGTCTGCCATCTCTCTTCCTTTCTCTCCTCCTAGTTCCCTTCTCCTGAGTGGGATACGGTGACTCCAGAAGCAAAGAACTTAATCAACCAGATGCTGACAATAAACCCAGCAAAACGCATTACAGCTGACCAGGCTCTCAAACATCCATGGGTCTGCGTGAGTGTCTCCCTCTGCCTCCCTTTTCTTTATTAGGTTATTGCTTGTGTAGGAGCATTGGGCTATTGCAGAGATGTATGAACTGATGGCAGAAATTAAATGCTGCCTAGTCAAGAATGTCAAAACTTTTAAACTCTGAATTGTTAGCGGCAACACTTAGTGTTACTTCATCCAGTAGTGCAGATCAAAATCCAGTTCTGTATCCAAGACCTGTGGGTTCTACACTTTCCATGTGTCTTACTTCCCAAGCCCTGTATGTTGTAGTGAGTGTTAGATAATTTTCTTGTGTGGCTTGCAGGAACAAACACTCTGTTGCTGCTAGCCAGGGGAGTTAACACTGACAGCACTGCAACAGCTTTTGCTATAAAAGAGTTTAATTTTTCCAGACTAGTCGGTTATCTACCTATCTTTAGCAATGCTGGCAAGGTGCTCCTGGAATGGAATTAAGGAACAATGTCCCTAGTTGTATTGGAACATAACCAAACGTGATCTTTTAATGGTCTGCCACATCACTACTCTCTGGAGTGCTCTTCATGCTCATGGGAGGGGGATGATTGTTGGTTCCCCCATGCTTGGGCATCTATCCTTGCACAACTTATACTACACATATATTGTGAACTGCCTGCCAAAGCCTCAGTCATTGCAAGTCAATGTAACGGGGCTGATCTACACCAGCTGAGAATTTACCCCTTTTCACATTTCTAATTGAGTTGGTGGTTTTCCTATTTTTATTTTACACAAAAATCTCACAAATATTGCTTGGTTGGCCATTCAGCCAGGTGCATTTGTCTCATTTAACAAATCATTTTGGTTCCCTACCCATGTTTACTTCCAGTAAAGCTTGTGTTGCTGACTGGATACCAACACCAATACACTCAAAGGACACAGATCCATTTAAAAAAAAGTTATTATTATTATTATTTTTGCAAGCTTGCGGCATGCCCCAGCAAACAACAATTGTTTGTGGTTGTGCTCTTCTGGTGGCATCAAAGGCATGTCGTCTTGGAGTCAATGATGTCTTTTCTGCAACTGTGGTTTGTGACTGCATAACAGAGCAGCGGTGAGTTCACTGATTCTCAAATGGCAAGCTAGCAAGACTCCTGGAAATCACTTCAAGTATAGCTTCTGTTTTGCCAGAGGCTAGAGAGTTGCCTTCTACTGCTTGAACTGCAACAACACAAATTCTGAAAGGGAACAACCTGGTCGTCTTACCTTTATCCCAGTGCAGGGTTTAGTAGTATTTGAATTCCCAGTGGAGAGTTTCCAAGTAACTGAGAGTTTTAGCATAAGTTCATGTACTTTGCCCAAGTCTCAATTACTTTTTCAAACTTAGCATCAAGTAATTGCAAACCATTAGCACCCAATATCAGCCACAATACTTTTCTCAGTGCCTTTGCAAAGAGAATGCTAGGTCTTGGTGTATGAGTAAGACTGGCATCAGTCTCCAGTTTCCTAGAGCATTGTGAATAACTAGCAGTAATTGCAAGGAGTGATTCTCTTCTAGTTGGTGTGACCCCATGTAGTCCACCTCAGCTGGCTGGAAGTTCTGCTCTGGCTCTGCTGGATATTCAGCAGGATCATCGAGACATGGGATTTGCCCTCTTGCATACAGAGCATCTGTTTCACATCTGATGTAAGGGTGTGGAACCCTCATGCACACACCAATTCAAAGAGCAGCCTAGTTCGAGGCATCAGGGTAACCAGACAATGGTGTTCACATACTAGTTTGGATTTTCTATGGGTTTTAGTACTGATAAAAGTATGTTCTGTAGGAATATTCAATTCATATATTCTCCCACCCCAGTGTAATAACTGATTTTACTCTTGCCTCATTTCTGTCTGTGCTGCACATTTGCTGTCTTGGAGATACTGCCAATGTGGTTCTTCCATGGTATTTTCATGGCTCAAACTTCAAGCAAAGAGCTTCTGATGATCATCCCACCTTGTTTAAAAGCAGTTGCTAGGCTTGATTTCTGCCACCAGGTTTCTGTGTTTTTGGATTTGGAATACTTGGAGCTGAACTGCTGAGTCCATTGGCTTACATATCACCAGTACAATGCAAATAAAGCTGGAGAGAGAACAGTTTTCTACTTCCTCTTTTGTTTCACAAATTTAATAATCCTTTCTCCCCAATTTGCAGCAACGATCTACTGTGGCCTCCATGATGCACAGACAAGAGACTGTGGAATGCTTGAGAAAGTTCAATGCCAGAAGAAAGCTGAAGGTGAGTCTGTCTGCAGTTGGGGTTGGAGGGAGATTGGGAACAGATGGCATTATGGCAAAAGCGCAGATCTTGAGAAGCTGGGTTCGGAATGTATTGCTGACACTGAGACCCCCCCAGGAAAATCTCTTGCTCTGTGGGCAAATTCCAAGTCACCTGCTCATTCAACAGTCTTCAGCCCTTCCCCCATCCTGCCATCTATGCTTGGAATTCCCTCTCCTACTCCCTCCAAACCTCTCTTAAAATACCTATATTTGCTGTTAGGCTTTCCCTAGCTCTTGGGCTCCTTCTGTTGTCCTATCATTTAGGGCCCTGTAACTAAGTTAAGCACATGCCCCTGCAACTTCTCAACATATTCCTGTCTCTCCCGATCTTCCCCTCTCCCTTGTCTCCCCTCCCTTTTCCATGCTAGATTGTAAATCTGCTGAGGCAGGGATTTGTCTAAGTTTAGTTCCAGACATGTTGCTGGCACAATATAAATATAAATTGTTTCTGTTCCCTGTGGCGTGCTCTCAACATTGTGAAGCTTGCTGACAGTAGCCACTGTACTGTGAGGTGGACTGTAGTTTATTCCTGCTCTTTCTCCCTTTATAGGGTGCAATTATGACAACTATGTTGGTGTCTCGGAATTTCTCAGGTAAGTTTTCCCTGCTGCCCCCTCTTGTCTCACCTCTTTGAATAGACTTAGATGTGTTTTAATTCATTGGTGGTGAGTCAGGAAAGAGAGGACTCTTTTTTGCTCAGCATCACTGAATCTATTTTGCCAGTGCTCAGAGGATTAAGCTTAGTTTGGGGCGGGGTGTATATATAGCTATACTCTGGGAGGAGAGCTATCCAGTAGGCTCCTGTAGTCCTCCTGGTACCGTGTTTTGGGATGTTTTCAGGTCTCCATTTGTCAGGTGCTACAATTCTGCTTGAATGCTGTTTTGGGGGCAGAAGCAGGGACAGGCAGTGCTACTGAAAGAAATAGCCTTGAGGGTGTTTGGTTTCTCAGACTTAACTGAAAAGGGCCTAAAACATCCAAGGCATTCTCATACTTTGTGCCTCTGAAGTGGCTTCTGTCCTTTTAAGGTTTAGTAACCATTACTCTGGCTTCCCACTGAGAACTTGATGTTTGCCCTTACTTAAGAGATGCATCAAAGTATTTCAAAGAGAGGCATTGTCTTGAAAGGTACCTTGAATTTGTTTAATAGTCTGAGTTGCGCTGCTGCCATTTGTCCACCTCTCAAATAACTTAAGTTGGTTAGTGGACAGGGCAGCCTCTCTCTCCCCATGTGCCTGTCAGTGTTTTAGTCTGCCCGCTAACCCTGGGTCCTTTTAGGCAAATTGTCTGTCTATAAAATGCAGCGGCTGGACAATAATTAATTCTGCCTGGCTGTATTGCAGTCTCTGCGCTGCATATTAACCTGTGAAAGGCAATTGGTAGAATCTTCTCCCTCACTCTTGCCGCCCTCTCACTAAATGCTTTAGTGATGGGCATTGATACCTTTAAATGCATAAGTAACTATTGGCAAGGAAGTCGGGGAACTCTTAATTTGGAGGGAACACCTCTCTCGGAACCCGCCACACAGGACTTAAAACCGCATGTGCTCATGTGAAATCCAAGTGAGATCTCCCTTCCCGTTGGTGTTCATGGGTATTTGGTGGTGGTGGTAAAACAGAAGAAAGTGCACAAATCGCAAGGACGCTGATGGGGCGAACTTAGCATGTTCGGTCCTTTTGCTCTTGTGCGGAACTGATCCTATGTAAGCATTTGTTAGGAGCATACAGCATCATAAGTCTGCCTGTCTCAGCAGCTCTCTCAACACATCTATTTGTGTATTCCAGATGGGCCTTAGAAGGATGTTCTCACCCAGTGAGTTGCTTCTATAGAGCTCTATATGGGATTTGAAAGCAAGACCAGGTTGTCTTACAACAATTCAAAAGCAGTTTAATCATTTGGAAGACCTTAAAGGCCATGCCCACACTGCTGTCTTCTTTTTCTTCTTTCTATTGAGGCAAGCAATCACAGCTGCGTTCCCCACCTGTCAATTGCACAGTTAATTTTAGCTCAAATGATAATCTAGCTGTCAATTCTTAAGATAGTTTGGTGCATAAAGATGGTGCAACTGAAGAAGACTTTGGGATTGGGGCACTTTTCTTTGGGTCAGAAAACGTCCCTCATGGACTAACATGTTGGGGTACTACAGGTGCGTGAAAGAAGGAAATTGTCTGGCCTATTTGACTTTTATTTGCAGTAGTAGAAGCAAGCAACAAGAATGCTTCCAGGGTTTCTTCTTGGAGGAGGTCTTGCCTCTTCTTTATACAGTATCTCAAGTCCTGGAGTTATTTAAAGCCGCAGTCTTCAGATCCATCGTTTAAAAAGAATAGGTAATTCTTTGGTTTGGTGGCCTGTTGTTGGTTGTTGCAAGTCTCACGTATTAGTAGTTTTCAGTTTTTTCAGGCTTCACCCCTACCCCTTCTTGTTGCTGGTATTTGGTTTCCTCATCACACCACCAAATCACCAGTAAACATTGGACAAGTGCATTGAACCAGGATGAAGGGCATGCATGGTAACTCTTTTTTTTAACCACCTTGGGCACCCCAGACGATGTTTCTCCTCTCTCCCTGGGTGATAGGGCTAGCCCTACAGTGTGAGAACCACTGCTCATTATCATTAAGTTTAGTTTGGAATAGGAAGCAGTATGCAAAGGCACTGAAATGCTCAGAGGTCTCAAAGAAATGATCTCCTTGTACAGGAGACACTGCAAACCATCTAACACTCACTGAGGTGGAATGACTCCACATGCCTAAAGCTCTGAGTGATTGTTATAATCCAGCTTTTTCTCACAGAAGTTTTCAAATCTGTTGGTTTCAGAGCCTTTAATATTTCTGATCCAAAGGTTTCTCCTCCTGCAGGTGCAGGCAGCTTCACATATCTAAAACTCGGCCTGTGCATGGCTCAGTCTTGCCCCTGCTTTAACCTGTTGATAGTTTCCCAGTTGCCAACTTGGTTACTGCTCTAATAGTGGGGGCACATGGAGAATGGGGATGCCAAATCCAGCTATTTGCATATTAAATGACTCAGACTTCATGGATCTGGTTGCCTCTGCCTCCTCTCCTTGTGTTGGCTGTGAAGCCTTGCAGAAGATGTTAGCTTGGACTTTGCACGTTCTCACTGCTACAGTCTGAGAAGAGGTTCCAAATGTCCTGAGGATGATGGGTAAATTCACCATACCTATAAGTGATCTGGCTTGTTTTCTCCAGTCAGGAGAACTGATTATTTGTATCGAGTTGTTTTTCTTCCAGATCCAGGGTTTGGAAGAAAGGAAGTTTGTTCTGGTCTTACTACTTGGGTGTTGAATACTTCCCAAAATAGTGCAAGGACCTCAAATGTTTGGAGTGACTTGAGACCCAGATTGTTAGGATATGGAATCCTTGTCTCCTGGGGTCATGGGTTTCCGTAGACCTGCACCCATTCTTGGGCTTTGAAGAAAATTAGAGGATGGATCTATTTTATTTTATTTTATTTATTTATAATAAAATTTGTATGCTGCCCCCTCCTGCTAAAAGTATCTTGGGGCGGCTAACAATATATTAAAACAATTTAAAAAGAGTAATAATAGGATTTAAAACACAAAACACAATATAAAAACAACATACCCCCCAACACCCCCCCCCCACAGGAAAAGCATGGCGGAACAGCCAGGTCTTACATTATCTACGGAAAGAGGGGAGGTCGGTAATCAGGCGGACCTCCAATGGGAGGGAGTTCCACAAACGCGGTGCAGCCACAGAGACTGCCCTCCGCAAGTTCGACATTCAAGAAACCCCGAGGAGGGCGCTCCCAGCTGACCGCAGGGTCCGATTCAGGACCCGGAGGGTGAGGTGGTCCCGCAGGTAGGCGGGGCCCAGGCCGTTCAGGGCTTTAAAGGTCAACACCAACACCTTGAATTGGGCCCAGAAGACTATAGGCAGCCAGCGCAGAGAGCGAAGCACTGGTGTAATATGCTTGCTTCGGCCTGTCCCCATTCGGAGACGAGCCGCCGCATTCTGCACCAGCTGCAGCCTCCGAACCAGCACCAAGGGTAGCCCCACGTAGAGTGCCTTTCAGTAGTCTAATCTCGAGGTAATAAAAGTATGGATGATCGTGGCTGGTCGGAGTCCGAGACATACGGCCAAAGCCGATGCACCAGGTGTAATTGGCGAAATGCCCCTTTCATCACAGCCGCCACCCAGACGGAGCTGCGGGTCCAGGAGCACCCCCAGACGCCGAACCTGAGATACCAGGGCAGGATGGACCCCATCAGTGATGGGAGCCACCACTTCCCTGGCCTTCTCCATGACCATCACCTCCATCTTGTTGAGATTTAACTTCAGACAGCTTGCCCTCATCCAATCCCCCACAGCTGCCAAGCACCGAGACTGCCGGGCCTGAGTTGGATAAAAATTAGAGCTAAAGCTCAGTGTCATCAGCATACTGATGACACCGTACACCAAACTCCCTAACAACCTCCCCAAAGGCTGCATGTATACATTGAACAAGAGAGGGGACAAGATTAAACCCTGCGGGACTCCACACGTGAGACCATGGAGAAAAGATGAAGAATCACCCAGGACCACATGCTGGACTCTCCCAGCCAGGAAGGAGCGGAACCACACAAGAACGGTCCCGCCAATCCCTGCTCGGTCCCACAGTCGAGTCACCAACAACTCATGGTTAATGGTATCAAATGCAGCCGAGAGATCTAATAGAATCAACAGGGTCGAATGACCCCGGTTCAACTTACAGGAGAGGTCATCTACCAAGGCCACAAGTGCAGTCTCCATGCCATATCCAGGATGAAAACCTGACTCCGAGGGATCAAGCAAGTTAATCCGGTTGAGATGTTCTTTCAACTGTCGAACCACCACCCGCTCAATAACCTTCCCTAAAAAGGGGAAGGTTAGAGACCGGCCGATAGCTGGCCAGGACGCCAACGTCCAATGATGTTTTCTTGAGCAGGGGCTGCACGAGTGCCTCCTTAAGGCAGTCCGGCACCCTGCCCTCCCCCAGGAAGGCATTGACAATCCCCGCCAGCAGCAACCCTAATGTCTCCCGGCTGGCCTTGACCAGCCAGGACGGGCATGGGTCTAATTCACAATAAGTGGCTGGAACAGACCCCAGGGCATCCCCCGCATCTGAGGGCAACGCATTCCAAAATTCATCCCACAAAACAGGACAAGGCGGGGCTTCTACTGCCTCTGGTTCACCTACTGCTAAAAGTGTTGCATCAAAACTGTGGAGGATCTGAGCAATTTTATCTGCAAAAAAGTCCACAAACACATCACAGCGGGCATTCGATGACTCTAAATCCAGGCGGAGGGAGACCGGAATGACCAGCCCCCTCGCCACCCGGACAAGTTCCGCTGGGCGTGACTTAGCAGACGCAATGAGGGCAGCAAAGAAAACTTTCTTTGCTGCCCACGCCGCCATGGCATATGTACGTAACCAGACTCTGTGCTGCAATTGGTCAACTTCAGCATGCGAGCACCATTGTTCTAACCGCCGCCCTTCCCGTGATCATTACTTGGTATGCTCTTTGCTTTGAATACTCTTTGGTCTTACTGCTTGTCACAAGCTCCTTTTTCAAATAGGTCAAATCTCCTCTGACCTAGAGTGACTTCACTTGGAGGCATAGTGCTTGAGTCCTTCTGGTTTTCAGAGGGTGTGAGGCAGTTTTATTGGAGTCCCACATTGCCTTTTCATGAAGAAATAATCTGGTAAATTGAAACACTTCCGTAATGGGGTCACTGTTAAGAAATTTCCATCTATACTCTGTTCTGTTCCTAGAAATAAAGAATTCAGGATGGTTTCCTCCCACAGTTCAACTTTGTTTCACAGTGTTTCCATTTTTCCACTGTCTTATGAATGAAACTTCAGGTTCATTCAGTCATGGATTAATTATTTCTGGAAAAGACTAGTAAATGTATGATGAATAAGCAGTCGGTAAGTCCCGGTTACATGCAGATGGTGCTACTTGGTGACTACTTAGTTTAAATAAGTAAGGATCTTCTATTTACTTCCTGGTAACCATCCAAATGCCAACAAATGTTGGTCCTTCTTTATAAACCAATTCTATGTTACTCCCATGGGATGACTTCTGCCTAGGCTGGCTTCAGGCTTTCATCTGAAACAAACTGTCTCTGTCTTCCCTCACAGAGGCTCAACTGCATAACATAAGCT
This sequence comes from Sphenodon punctatus, assembly GCA_003113815.1. Lineage (NCBI taxonomy): Eukaryota > Metazoa > Chordata > Lepidosauria > Sphenodontia > Sphenodontidae > Sphenodon > Sphenodon punctatus. Next base: position 602,269 of record QEPC01002445.1, read on the forward strand.
GTCAAAAGCTTGGCGTTCTTAGTAGAAAAGAATCTAGTTCTTTTCAGAGTTGTCCTGTTTATAGCCTTTATGGTGAAAGCTCTAGGCAGAAAGAAGTGACCAATCAGAAATTATCTAGACACATAAAACTGCATACAAAGGAGAGCCCCAGGACAGGAGGGATTTAGAACGTCTCTCATCAGAGGCATAGCCATTTCTGTAACCTCTCCTTTCAATCGCTCCATCACCAAGATTTGTAAGGCTTCCTGTTAAAGTTCAATTCCTACCTTCAAGCCCTTTATTCTAAATTCTGCGGCCAAATCGTGCACTCTTCTGAGAGAGGCCAGTATTCAGGGTGAAATTAACCCCCGCCTGCCCCGCCACCCTTGCAGAGGTTCAAGACAGGTGCCTCATGCCACTTAAGTCCTTAAAATACATTTTATGTAGGTTTTAAGGAGCATTTTAGACCTCATGCCAATCCTGTGTGAAGGAGTGAATTTCGTCAGCCTTCAGTTGTTCACTTCTCTCTCTCTCTAGGGATTGCTGCTGCTTGCAAAACTAGAGGAAGGATCTGCAGAGGCAATTTGACAGGGACCAAGGCATCTAGCTTGCCCAGAACTGGAATTCTCCACATATACTGTCTCTACAAACCAGCACTGTTCCTTCTCCATTCTGTCTTGCAAAGATTTCGTAGCTAGTTGAGTTATCGTTGAGAGGAGACAGACAATCTTTCTGGTAGAAGGGTCATCTATAACTGTGACAAAGAATGTTGACTCTTTAGGTTGATGATCATGTGCTCAGAGCTAATAGTAGGTGGGAAATAATATGATATTTGAATTCCAAAATCAGATGTTGCTTAGTATTTTTCTCAAACCTTTTGCATTTGATTTTATTTATTTTTTTGAGTGGCTGAACCTTTCTAATATAGGTACCAGGAAAGTGGAATTCAAGCACCATTATTCAGTAGGTTCAGGCTTTGAATTATAATTACCAGTTGAAATTCTGTGCTGTGGCATTTGCATAACCAAACAAAGAACAGAAATGTCATGTGACTGAAGTAACCAGCCTGAAGCGAATTTTGAAGGTGGAATTTGAATGGGGATGCTCTGCTAAGAAATTCTCAAGGAATTTTGAATAACAAACACAAGCAAGAACTTGGATCTGTTCATGGATGCTCCCCAAATGGGAAAAAGGCAAAACTTAATGAAAAATGAAATGCTGCTGCTATTATTAGCTCCATCCTTGTTATATTGCTTTAGAAAGAATTTCAGGGAAAGACATGTGAGTACTACAGTGCAGAGCTGCTGAGTTAAGACACTGCAAGGGTGCTGGAATTTTTTGCTCTTGTTCCTGAATCTCATGGGTTTTTATTACTCTTATCATTGCATCACTTTGAACTCAAATCCATTATGTTTGGACAGGACAGATGATTTAGGTGTAAAATGAGGAGTAGCCCCAGCATATTTGTCCTCTCCCAACACTAAATCCCAAAAGTCCGCTGAGATTCCTAGATGCTGTTAGAACGTCTGCTAGTGTGCCTGCAACTCTGCTTCCTGTTCTTATTTCAGGGAAAGGGAGCGGTGAAATGGCTGCAAGCAGACCACTTTGCAGTATTGGTGGGGCAGTAAGGTGGGCTGGCGGGCTATGGTGGGCGGAGCTAGGGCTACGGTGGGCGGCATAACCCAGCAGCAAGAAGTTCCAAGGGTTATTATGTTACTTAATCAAGCAATTCCAGTTAGGTTAGGCAGGTTATAATCACCTCCTCTGCCAGGTTTAAAAGCAGGCAGAAAACTTTAAACCTCACTTACAAGCAGTTTTAGCAAAGACACGCACACGCACAGGCAGAGGTTAAGAACACTGCTTCAGAAAGAAGGGACTTGCTGCATGTATGTTGGAGGAACCCCAATCCCCGCTTCAGAAGTCCCTTCGGAAGCAGTATTCTTGCCCTCGGCTGCGTGTGTGCGCGCGCATGTTGGGGGGGAATTTCAAGGCCCATGAATCACCAGACTCAGAGTTACATCTCACGATTTAAAAAGCACCCCATTTCCAGCATTGCGAACACAGCTAAAGCTTGCCAGACGCACAGTTACAGGGGGCAGGGTGGGGGACCCTCAGGAGGTGGGAGGATCCTTGGGGGATGGGAGTGGGGTGGG
>QEPC01002445.1:612877-674674 GCA_003113815.1 Sphenodon punctatus
GGTTCGTCCGGTCTGAAAGCCCCCCCACCCCAGTGTGGCTTTGCTGGCAAACACTCGCAGCAATACAAAACAGGAAATCCAGCTCTGTATCGCTGTGGATGTTTGCCAGCAAGAGGGGGGGCTTTCAGACCTGTTGAACCCCGTGCATATCCTGGCGTGCGCATTCCCTCCCACAGTCAAAATATGTGCGAGGGTGAGGGGAGGTCTGAAAATGGCCTCAGAAACAACTTCTGATACATTGTTCTATAAAATTAGAGTCCTATAATCCAAAGCCTGGATAAAAAAAACATCATCATAATATATTGATATACAAAATTGGGATAAGAATATTCATAAAGCAAAAGATTTAAAACCTTGCAAAAATATAAAAACATGCTTTAAAAGTATCTCAATAAACAGGACTTTCCATGCTTTGGATTTCTGGCCAGGTCTGTATATATTTCTTTTGGTCCTTTTTGTTTATCTGGTTCCTAGCCTTCCATCATTCTCACTTGTTGGAGAAATTTGTCCCTGTTCCAGGAGATAGGCTAGCATTCCTAAGCACCTGCACTTTCCTTCTCACATGTCTTGAATCCATGTGTGCTGCTCCTTGCCATCTGTCATGTGTCTGTCCCATATGTACCCTTTGCGTTTTCTCCTTGCACCTCAACCATGTGTTTGTCTCTCCACCTTGCCCCTCCAGTATCTTCCCTCCCTATTACAATGAAAATTTCCTGAGAAGGATCTCAAAGCCATGCATCTCCTCCTTGACTCCAGGGATAGTTAGTGTTCACTTTTATTTCTCTCTCTCACACACACTCACACTCACACTCACACTCGTATATACAAAGTTGTGCAATAAATAATTTAAAAAAGAATTCAATTATTGACCCAAAGTAACAATATGCAGTAACACAATAAAACATGCCCAGTGATTATTTAAACCATTGGGATCTATATTTGATTGCTGCCGCTAGGAACCTAGCAACAGCAAAAGTAGTAAGCAATATATGACAACCTCCTCAGCACCACATTGACCAATGCATTCTTCCTTTGGAATTGCCTTATAACACCCTTCCAAAACAACTGAAGAAAAAGCTTTAAGTTGAGCCCAAAGAAAGGAATCTCTGTGCCTTAAACCTATTAGGTTAAATATGTAAGGCATATTAGTAGACAATGAACTAATTAAGGAGTGGTAATAGGCCATAGAAGGGGTGGCACTAATAATAGTGCCTGGCACCCAATGTCCTTTAGGTGTTGACTCACTTATTTTTTTAGCTCTTAAAAATCCCAAGAAACGCAAATAAAAAATAGAAAAACCCAAAGAGAAAATCTTGGCCTGTACCTGCACAAACCAGCAGTTAAAACTAAGTTCCATTATCACCAATGCAAGAAGGCCCGGGGGATTCAAACACATTGATCTCAATCAATAAATGATGGTCAAAATCCAAGCCCTTGTGGTGATGGAAAGAACGCCACACTCTAAACGTAGAACCACATTTGACACGCACCTGGGGACCATTAGCAGCAATCTCGGAAATTTTGATTGAACTACTTCTAAGTCCATCATTTTATCACGTGATCATATTTGCACCTCATACAGCAATTGAGCCAAGGATTTTGCCTCAAAGACTTTATAGGCTGGGTCAATCATATTACCTCATTGAGATCTAAAAACCCGAAGAATTCACGCTGCACTTTTATTTGCACAGTTAATTGCCGACTTCCGTTGGGCTGCCCTGGACCCCATTGATTGAAAAATCAGACCCAGATAGCGAAAAAAGTAAACCTGTTCTATATTATGACCATTCATCAACCATCTGTGTTTAGGTCTCTTTTTTTTTTTTTAGAAAACCATATGGTTTTCTCAAAATTGATAACAGGCCATTTTCTCTACAGTCTTCTAAGACCTACTGAAGTTCGTGACCACAGTACTGTTGTCTGCATATAGGAGACATGCAGTAGGTTTGAATCCAATTTGCGGTAGGTGGAACACAAGATAGAAATTCCACCAGGTCATTTAAATAGAAGTTGAAAAGTGAGGGCACCAAAATGCAGCCTAGTCTTCCTCCAGTGGAAACCTCAACCACGTCCAATAAATACCCTCTATTATCAAATCTAACCGTAAGAGTTGTGTTTTTATTCAGTAATCAAATTAAGAGAAGTAAACGCTTATCGATAGAAGTCATCCGATTTTTGCCATAACCATTCATGTGGGATCAAATCAAATGCTGATTTAAGATCGATAAAGACAGCATAAAGATCCCCATCCATTGCCATATATTTCTCAGCAAGATGTGCGACCACAAAACAATGGTCTGTTGTAGAATGACCTGCCCTGAACCCAGATTGTTCATCACACAGCATATGCTCACTGTTCACCCAATCATCAAACTTTAGAAATAAATGTTTAGCATATAATTTGCTTACTATACTAAGCAGACTGATGGACCTATACTTGATAGAGACCTTATGCCCTTTAAAAATATTGGAATCGCAATTGCCAGCATCCACCCCTCAGGAAACTTAGCTGTTCTATCTATATACGTAAATAACGTAGCTAAAGCCGGAGCCCACCTTTTAAATTTTTTTAAATAGTTTTGAGGGCACAAAATCATACCCTGGTGCCTTATTATTCTTTAGTTGTTGTATCAGGGCCTCATCTTCCTGAACAGTAACAGCTGGCCAACAGGTAACTCCAAACTATCAAACGTACAGCAAGAATCATCCAAATTCCGATTAAATAGGGATACAAAATGTTTTTCCCACTGTAATTTAGGGACACAGCATGCTGGACCCCAGAAAACATCACTAACTGCTCCATTTATTAGCCTCCAAAAGGTGGTACTATCCTTATCATGGGCTCAGGCCCAGACTTAGGGGCAGGCCCCCTAGACCCGGGCCTTGGATGGCATTTCCTGGGGAGAGGCAATCGTGGCGCTAACTCTGCCTTGCTCTGTTTTTGTCCCTGCATAGCTGAGACTGCTGCCTGCAGCTGAAGCCTGCTGCTTGGGTCCCCATCCCACATCTGCCTCTGCCGTCTGCCTGCTAGTAGTGCTGCAGCAGCAGCGGGACTGGGAGATAAAGCTGTTTGTTTACAAACAACTTCTCGCCACATGAGTGATCAGAAAGTTGTTGCCTTGTAGAGAAGGTTCTTTGAGATAGCTTCCAACATTCTCACAACTGGGTTGTGCATGCTCACCCTGTTCAAATAATAGACCACGTGATGGTCTCAAGCTCCTCTACTATAAAATGCACTCTCCCCTCTCAGAATGACAGTTCCTTCGAACCCTTTCTAAGAATATAAGAAAAAAATTCCATGCAGGGCTGGAAGGGTGGGTGTTGTGAGAATGTTATAAGCCATCTCGAAGAATCTTGTTTACAAGGCAGCAACCTTGTTCTTCTTCGAGTGGCTCCTCACCCTTTCTACATGGCTCTGCCGTGTGGTGGGTCCATGGGCGCGCTGGTACGTGGGCGGGGCGTGCACACGGCCGCACACGCATCCCCACTCACCCCCTGCTCATCCGCACCCGCAGAGCAACCTCAGTTTTCCCCAGTTGCTTCATGCGTGGGGACAAGTGTGGGGGGTGAGTGGGGATGCGTGTTAGGCAGGTGCGTGCACGCACCCCAAGTCACCACAGGCGCGTGCACCATATCATTCACACAGAGCTCCCCCACCCATGAACATGCAGCGTAGGGAGAGGGTTCGGCTTGGAGGCAGCAGCCTGAGAAGGGCCATGGGGCACAAAATTCCTAAGTCCGCCCCTGCATGGTCTGCCAAAGTTAAAGTTGACCAAAGAGCACTGCAATGTGCCAATTTTTTATCTCTTAGAAGTTGCTTGCAATTTTTCTTCAATGTGAAGAAGGCACCAGGTGTCTCCTTCAGATTGGCTCTTCTATAACGGTGATATATTCTTCTGAGCTCAAATCTTTTAGTCCTACATTCTGCATCAGACCAGTCATTTTTTCCTCTCGAGGTCAATCGAGGCAGCCCAGTACTAGTAGTGATCAAATGGAGAGAGAGCCAATTAGCTATTTCCTCATAAACAGAGAGAGCATCCTCATCCGAAGCAGCATCCAGACGTTTTGACCGCAGCTGTAGCCCATCAGTGGAATATAATGACAGCACAATTTTGATATATGTAGCATCTGACCATTTCACTCGTTTTACACCCCCTTCCAACATCAAATCGGGGGGAAGAAAGTTATGTAGTGGGAGAACCTGGCCGCTCACGGGTAAAGCCAATTTAAAATGCAAGGGTTGATCCAGTGCAAGGGGGAAAAGGGAAGCAGAGACCGCAATGTAGTCAATAAGTGCCTACCACTAAGACAAAAAAGATTTGCATTGTAAATCAGCTTGATGAATGAGAGACCAGCACTATTCATGCCCTTATGTTTAGAACATCTATCCAGTAGAAGACCTGACTCATCCTCCAACCATACACTGCCATATCGAAAGAGGGTCTCGTCAGTCCTCCCCAAACGAGCATTAACGTCCTCGACAAACTAGCCACAGCCAGAAACCTAATCTCAAGCAAATTAATAAATTCGGCCAATGCCATCCAGCGAGGAGAATCATACGTTTTGGAGGATTTTGGTGGTACATAAACATTGATAAACAAGCATTCAAAGCCCTGTATTTTCAGGCAAAATCTCCGCCTACTGAGGGAGGGCAATCACTCAACAAGGAAACCTCAGCCCCCAGAGCCAAAGAGACCATACAAACTAAACCTCCACTAGATCGGCCTTGAACATTAAGGATTACTGCATCTGAGGAAAAAGCCACAAAGCCATCAAGATCTAATGGGCCCCACAGTCCAGATTTCCTGAAACAATAACACATCAGATAATCTAATAAACTGTAGGAAAAAAACCACAGTAGCCTGTAATCTAGCCTCCCACCCTGAGATATGTTCCACGATAGAATGGTCAAACAATTGTTACTCTGGGACCCTAAACATCAACTAACAATTGGCAGGGAGTCAGCCAAGGTTGGGTTATAAACATTGTTTCCATCCCCATGCAAATTCACGGGCACGACAGAAGGTACCACCTCTGCCTGCTCAGCATTTCCATTTATACCCTCCTGATTTAGGTACTGATCTCTCACTTCTACCATCCTCTGTTTGACTGAAATTGGGCCCCCTGAAATCAATCCAGGCACATGCACAGGCAACGTTTTAGACTAATTAGACTCACCCGCCAACTGCCTATCGAACATATTGATCCCAATCAAAATCTCCTGCACTTTTGCTGGTAAGACAGAATACCTGGACAGAAAAGCCAGTTCAGATCTAGATAGACTCGCCAAGAAGGCACTAGCGATAGACTCTACTTACCCCCCCCCCCCCTACAATTAAAAGATGACTCCCCATTTCCCTCAAACCTCCCTTGTTGATAACCTGATGAAACAAGAATCTCTGGAGCATCAAGCTGGAAAGATAAAGCCTTCCCCTCGGGAACCTTCTTACTATACATACCAACTTGCCCCTCTTCCCCAACCATATTCTAACTAGACTTTGAGAATGGCTTCTATTATGGATCGGAAGTGAGGACAAAGGAGGAGGAGAAAAATCCAAAACTGCAGTTCTAGTACCTGGCTTGTTAGGATAAATTTCAATTTGTGCACCCTTCACCTCTGAATTAGCTCCTGCTGCTATGGAGAGCTTATGTGCCTCCCTGCTCAACTTTCCCAGTTTGATGGGGTAAGTTGAAAAATGCAGAATGTTCCTAGCCAAAGTGTCCTCAATACATTTCAGTAACACATCACGGGAGCACAGCATATTCCGTTTTTTTCCAAATGCAAAGGATAGATTCCAAATCAGGAAAATGAACTCGGGGCGGTTGTGAGCTGCCCTGAGATGCCTGAGGCGGGAGGGGGCGGCATATACATTTTGATGTAAATAAATAAATATAAATAAATATAAATCTCTCCAGTCCAACCCTAGAAAGCAGCTGCTTAAGCAAATAGATGGATTTTTGATCTCTGAATTAAGAGTGAATATTCCTCCAAACTCAGTCACCTCAGTTGGCAAAACTGGATTAATCAGGAAATTCCATCTGTAGAGGTTTCTGGCCATATCCCAGGTGAACTAAAAAAACCAACTTGGGGAATCCAATCCTCTTTCACTACAATGGGTGTATCTGGATGGGGGTGGGTGGGTAGACAAATCATCAAAAGGAACTGATAAGATTAATGAGGCTTCCATCATATTTGGTAAATCCAAATGCTTGCCAGACATTTTGTCCAGACCAGTATCGATGTCCAGAGCAGAATCAGTGCCTGAAACCTCAGCATACTGATCTATTGAATGCCAGGAAGGAAACCTTAACCCCTTATACCAAAAAGGGTGACTGCAAAGATGATCCTGATAAAGGTCTGTTTCAGTTGCTACCTCCAACTGTTCTTTTGGGACCCTTGCAAAAAACTGAGCTAGAACGCCCTAAGTCAAGCGTTAGCCACAATCCTCCCATCAGTGTCCTCATACCCACAATAGATTCTCTAATTGCCAAATGTTCTTTAAAAATAACTAAAAAGGAGGTGGAAGCTGATGACAAAGAGCTCATTGAGTTATCCAGTTCTGTCTGGTTTTCCTTAGAATTATCAACCTTGGGGGAGTGCTAATTATATTTGGTGGCAAGACTGAGGGACATTCCCCAGCCATCTGGGGACTTCTATACCCCTCGGGATATTCTAATACCTTCCACACTCCATCCCTGAGAACACACGTAGGAGACGAATGAACCATGGGCACTGAAGCACTTGTTTGTATCACCATCTCAACAAAACCAGTCAGATCTAATCCCACATGGGAGCCCATTTCCCCCTTATCAATCTGTACACTAGAATCCCTCAGGGAAAAAGGCTGGGAAGTCTTGTCACCCAGATACATTAATGGTGGCTCACAACCCACTGCATTGGGTATCAAAAGGGTCAAAAGACACCTGAGAGTGGTCATGCTTGGTACAACCATCCAACCTGGTAGTTGGGTCCATCACATCCAACCCCCTATTAAAACAGTTTCCAGACCCCCCATAATCGAGGTCTGATGTTTTTAAAAAAAATAAGTCAATTTACATTGTCGTAAAGTTTGCTTGTTGCGACCATCGCCTTTTCCTGATAGAGTTAAAGGGGCACCAATCATAAACACCATAGAATCATTAAACAGATCTGAACAAACAATTGATGCACCTTGACCCAGAGGCACCATATTATAAACAGCATCAGCATTTTCTAATACTGGTGTGGGAGAGTATATCCCTGGAGCTGTGGAAGCATTAGTTGCTTCTGAGAAATCAATTTGGCACGCCTTGACTCGGGGGCACAGAGTCACTAACATATTTTCTGTCCTCAGAAGATACAACAGAATGTGTTGCAGGAGACATACGAACATTGCTAGATCTCAACATTATGCTCAAGGAAGGAACGAATAAGAAAAAAATGCCCCGCCTTACGCTTCCACGGGGAACCGGGACGGCCGCTCCAGTCCCCTGGAATTGGAAAGAGCCTTGGTTTGAGTTCAGTCCAACAAAATCCCAAAGTTAAATTCAGGCTTAGCTCTCTTCCCACAAGCTGGTGCACTGAATTGTCCCTCCACACTGCCTCGGGGGAAACAAAGCCCCCACAAATGTACCATGTGTTCAAAAAAACAAAAAATGAACAACATAAAACACCAAACCAAACCAAACTCAGCCCCGGCAGCGCTCACTCACAATCTGCGCAGGTGAGGGCGGGACACTGGATCCCTCTAGGGGCAGGATCTATGGGGAGCAGCCCAAGCACAGGAGACAGCCCAGTGCCACTCTTCCCGATAGTCCATTTCTCCAGCCGCTCTCCACGATCCAGCATACAAATGAAGAAACTCTGACTGCCACAACTGCCCACAAATGGCTCTTCATCCTTTGGCGGCGCCCTTCGACCACCACCTTTTGACCACAGTCCTCCTGGGCAGCAGCTTTCTTTTAGAGTTGTTACCTGAGGGGAGCGGGGAGATGGAAAACATCCAGCTGTAAAGGCTGCAGCATCACTCTGTACTCCTTCCCCTCTGATGCAAGCCAAACCCCTCACACCAGGGGGGCTCCCCTGTCGAGAGCTTTCAGGGGGACATCAAGAGAGGTTATTGCCTTTTTCAACTGAACCACTGGATTTTTAAAATAAGAGCAGCTTTCCCCAGCTGATAGAGCCCATTTTTACAGCCACATGGAGTGCCTGCCTCCATGCTGCCCACCTTCAGGAAGCTCCACTGCAGTGGGAAGAGCTATGAACCTTTATTTAATCATAGAGCAACTTGATAACTGCTCACCAAAGATACCAAGAGCCTTTCTTAATGTTTCCATTGAGATTTCTTTCCCATCCATGTGATAGAATGTTGGTTTTGAACAAACAAAATTGAATTACTCTTTTTAAATATCTAGGTTCACTTTACTGTGTTTTCTCTTTTGTGTTCATGTTGGCTAGAAGTGCAAGAAGGGACCATGTGTTCATGTCCAGTTCTTCCCTAATTTTGGGCAAGGTTGGCTTGATCATCTGACACACATAATCTTAACTGTCAGAATTGCCCTGCTTCTTTTCCTGTCCTCCGTGCTCTATCATCCATATGGTAGGCTGGGTGTGAATTGTGTACAGTTTCTGCATTTATAGTTCCTCAAGACGTTTTGGAAGAACTGGTTACAGGAGAGCAAGTCACCTACTCTAGTTTGCTTGGTCTGGTTTCACCAGATTTTTCATGGAGTCCTGAGGGATCAAGAGGACACCCACTTGATATTATGGTTTGGACAAGGAGGTTCAGGAGGTAGTGTAGGTAAGATGTTCAGATTGGTAAGGTGTTCCAAGTATTGCTTGCCTTATCTACCTGGCAAGTATGTTTTACTGAGCTCCAAAGATGGTCACCTGAAGAAGCAAATGCAGTTACTTCCTTGTAACTGGAATTCTATTATTATTCTTCCCAAAGAATCACTTAATCCTCAGTTCTCTTCCTTTCCTTCCCTCCTGACATCAATAAGTGTCCTGTGGGCACCAGGCTGAAAAGCTGGATTTGTGTGCTCCTTCCTATAAAGCCATCTCCATGCTTCCCTTGCTTGCGCATACTGTAACAAGTTTGCTGACTAAGCTGATTCCATTCCAGAAGCCTTGGTCCACTCAGTACAGTGTGGCTTTCTGCAGATGATGTAGTGAGACACTGCATTAGACAAAGGTGATCTTGTTTTTCCAACAGCTCAGAATTGTAAGACAATGGAGTGTGTGTGTGTGTGTGTGTGTGTGTATATCTGTCTGACCATAGATGCCATTGAGCTAAATGTCCATTCTGAGTATTTGAGAGCTATTTCTCTGTAGAATATGGTGGTTATAATTTTGTTAGTGAGTATCAATGCATGACAAAACTTCATAAACTAGAACTTTGAGTTCATGCTCCTGTGAATGTGGTGCAAAGGGGTTGTTGAACTGGAAGTCAAGGAAAATGCTACCTCTTCATGCCACATAGATGGTCTCCATGTCTGCTGGGCAAGCTGCATTGCTGCTTAGTGCTTAGTGTTACCATAAGTTGCTTGGTTCATAGGCAGTTCTTGATAATGCAGGATACAAAGTAAAGCACTAAAAAAGACTTTTTCTCATGTTAGTTTACAGATAGCTGGATCACACACATGATGCAGCAGTTTCATTATCTGTAAATTGTCTAAGACCCTTGGACTGGTTTTGAACCACACCTGCTCTAGCCGTGAGTCCAGGTTTCCAAAGGACCAGATGCATTAACTTCCACAGGATGTGTTAAATTTGTTGTGAAGGTGTGCTTGGGTTGGAGTAGTTTCTCCTCATGATCCTCTTCTCCCTTTCCAAAATACGTTTGATATTTTCTCATATTGGGTTTTGATTTAGCTTAATACAAGACTTCATGATGAGGTTTGGATGAGGTCTGCAGCCCTCTGGTCTCCCTCCCAACCCTGCTTTACTACAGTATTAAAAAAAGAAAGCATGACTCGTTTAATTCCTTTTGGCTTGGCCAACATTGAATTCTGTATCTGCAAACCTGTTCTCATAAGGGAGGTTGTTTTCAGCTAAATCTGCAGCTTCCAAACATCATTCCTGTGTCCTCCTAGAGTCCTTCTGCCCCTTCTAGACTAGCCTTTGTAGCCTGCTTTGGCTTTATCTTTGTGTTGAAGGGGAAAAAAAATGATTTTTAATTCTGAACTTTCCATTCTTCTCCCCATCTTTAACACTAATTTACTTGCATCTTGCTCTCTCTTGTTGCTGATTGTCCTTTATTGCTTTATTATGGCTCTTCCCACTGAATGATTCTGTCCAATCAGTTGGCAGGCAGAGCTCCGCCCCTGCTTCGGCCGCCATGAGTGCTGCCGGCCTGGCTGAGCAAGGTACGTGGCATGAGTCCTCCTATGTCCTTGGTGCCTGAACCCAGCCCACCCACCCACTGCCAGTTAAAAAGCAAGCAAACCAACCAGCATGCCACTGCTTGCACACCCAATGAGATGTCATCCATGCTTGCTGGCTGAGAAATGGGCATGCACAAAGGATTTCATCTAACCTTACATAACCACATTGACTTTACTGAGTCTACTAACCAGATCTGCATGTTGGACACGTAATGGGGTCCTGCAGTTAATCAGCACATGAGATTGGGGTGTGCTTTCAGAGTGTAGGGCTAGTGCTTGCTACTTCAGAGGGCTTTCGAGCAGGTGGGCTCATTTGAGATTTTCAGTGCTGTGGGGAGTCTAGATTAAGGGTTTTCCAGCATGCCCTCTACAGCTTCCTATTGTATTGAGTTGAAATGAGGTTTGATTGGTTTCCAGCAGTGCCTGACTGTTTTGAAGCAACCAGCTGTGTCCCAAGAGGATGTGGAATGGTTTCTATTTTCTATATTGTCTGGGGTAAATGAGTGCAGTTAGAGACTCAACATTTCTCTTCCCCATACTATGCATTATCTTAAAGTGAGAGGAAGTGTCTCTTGTTTGGGGTTCATGGGGCAATGTACCTCTGGGGCCTGGCAGGTGAGATGGACCAACTGTGGATGTTTGGGAATAGACTGCATTGGGCCAGTCTTGTGACAAAAGAGCAAGGATGATGGGATAGGGCAGTTGAGGAAATACTCTCTTGTGGCTTTGTTTGCAGTGGGTATTTTGGTCCCATCTGAAATTCCTTTTCTGAGCACTGTCCCACATGGAGTGTATGACCCTCAGTGCCAAGGCCGCAAAGCTAGCTAGCTATTTTTCTTAGGCTGCGTTCATGTGAGCCTTTTCTTCTGCCTCCTCAGTTTTTTCATTGTTCCCATATTCCTCCATCTCCACTTTAAAAGTTGCCCCCTACTGCCGCAGCCATTGCTCGATACTTCCTCGTGCTGCATGGCTCTGCACTGACTCCATGGGACAGTCTGACAGCAGGAATGACAAACATATGTGAAGGAATTAGCATGATGGATAAATCTTGATTTCTTAGTTAAACATTTTGGATTAACCTTGCATTACATCTGCTACATTCTGCCACCTGACATTTTCACATGATCCCCCCCCCTCCCCGCCCCAAAAAGGGAAGGGATTTTCACAGGCTAGTGTTTCATCTGAAGGCAGCCTTAGTCTAAAACCAAACGGTTTCTCTTTTTGGTGAAGGGACGGTGTAGTGTGTTTTTCTTTGGTGATTCGTGGAAGGAAATAGTCTTTAAGCAAAGCAAACAAAAATTCAGGTAGTGTGTATGGGTGGGTACTGTCATTTGCTACTGTTTAGGGTGGCTTTTAACTCGACCATGAGAAGGAATTTTTCTCCCACATGAGGGAGAGAGGCAAAGAAGGTTTTTGGTATCCCATGTCTGAGAACTTGCAGAGTATGGATGCAGAATCATCCCCCGTACTGCAAAGGGTTCCCTTGCCTTTTTCCTGGGTTTGCCCTAATCTGCTGTCTTCTGTGTTGAGCTGAATGCTGGATTTTTGTGGTCTGTCTTTTAAAACTGTGTTACAGCAAGCCTTGTCTTTTTGTCTATATGTGTTGCCAGCCCTAGTAATCCCACCTGCATCCTTGTCTAACATCATCTAATTAACCAATGGTAAATGTGCATACATCTCTCCCTTTTTCTTGGGATGTCCATCTCCTCTTTGTCATTTTCCAAGGGTCTCTGAGGAACCTGACGTACCTTGTGCTGCATGAGCTAAATGAGCAACAAACTAATTTTTTTCTTCCCTGCAGTGCTGAGCCAATGACTGGATTGTGCTGGAATTGCGTGCAAGTCACTTGGAACTACAAAGTGTGGCGGGGTCAGGATGGGAGGGAAAACGGTTGCTGTTGGAGCTCTGGCTGGTTTTGGCAGAGCCTTATAGTGCGGCTCTCTTTTGGACCTGACAGTCATCAGCAAGTCCTGGAGCCAGGGAGAAGGGTCCCTGTACTAGAGCTGTCGTGCTGCTGTGTAGCCTCTCAGTGTTTTATCCAGTTCCTGTATGCAAAGGTTTAGAGATGTTTTGGGGAGGGAACATGAAAAGTCTGTTGGCACCCAGATTCCTAGCCTGTCACTTGGCTGTTTGTCTGGCAGTGGTGTGTGAGCCTAGACTGACTGGTTTTTCCAACATCACAAATTGGTCCTCCTTGGCATGTGACTGTATTTGTGACCCTAGCAACAGTCATGTATCCTAGAATTGTTCTTACACTTATGTGCTTTCCATTACTTACTGATCAGGAAAGGCTCATAATCGCATGCCAGTGCAGACACCTCCACAGTTGGTCATCTAGATATGTGTACATTATGTGGGGCCCTCAAAATCTGTGCTCATGATATAGTATGCTTCTCAGCCTCTTGCTAGTGAATCTGGATCCATTCCTCCATCTAGCCCATACTGGGTAGCAATCTCCCTATAGTTCTCTCTTATGCTGTCCTATGCGCTATCCTATATCTATGCTCTGAAAAAAAAAAAAAAAAATTGCAGGGATTGGTATGACGTGTGGCCCTCACCAAAGTACTGTGTTGGCACATTTGCACGCAGCATGCCTTATAGCCATAGCTGTTTTGTAAAACACCATTCCCAATGCCCAGTATTATTTCCAAGAGTAGGAACTGTGAAGAAAATCCCATTTGTCACAGGGTGGAGGAGAACCTGCTAAATTGGAACCAGGTGCACTACTTGTGATGCTTTTTCTTTACACTGAGAAGAAACAGTTGATGTCCATACCAGTTCAGTGAGACCTTTGTTAAAGACCTTTTTTCCAAGCATCAGAGTCACCCAGTGTAACAGATTCATGTAGAACAGATGGTATGGCTGTTACTGTGTGGAGTTTAGTTACACAGGCGTTGCTAGCTAACAGCCTTCCAGCTGTTGATTTTTGTTGCAATGCCTTTTCATCAAGTGTAGACAGACATGCATGCTCTTGGGAAGCCTACCATGCCGAGCAGTGCTTCACTGCCGCAGCTTCTGGGAGTGGGGCACACTCTGAAAAAGCATGCTAATGGTTTTAAGTGACTGACTTGAAGAGGGGTGGGTTTTGCATCCCTTCCTGTCTTGATGCTCTTTGGGACAAAAAAATCTGTTACCTTAAGCCAGTGAATGCAATTTTGGCTTTTTCAAGCTGGGAAGCCAAGCCAGGTTAAATTGTGTTAGCTCCGAGGTGTGCTCAACTTAAACTGTTGGGTAGGCTGTAATAAATTGATTGGTCCACAAATGAGATGCATATTTCTTCTACCCACAACTGAAATTTTGATTCTATTTGAATTTCCTGCCCAAATGCCTGAGGGGACATCATGAGGGATCTCCCCTGCAATGGTGTCAGCAGCATTTCTCCAGGGACATTGGCAGCACTATGGCCTAATTGTCTGAGGACTATAGGGGTTGGCCTCATGGACTACATTTAGCCCTCAGGCTGTATGTTGAGCACTCCTGTTTTAGCCTGTTTAAAAACTTACTTAGAGAGTGCTGCTTTAGTAACAGTCCCAATATAATTATGGCAATTTCTCTGTCCCAGTCTATCCGGGTTCATTCCCCCCTCCCTCCAGTTAATGAGTGGTGGTCAGTAATGGACCTAGCTTTCACCATCTCAATCTGGTGCTGAAAAGTGCTTGATTCTTAAGGTGAATGAAGCCAAAACAGTTTCCAAAAGCTGCTTAGAAAATACTTAACTGGTCACTTGGTTCTTTCCAGCAACAACTGGGCATGGGACATACTAGCATTTAAACACTTCTTTCTCTGTTAAGGTTGAAGGCAGCAGGTCCATTGTTGCCAGTGTGTAATTTTGTTGTAGATGGATACACACACTGCATGTGCACACTGCCAGACAGTGTCTTTCTGTGGTGTGTGTTCAGTCTCATAAATGCACCTGCTCATAGTCTGTGTTTCTGCCTCTTGATAATATATGCACTACATCATGCTCTGTCTCTGTGTATGTGTGCATGTCTTCTTTCTTTTTCTCTCTTGCTCTCGCATTGTGCTGTTTCAGACCAAACAAGGCTGAGCACAATTACCCTTGAAAGAAGAAAAATAGATAAGTTTCCTGGTGAGGCACGTGCAGTCCTTTTCTGACTCTGTTCCCAACTGGCAGAATTGCCTTCTCTCCATCTCACCCTGCTCCTTGCACCAATCTTCCCATTTCTTTTGTTCCAGTTGGGTCCCCTGGGTGACCCTGGTTTGTGGTACTGATTGGGTTGCCTCTGTGTTTGCAATGACCCTTTATAGATAGTCTCTTTCGTAATTGTATATGAGGGCAAATTTTGCTGTTGGTGTATAGGAGATTTTTTTCAGCCTTCTTATAGCCAGTGTCACTTTTCAACAAAGGGAATGGAAGACCATGTGTGAATAGAGGATTTGAATAACTTCTGCACCCGTGTTTGAGACCAGATCTCTCCTGCTGCAACAGGGTGCAGGGTGGTAATGTTGTCGGTGCTGGCAAGAAAAGACAGGTTATCTTCTCCTCGCCCTACACAGTTGAGACTGGGCAGCAACTTGGTCTGGCCTCTGTTGCTCTCCACGTTAGCAAGGATCAATTTCTTTCTGATTCTCCTGCAAGCTTGATGGGAGATGTAAAAGCAAACCCTTTATCTGTTTCTCCTATTTCTCTCTGCAGCTGCCAAAAGTCTATTGAACAAGAAGTCGGATGGAGTAAAGGTAGGTTCTGCCTCTTGCACCCCGTCTATCCTTTCCGCTCAGTTTAATCTGAAATCTGTTCCCTTTGGTGTGAAACCCCAGAGCACCCATTTTATACTGAAGAATGGCTGTGTCCCACCTGAGTGGGACCCCATGCCGCTCCCTTAGCTGGGTGCAACATAAGACTCCTCCCCACCCCCAGGTCAGGTCGGGTACTGGCAGCTGCCCAGTGCAGGATATTGGACTAGATGACCCATTGATCTGATCCAATATGGGATGTGTTGCCCTGAAGTGAAGTAGGGATTGCTTCTTTCAAAGCTACTGATAGTAGGCAGTGAAACACAGCAGAACCCATTAAATGTCCCCTTTTGTGTCTTTGCCCCCATACTGGGGGTCGGTTCCACCCACCAGGTATTTTTCTTCTTCTTCAGGTTTCTGATATTGCCCGTTTTTAATGCTGCATCCAACATAACTGATGTAAATTCAAACAGTTCCATTTTCCTCTCCCCTACAATGTTGAGAACCTCCGTGTGTTCTCTAGGGAATTCCCCTGGTTAACTCACCTTGTGTGTGACCACCTGCTCTGGAACTGACAAGAGGGCCAATGCCAAGAGTGTATGTCATGCATGTAAGTGTCCAGTTAAATCCCTTTGACCAGTTATTCAGAGTAAGAGTTGGTAAGAAAGTCATCTAGGGGTTGTAAAATGGTGAAGAGCTCCATGACTTATTCCTAAGATAAAAGTAACACCGTCTGCTTTCCCCAGGAACAGAAAGTTTGCATCTCTCTTCTACACACACTTCATTTACATCTTCACCTGATGTCCTTTGTTCTACCCTGTGACCATTTATATTTGTCCCATGTTTGTCTCATTGCTGGAAACTCTGCAAAGTGCATATAGAGGGAACAAATGATCCTGTTCTCTCCTATTGAGCTGGTGATGGGGGTTTAACTCTAGAACCCTACACTGGGGGAATGAGAGGACAGCTATTCAAAACAGCTTTATGAAAAGTGTGGTTGGTTTGGGGAGGGACTGTGTGTTTGCAAATGGAATTATTTTTGATGTTGCTGTAGTAAGTAGTCTGGCCTCAGGTCTGAATACAACACTGCAGCTGCTTAGGTGTGTCAAGCCCTGGTGGAACTGAAAAGCTTTAATTCTTTCCCTGGGGGCACATGCCCATGAAACACATCTCCAAGAGTGCCTCCCTGTGTCCCAGCATGTGTTTGCCTTTATTGTTGAAGAGATCTGTCTTTGCAGGTGTTCTTGGTCAAGGATGCAGACAGAGCAGATTTCAGCCTGGGGTCTTGCTTAGCTGCTGTTGTGGAAACTAAAGATAGCCCTGAGGAACCAAAGGTTTTTCATGGTTAGATGATCAGCGAAGCAAAAAAAGGCAACCAGCTAAGACTTGTGCAGAGGGATGGGATTTCTGTGGGGACTAGAATCCTGCTGTTTCTGGATGGCTCTATACATGGTGGACTTGGATTGAGCATGTTTTCTCTCCTAGGAAATGAAATTCATTAATTTAAATTAAATGCTTTTTACATGTAATTACACCTTTTTCTACATGTAATCAAGCTCTGTGGGAACCAAGTGAAGCCCCTGGTGTCATCAGGCATCATTTATTGATGTAACAGGAGTTATACCCATTTAGTTTAGACCTGGATTTGCCCTTGGAAGTCTTGAGGATTATGTGGGCAAAATTTATTTATTTATTCACATTTAAAGCATATTCTCTGCTTTAATCTGACACCTGCATACTTATCCGTCTCCTCTAGCTTTGCCACACTCATTTTGCCCATTTGAATATTATACTGGTGCATGCTACTCTCTCTTGCCATTTGCACCTGTTGCTTTCAAATTGTCACCTAATGAATAATTTAATAATCTAGGTTTGTACAAAAACCACAGGTGTCGCTCACTTGCCACCCCCAGGCAGTGCACATTCCCCTTCTCTCAAAGTTTTTAAAGTATAGTGACTTCCAGAGAGTGGAGGGCCATCTAATAAATGTACTCTGAACTTTTGTCCATCTTGCCAACCAAGTCCTTGTTCACCTCCCCAGGACTCAGTCTGACATTTCAGGCCTCTTGACCATCATTGTATGCCACAATAACATCCCTTCTCCACACTCTACTTAGAAGATGGAATCTCCAACCCATAGGAAATTTACATGGGCATCACACCTGGGAAACCAATGCTCTACCCCATATCAGTGTGGTGTTTGGTTGTGGCTTTTTGTGGGTTGTTAGTTTGGTTTTGTACATAAACATGCTACAGCTTTCGAAGTTAATCTCAGCATTGTGCAGGGCAAGCAGCATCAGCCATGGGTAAGGTGAGTTTCTCGTATCTCGTTGAGACACGGAGCACTCTCTCCTAACCCTAAGAGTGTGTGGAAACAGACATGCACCTTAAAACTCCTCGTTAGCACCACTTTAACACTGCTTTAACATTTGTTATGCATGTTGCAGGGCTGCATAGGGCAGCAATACAGCCCTGCAACATGCATAAGAAATGTTAAAGCGGTGTTACAGTGGAGTTACGTGCATGTCTGTTTTCATCCACTGTGTGAGAGATGTACTTTTGTAGTCTATAGAACAGGGATAGGGAACCTTGGGCCCAGATGCCAAATAGAGCCCACAGCTAGTTTTCATCTGGCCCCAGGATGCAGTTCTTACCCCCAAGCACTGAAAGAGTGAGCCTTAGGGCAAGGAAATATAGATGAGGGCATTCATACCAGGATAGGGGATTGATCCATGATTTGGACCCTCTTCTTCCTGAGTGCATGCTTTAAGCATCTTTGCCCCCAACTTCTATGTGGCCCTTGGAGCTTGTACTAATTTTCATAGGCCTCTGGGAGGGAAAATGTTCCCCACTCCTGCTGTAGAGAGAGATGGTTGCCATGCTAGTCTCAAATGTAAGTTCCATTAGTGAGAGGATGCAACAGAAATGGCTCCAGTAAAAGACATCAAACATTTTAGTCTCCATCTCCGAGAGAGTTACCGTAACTTTAGTCATGATTATGTGCAAAGAAGCACTTCTTAACTTTTTAAACTTTGTTGTTTTTCACTTGTCTGTGGTCCTTGTGATTAGACTGGTCGTCTGACTTCATGAGGAGCGAGGGGGTACTGAGATGAGGCCCAATACGACTCTGAGCTCTCTAAAATCTTTCTGATGTAGCTTTTTAGTAACATGTTATATGTAAAGCAGTGTGAGTATTAGAGGACTCTGCAGCACTCACTTGGGATTAATGTTTCAACTCACTTCTGTGTAACATCCATCCCAAATTAATGCTGGTAGCACCATGTTGTCATAGTCATAGATTTACAGAGGAAGGGGTGTGTAGATAGATGACTGAAGAAATGGGCTGGCAAGGTTGCATTTCAGATTTTTGTCTGGAGTGAGTAATGCTGCATTGAGGCTTTTGGCAAACATTTGGAAGGAAAAACAGTAATTGACGAGGTGAAATATGTAACATAGGAACAACAGAACACACAGAAAGTTGGGCAGAAAGACCAGATATAAAGACACGTGAGTTAGTGTGCTGTTCGAGGATTGTAGAGAGAAACCAAGCAGACACCATTTTATGGAGGAAGCTTGCAGGACAATTTCAGTCTGTTATAGTTAATATTTTTTAACCATCCAGTTACATGTTTCTCTTTTACGGTAGCACCTAGAGGTCTTGGTTATGCTAATCCTAAAAGAATCGTAGAACTTTAGGGCTGGAAGGGATCTCAAGGATCATCTTGTTCAGCCCCCTTCTTCAAAGCAGGATGTCCTCTGCCTATACCATCGCAGACAGATGCTTGTCCAGCTGGGTTTTGAAAATATTCAAGGAGGGAGACTACACAACCTTGTTTGGCAGCGAATTCCATTGCCCAACAGTGACTAATTGTGACATTTTTCCTAAGGGCTCCACTGAACCAGGGGGACTGTCCAAGCATAATGCAAGAGACAGTCCCTGCTTTTAGTACACAAGATGAGAAGAAAGTTGGGATGAGTATTGGGGAAAGGGAAAGCCAAGGGTGAGTGTAGGGAAGGAATTTGAAGGATGACATGAAAGCAATGGGTACTGCATTTGTTGGAGAGGACATATGATTTGATGTGAGGTAGAGGACTAGGAATTGCTGGGCCAGTTTGGGGACATTACCACACAGACATCCTTCCTGTTAAATGTTACTCAGATTGATAAATCTGAAGTTCCTCTTGTATTGATCTTTTTTGCACCACACACTTGGATTGTGCCCAGATCTTGCTGTTTGTTCCACCATGATGCTGCTTAACTCTGACAGATGTAGCTATTTGTAGTTGTGCAAAGTGAGTGCAGAAATTTAGTACTTACCAATCACTTGGATTGCATTCACACACACAGGTTGCAACCAAGATAAGGGGCCCTGTGTATTGGGCAATGTGTGTGTGTATATAGGAGTCCTGCCTGAAAGGCTTTAAGCGTAAATAGAGCAAAACTTGAGGAAAATATTCTTATCCTTGGTTTACAGATGGGAACGGAGAGACAAAGAAATGGAGTTGTCCAAGGTCATGCAGTCTGTGACAGAGTCAGAAATTAAGCTCATAGCTTCGAGTCCTGAACTGCGTCTTTTCACAACGTTGATTATTTTTTCAAGTCAGTTAGTGTTGTGCTGCCAACTTGTGTTCTCCCAAATGATGCACTAGGTGCGGTGCTGTGAAGGATCAGGTCTCCTCCCCTGGCCTCTTGTCTAAGACTCGCATCCCACTTAAATCTCCCAACCTTAATCACTCTAAAAAATGGTTGCTAATATCCTCTTTTATCTCTAACTACATCCATCTCTCTTTGAATCACTCCACTGTCTTCTAGTTTTCCACTATGTAGTATTCCTGCTTTTGCTATCAAAACTATCTACCCCGCCTCCCCCATTGTGTTCCTTATTGCACTATTCTCCTTCAGCCTCTGCTTGAACAATTATTCTGAATGTGACCACCCACTTGATCATTTCTTCCATGTTGTTCCTATGGTTGGCATGCTGCCAGCTTGAGCTGAACTTGTAAGGCCTTTGTTATTACCTTCAAACTTCTCATTGCATGCTTCTTCCAACATGGTACCTAATAAATTAGCCAATTAATAGCAAACAGGACAAGGAGTGTTGTGTACAATTGTGTAGTTTAAAAAACCAAGAATTGATGTGCCTTTCATGTGAACTTGATCTCTTACTCTATATCTGCACAGCACTAAGTGGATAGGGGCCATAAGCCATAACGTATCTTCCTAGGTGATATCCTCAGTTTAAGGCATACTTTGATCTCTTGCCAGTCGGTTTTGGAGAAAGCCAGATTAAACCTTTGTGAGGAATTAGAGATGGTTCTGTCCGAGATGCCTGTCAGTGGCTTTCTGTGGAGGGGTCTGTCATACTTCATCAATTTGGGTTGCCTGAATTAGATAGAAATTCTTTCTATTCATGCTAACCATTATTGTCAGAATAATAACATTGTCAAATTTCCTCTGTCTTTTTTTTAAAGTTCCTATGCTGCTTTACAATTGACACTGTGCTTATCTCTGTTTTAAAGCTATTTTATCTGTTTTTTTGTCTAGTTTTTAAGTTTATTTCCTTTTGGTTTTTTATG
This sequence comes from Sphenodon punctatus, assembly GCA_003113815.1. Classification (NCBI taxonomy): domain Eukaryota; kingdom Metazoa; phylum Chordata; class Lepidosauria; order Sphenodontia; family Sphenodontidae; genus Sphenodon; species Sphenodon punctatus. The sequence continues at coordinate 633,515 of QEPC01002445.1, forward strand.
AATATGAGTTGTTTACAGCCCAAACTTTCCAGAGCATATGCTGCTTGGTAAAAGAAGCATTTAAAAAAAATTTTTTTTACTTGGACTAATAAGTTAAAATTCTAAAAGATGTGAGATTTATTCTTGGTGTTCTTTAAATGTGGAAACAGACTAAAACATTCCTTGCAAGTTAGTAGCAATCAGTAGGTATACTACCATATGTAATTTAGTTATTGGGGTAAACATGAAGGGTGTTTTGATACTTTCACAAGGGAATTTTTTGTTAGTGCCCTCCCTTGCAGGGACATCATTTGAAACAGCATGTGTTTCAGACCACTGATGACAGGCCAGTATAGCTGTCAAGTAGACTGCGAGTCGCTCCATCCCCTGACTCCTACCGAAAAGGAATGGGTGTCGTGTACACACATGGTTGTGTTTAATTCCCAGTAAAGTAAATTCTCATTTTAGATGGAAAAATTTCTTCTATCCGTTTCCTACCTGCTCTAATACTCATGCCTACAGTGGGGTGTCTAGCATTACTACTAGGTCTCAGTAGATAGGCACCTGCTGACTTTATCATTATTTATACTGTATCCTAAGTGCAGATGCAGATAAACTCTCATCACACCAAATCAATGAAGCCACTGGGACTTGCATGTTTTCTGGAACCATGGCCTTTCTCGGTGATGGGGGAGTGAGAAGAAAATAAAAATTAATCTTCATTACAATTCTTTGTGAAGTCTACAGAGGTTAAAGTGGCATTGTCATCTGAGGAAAAACAGTTGCAAGCTTTCAAACTTAAATTGCAACTCTTGCAGCATTGGGGAAAAAAAGCGATGGTTTGATTTCTCCCCCCCCCCCTGGCTTCCAAAAGTGAATATAAAAATATATTTGTGAAACTTTTTTAGCTTTGGTACTGAATCCATACATTACAGGGCTCTAAAAGGGGAAACTACACAAGAGATGGATACATCTAGACAATGTTTGTTTTTTAAATCTTTAGCTCATGGAAAATCAAAAACATTTTTTTTTTTTTTTTAAAAAGGCAAGTGTCTAACCTGGATGATTGCAGGAAAAAAAATCCTACCACATGCTGATCATGCTTCAGGATTCCTTTCATCCTTGGCCCTTTTAGATACAAGATCTACCCACTATTGAAAGTTGTAATTTGTATTCCCCTCCCCTGCTTGCTGAAATAGTGTCCCTGCTCCTTCTGCATAGCAAGCAGGGGAGAAAACCTTCCTGCTTCCCTGCTGAACAGTTCTTCTGCAAAGATGTAGAACTCCCTCCCCCACCCACCTGCCCTGCACACCCCAAGTGCAAAGCATCTTGAAGTGGGGAAAGGTATGGAATTCTGCATCCCCGTTCCCCACTGAACAGCTGATGAATGGGAAACCTGTGCCTACCCACCATGCAGACCCTGGGTCAGGTGCTTACAGGATAGGAAGGGGAGATCCCTAATGAGAAAGAAAGCTGAGATGGGGGGGGGGGGAAATGAGAGAATGATTTCATGGGTGCAGGCCCATTTTCACGGCTTTTTGCCCCATTTATGTATCCAGTATGCTCTTATTGCTTTAGACCCAGTTTAAACGTAAGAATTTTGTAGCTAATGCTATTGTAGACACACATGCTTCTGTTGTTCTGACAGATAAGCTTCCTAAAGGTTTTCACTAGATAGCTGGTATTAGGCCCATGATAGTGCTTTTGACAAAGACATATAGGTGGGAATTGAATATAAACATGTTAGAAAGCCTGCCTCTCCTCTCTCTCTCTTCTCATTTCACATTGACACAGTATTGAAATTTGATGTTTTGTATGGAGAATCTTCCCTATAATATCAGTCTTCTGATCTGGCTGTCTAGCAATTACATTTCTGTCATAATTGCACTGATATGAAGGTTAGCCAGGAATGTGACCCCTACTTGAGTGCTGCTTTTCCAGTCATTGCCTCCATTCTCTGTGTTTTAAATTGTGTTTGTAGCGGGGGGCTGCCTCGAGCCAAGGCAGAACCCCCTCCTTCCAGGCAGGGGGTACCCTCCTAGGACACAATCTGCACAGTCCAGAGGGTCTTTCCTTATAGTCCTTTATTGGAACTCAATTGTCCACTGTACCTGGGCTGCCGGCTCATCCACCTACACCCTGCAGGCCCAGGTTTGTCTCTCTAGTCACCAGGAAGCATCACAGCCACAACAACCCCCCCAAAGTCCCTTCAGCCAGGCCAAGACCCCAGGCTCTGGCCAAGCCTTCCCCAGGCCAAGAGGCTCCCTCCTGGGCACAGCCTCCTTGCCCTACCTAGGTCCCACTGGTTCTCTAGTCCTGCAGCACCTTGGATAGCGTAGACTAGCAAGGCTTGTCTCAGGGAGATGTGGCTCCTTTGCCTCCCTGGTAGAGACGGAGACTTCTCTCAGGCTTCCTCTCTTTTATACTAGCAGAGTGGGCGTGGCCAGGCTTCCTCACTCCAGCCTTAAAGGGCCATTACCCTGCCCAATCTGCCTTAGGGTTTTCTGAGCCTGTTAATCCCACAGGCTCTTCTGGGGTTGGCCCCGCCACACCCCTAGGTGGGTTCAGCCCTCAGACTGACCCCCTCAAGCCCCCTTCTCAAGGGGTAGCAGTCCCCCTGGACAGCTCCCTGCTACAGTGTTACTCTCTGCTGACTTTCCTCTTGCAACCTGTCACTTTGCTTTGACTCCTGGATGGCAACCTGAGACACAGCCATATTTAGCTGACTGATTTATCCCAAAGGGGAGAACTCCTGTTTTGCACCTCTTCATGTTGTTTTTCCTTTTTTTATTAAAAAAATAAAAGTGGGGGGGGGGGAACCTTTAAAAAATATTAGAGTTTCTTTCATTTTGGTGACCGCTCACAGTCCTTTGGGTGCCAGTTAGATAATTGCTTAGATGTCCTGGGACGGGGGCACAGGAATGTAATTGAGAGTGTGGCAGGTTCCCTTCAATTTCTGTGCAAGTAGATGTCTGGTGAGCAGTCTGCAGCCAAAGCATCAGACAGACTGGTACATTAAAATGGACTCAAAATGACATACCTCCCAACAATCCCTATTTAGGAGGGACAGTTCCTCCTTGGGTGTTGAATCCCACTCTCTGTATTTCAGGTAGTCAAAGTCCTTCTTTCAGAGGGAAGAGACTAAAATACATTATGAAGAGTGCTTGAGAAGACAATGAGAGATAAGTGGGAGGTGTGTGGGTGTGTGCGCATACATATGTATATGTAAGTGCATGAGGGGGTGTAACTTATTTACTGAGGAGCAGAGCTTATTGGTCAAGAAGGCAGTGCTTGTCCCTTTTCAGCTGCTGGATATGTTAGGAGGTATGAAATGAGGCACAAAGTAGTTTGCTGATCCCAGTATGGGCTAACTGCAAACAGTGTATGTGTAAACCTAGTATGATATTATGCATATGTGTATGTGAATGGAGAAGTGATTTAAAACTGGCTTTCAGCCTGATTCTGTGAGGCGAGCCCATAAGCCTGCCTGAAAAGGGTGTGCCAGGTACATAATATGGAGAGGCCAAGAGAGGTTTTGGGGTGCAGGTTCCTGGTCTGCACAGCTGGGCCCTGGCATTGTCCCCTCTTTCAGTTTAATGTACTGAAGTGTCTTTTAGCGAAGTAACAGACATGCCCCATAATGTGTCGAGTAGCAGCGCTCCATACTAAATGTGGCCAAGGGACAGGCCTCAGTGGTGTCAAGGAAATGGTCAGTGCCTATGGAAGGCCATATACTAGGACAGTTGGGCCCACATAGCTGAAAAGGGGGGGGAGCTGTACCACACTGTAGCCCAGCAGGGCCCTTGCAATGAGAAGGGAGGGGGATGTGTAGTGGTGGGAGAATGTGAGGTGCTCAGTTGGGAGTGTGTTCATATGGGACGTGTGTGGGAGGGCATGCTGGGCTGCTGGAGAGTGGGGTAGGGCCTAGTCTGGGGCAGAGTGTGGGCAAAGTTTAATCAAACAGCTGCTCTCTAGTTTGGATGGAAGGAGGGAGGGGAGGCAAGGACATCCTAGTGGATTTGTTTAGCCTTAATCAACTCCTGTCTTTGTGTTAGTCTGTGTGTAGGTGTTTTCACTCCCACAATGTCTGTGTGTGCTTCCCTCCTCCCCCTGCCCCCTTCATGTGTGCAGGCACACCTCCTTCCCCCCCCCCTCATTTCTGTGTTGCTTCCATCTCTCCCAATCTGTATCCATGGGACCCTCCCTCGCTTTCACTCATCTCTGCAAGAGGAGCCCCTGCTGCCATGCATTCTTCCTGCCTTTTCCAAATGGCACCCATCCACACTATTGTCCCTCATCGCCATGGTCATGCATACTTGCTCCTCCCCCACGTGTGTGGATGGGTGCTACCTACCCCCTTCTCTGTGCATAGGTGCCCTTCTTCACATCCCTCTGTGTCCCACACCCTGCTTGTGTACATTCCTGCTAACACTCTCCCCACCCTTATATGGACATGTACTTCTTTCCTGCCCCACCACCCATCTTGGTGCGCATATTTTCCTTGCTGTCTCTCCTTGCACTTTGCATGAGGGGCTTCCAACCCCACTTCTCATGCTTGTGACGTGCCCCCTCCTTTGTGTATCGGTGCATTTCAGCCGCTTCTCGTCCCTGCCCCAGGGGAGCATTGTTGGCAGGGGGCCCTTGCTGGCGCACTAATGTGTGAACAGTTTCTGTGCTGCTCTTCTCATCTCTTCCCTTCTCTTTCCCTCTCTCTCAATGGTGTGTCCAGAAAAGGAAGTCGAGCTCCAGTGTGCATTTAATGGTGAGCACCTCCTGTAAGCTGCCTGCGATCCATACATCCACTGTTCTCATGTCATGCACGCTCAGCTTGTGCTCATCACCCTACATAGCATGTCTGTGCAAGGAGGTGGGATGTGGGTGGGGGAAATCATCCTGCACTTCAGAGATCCATGTCCTCACAAAAAGGGCTGTGCAGTTGTGATTGGCTAGAAGCTACTCTGTATGGAAAATTGGCCAGCTGAAATACAGCTTTGTTTTCAGTGGTAAAGTGGGAAACAAGTTCTCCAGGGCTGTGAATCCCTCCTGGCCTAGAGACCATGATCTCTGCAGAGTAGATCAGTCTTGTCTGGACATAGTGCCTTGTCATTCTGTTTCGGAGATGCTGAAAGAGGAGCAGGTGTTGTCATTGGTAGCCTTACAGCACAGAACAAATTGCAGTTGCTCTGTAAACAGCAGCAGCTTCTGATTCTCCTCCCACCACACCATGTGCAGGCTGAAAGGTGTGGACATAGCACCATCTGGTGGCTCAAAGCTGCCATAAATTTCTCTTCTGTGGAATTCTATGCTGAGAGCCTGTTTAATCCAAACCACCTATTAACCCAGTCTCCACTTCGTTTCTTGGCCTCAGTCACATGCCCAGTAACTCCTCCATCCACTCCTCTATCATCCAAACTTTTGTCCCTGGCATATGCTTGATAAATGGTGACAATTTACTAGTATCTCAAAAAGAGAGTGAAGAAAACCAGCCAGTGCTGTGTTCAAAGAATGCTCTTCCTCCTTGGCCTGCGACTCAGATCACATTTTGATGAAGAGAGGTAAACTGTGAAGTAACTGCTTGGATTTCATTAAATCAAAGTAATGAATCCCTTTTGGTAGCCTTCAGACAAACAGCATAAATCAAAGTCGTAGTGTGTCAGTTTCTGCCCTAGCTGAGACAATGATCACTAAACCAAGGTCACTACTTTCATACTGATGAATTGTTCATACAAACAGTCACTGTGAAATAGAAGCAGAAGGGGAGTGTGCGTACCTGATTTTTCAGAAGTGCTACATTTATTCCTACTCATGAATATCTTTGGTTTAGCACTCTGTTCATGTGAGTGCTTCAGGAGTAAAACAGAAGGAAGACTCAACTACACTGAAGTAACTTCATCAGAACATGGCCCTTCACTCAGAGATGGGCAGTAACTAATGTGTATAAATCCACTGGGTTATCCCTGCCTGCTGCGTGGAAACTCTCGCCTCCTTAAGGAGGAATAGCTTCTGATCAACGAACAGCATCCCTCTTCCGAAGTACTCTTTGAAAACGCCAGTTAATTAAAAGCTTTATGAGGAATAAATGATGAAGACAGAATTGCTGCCATAGCAAAATTCAGCTAGATCCTGAGCTGCAAGCTCAGGAGTTCTACGGTAGCAGTCTCTCCCTTCTCTTCTGCTCGGTGCCAACACTGCCCAGCCCACACTTAATCTGCCTCCACTTGCTGTTTTTAGGGCAGCTGGGAAATGGGAACCATCCAAGCATGCCTGGATCATTGGGGCTGTGAAGCTTGGATAGATACCAAGTGAATTCAGGGAAACCGCAGGTAGCTGGCGGTGTCTTTCCTTTTTTTTAGTTGGCTGGTGAGCGTGTGTACCTAGCACTGCGATTGCCAGTCTGTTTCCTTTCTCTCTTGCACTCTGTGTTGCTTGTCTTTGTCTCTGTCTGTCTTGCTGTCCAACTCAGGAAGCACTTTCAGCAGCTCTGCCAGATTTAATCATTTCAGATAGACTTTCTAAAGGGACAGACAGTTGAACTGCTGCCTCTTATGAGTTCATCTGTGCTGGCAGGAATGAATCAGCAAGGGTGTTCACTGCCTGGCCATGTTAATGGTAAGGCAGGGGAGAGGGTTGTGTGGACATCTTTCTCCTGTGGTTCACGTGTATCTTTTCACAATTCAAAAAATGGGATGATTGGGAGAACGGGCAGGGCATGAGGATGCTATAAATGGGATTTAATAAGCAGATACCCTCCTGTGAGGTATATTTACATAACGTGTACAGACCAAGTTTTCTTCATCTGCAGTTGCCCAATTTTTTGCAGTCTGGCATTAAAGGCCTTCCCATGAATAGAGGCAGTTGGTGAGTGGCCTGGAAATGAATGTGTAATGCGAGACTGAATCCCATACTCCAGCTAGGAAAGCAGTGAGGAGTATCGAGCAGAGCAATTGCAGGATGGAGAGAAGGTCTGTTGTTCAGTGTGTTTGGAAAGCTAAGGATCCTGTGTGTCATGAATTGAGAGTCTCAATTCATGACACACAGGATCCTTAGCTTTCCAAGCACAATTTGAGAGACAACTGGGTCTAATGTGTAAACAGCAACTCTGTTAGACTTTTGTAGCTTTTAGCTACAAGATTCCTTTCCTAAGACATTGTGTTCCAGTTGTTTTTGCAGAGACTTTTACTGAAATAGTGCCCTCCCCTATCTCCTTAGCAATTCTTGCAAGAATTTATTCACGTGGAGAAGAGCACGTCAAATTCAGTAAATTGCAACTAGCTGTGTCGCTCCTTTCATACCTATCGTATCTCCTCCCTCCCCTCAAAAGCCTACCTACAGTAAATGACAGAGCAAATGGGTGGTGGTGACTGGGGTGTGAGAGAGTGATTTGATTCCTTTTGTGTAGATGTTCACTTATCTGTGTACAGGGCATGCAAGCCTGATGGTGATAAGCTGGTGGGTAGAGTATTCTCCAGAGCAGTTTTCAGGGTGATTGTGTTTGTGTTGTGCAGGAGCTAAATAACTTTTCCAGGCACTTTGCTCATTTTACTCCAATATGCAACAGAACCTTTTTGTGTCTTGGGCACTACTGGACTGCAAATATGACCATGCAGCAGCATGCAAAAAGGCATGGGGAGCAGGAAGGTGTGGGGCCACACAAAGGGTGTGTGTGGCATACAACTGGAAATGCTGCTTTGGTAGTGCTCAGCTGGGGGGGGGGGGGGGGTGGTGGAGAAGCTATATAGGTTGCGTCCACCATACAGGTCGCTGCAGCAAGGCAAGACAGCAGAGTGGAGAATGGAGTGGCCTTGCATGTGGCCTCTGTCCTACAGAGCCTGTCTGCAGTTGGAGGAGTGAAGCTGTCACTAAGCCACCTGCAATTTAGTGTTTAAATTATTCAGCCTCCAGTGGTGTTTCTGGCTGGTGAGGATTGCCCCAAGTCTTTCCCCTCTTCTTCTGAACTACTATGTGGGAAGGGTGGTACCATAGGGAGCAATTGGAATGTGACTTATGCTATTGGGAAGGCACCAAGTTCTCATGAGCCTGTCTTAAAGTCAAAGTGATTGCAGCAATGCTGTTGTACTGCTGCTCTTCACCTAGCTCTTGGCATGATGTGAAGCATTGGTGCAGTTAGAGCCATGTCTCCTGAATGACAGAGAAGCATATCTTCTTGCGGGTATGGTACAGGCTGAATTTGTGGCCTGGGATGCATTTACCATGCAATTGGGTCTTGGGATGAACCAGCTAGGCCTCACATGAATCCTGGACTTTGGGGAACCTGGAACTCTGTATGACTTGCTGAATGGTAGATTTCTGTGAAGTAGGCAGCTGCCTTGCCAATGTGTTGTCACCTGAGGCTTTAATTACCTGCAGTGTCTGACAGGGACTTGAATGGGGAATTTAGAGACAAGCAGAAATCCATTGGGCTTGCTGACTTTACAAGGGAATTGCTTGGGTATCATCTTTAATATTTTGGCCTTAGTGCCTCACTGTATCTTGACTCCTCGCTGCCCGCACATCCTTTGAGCCTATTGCACCTTATCCCACACCCGCATGCTCCCACAGTGCTCAGGGCACATTGCCCACTTCCATCCTGACTGTCCCTAAGGTTTTGGTTAGCACTCCTCCCTCGGCTGACCACTCCCCTAAGCTCCTTCCCATCTCCCCTTTTGGGTGGCCATCACTTCCTTCTGCATTTCTCTGATCAGACCACCCATGCACATCTGGGTAGCTGTGAATCTCTGCTCCTGGTCATCTGAGTGAAGGATGTGACCAGAGCAGTATTTCTTCTTCCTTTTTCCTTTCCTCAGGGTGAGTTTATGGGAAAGGAATGGAGTGGAAGACATAGAACAATACTGTATAATTTTGCTAACTGCTGCCCAACAGGGGAACTAAAACCATCTGTTTTTCTGTCACAGCCACAGAGCAACAACAAAACCAGTCTAGTAAGCCCAGCAAAAGAGACTCCCCCAGTGCAGACGTCCATGGTATCTTCCCAGACCACTTCTTTTGTCCTTGTTTTCTTTTTTCCCTATTTTGGTTTTAATTTTGACTCTTGCCCCTTGAGTGCTGCTTGTGCTGCCCTGTCTGAGCTTGTGTTTTGCCTTAGTTCTGTTTGTGTTCCCTTGCTGCTGTGGGGGTTAGTCTCAGCCTCCTGGGAGCAGAGGAAGCTGACGGGATGATGTTTGGATGTGGGTTCTGGACAGCCCCATGTCAGGTCCCCTCCTTATGGAAATTATGAATGTCCCTTAGAAATAATACCTGGCAAACTCGATAGAAAACTGGGAGACAAAGGCCTCCGCCCCCAAAATCTCCTTTCCGGGAGAAATGCTGCTGAGGGTGTTTTATTATGTAACCAAGTGCCTTTTAAGGCTGGAGACTTAAACCCCACAGCTGAATGAGAAATATATCCCATATCTCTCATTCAGCTGACCACGGGGAGTTGATTTGAAAAAAGCTCATGATGGAGTGAACAATTCCCTCCATTCTCCAACACCTCAGAAATACGTCAACTTGGGGGCACCTTAAATGTGAAGGAGGGGGCCCCAGTTGGAAAGAGACCCCTCTGTGGCTCCGTTGCCCTGTCTGGCTGTGTAGTTATTGCCCACTAATACTTCCTTCTGTACATGAACTCGTACAGCATGCTGTCTGAATGTGTACTGGACACTTTAAAAGATGAAACTGCATTCAGGTGGACAATGGAGATGAATGGGTGAGCGTACGTTGGTACCTCAATACAACCTCCAGTGCCCTTCTGGTCATGCACCTGGAGAAGCAATAACAGGGCCTGAGGAAGAATGAAGCCAGTGTCGTCTCCATAGTTGTCTCCTCCATAGCACAAGGAGGAGTGTAGATACTAGCTAGTGCTCTTAAGGACCTAGTAGCTGCTTTTTGCTCTGTGTAACATTCCAGAGAGTTTTTCCTGGGACAATTCATAATTTCATGCTCCCCCTGCACTGGATTTACCTGCTGCTGTTTTGATGCTGAAAGTATCTCATTTTGGAGATTTGAATGAAACGTTTAAATGTGCCGTCACCTTTGCAAATCAGATGCCTGAGCAGTTCCTTGTTAAGAGGCCTTAGGGTGCTTTTGCTTGTCCACTCCTTATGGAAATTATGAATGTCCCTTAGAAAGAAATAACACTTGGCAAACTCGATGGAAAACTGGGAGACAAAGGCCTCTGCCCTCAAAATCTCTTTTCCAGGAGAGATGCTGCTGAGGATATTTTATTATGTAGACAAGTGCATTTTAAAGCTGGAGATTTAAACCCCACAGACTGTTACAGTATCACAACAGTAAAGCTTTGCTTCAAAGTATAGTTCCCAGGAGGTGAATTGGGACCTGGAGGGGCATGTGGGGCTTTGTCTCCTTGTGAACTTAGCTGTTAGTTGAGCTTTCCTCCTTAAGACGCCCTTCTAAGTGGCCTCAAAAGAATGCGTGTGCACATGTTTAGTGTGGAATTTGCTTGTGGTTTATTTCCATGTTGGTCGCCTGTTCACTTGCTAAAAACACAAAGCACACAAAGGGGGTGGGGTGGGGAGAAAGACTTTGGAAATAGAATCTAATTATTTTCTTCCTCTTTCCCTAGGAGCCTCAAACAACTGTTGTCCACAATGCCACCGATGGCATAAAGGTAAGGGTCAGTGATTTCTCTTTGTAAACCCAAATATCCCTGTTTGCTATCTCCTTGCATTTTTGACTCCCTCCTTAGAGGGACAGGGACTGACTAGTAGCTGATTCTGAACAATACAGGCTATGGGAGGGTTCTGTTGGATGACTTTGGCATCAAGAACAGGGAGAGCTAGCAGATCACTCTTTGGGTAGTGTTGTCTGTTTGTCTCTCATCTCCTCTGGAGTTGGTCACGGATTCCCTTATTGCATAGTTAAGGGAATGGCCCACAATCTATTTTTGTGTCCCAGTCCAAAGAGAAGACAGGAGAGGTCCACACACTCCCTAGTGCAGGAGTGTTGTCTTTTACATTACCAGGGGCTTTGGACAGGCTGCTTCTAAATGACTCCAGCAATTGATAGTTACAACTCCCACCCCCTCTTGTTTGGTGCAATTTATATCTTAGCCCAATTTCATCTTGACCCTCTTAGCTTCTTCCTCTTGTATTGTCTATTCATCTTTCTTTAATATTTATTTTCTGCCACACTTCTCCACTCTAACAAATCTAGCCCTGATGTTGCTATCTAGTAAAATGCTCTCTCTTCCAGGGCTCCACAGAGAGCTGTAACACCACCACTGAAGATGAAGACCTGAAAGGTAGGTGTCCTGACAACACCTTCTGATTTTGATGGGGAGCAGGCAGGAAACCGTGAAAGTCTCACCTGCTGTAGGCAATGCAGAGTTTAGTTATCATGCTCCCAAACTGTTCAACTAACTTGGATCATGAGTTTTCCATGGCTCTGCTGCCTTACCCTGTGGAGTAGGGCAATAGGTGGGTATTCAGATTTCAGGCTGCTTTGAGGAGGTAGGCTTTCTAGTGTCTGAATCTTGCACGTCATGAGCTGCTGCTTTATTTGTCTTGGTTTGGAAATTTTCTTTCTGGTGTCTATTACAGTTTCTCCAGTTCTTGTTACGTGACTGGGATTTACCCATTTCTTCCCTTTTCCAAGACTAGAATCCAGCTGCTACTTATGCTGCCTTCCCATAGTTTCAGGGGTTGGGTTTGCCCCATTCCTCTTACTCCAGAAAACGACAGGGGTTATTACTGTGTCTGCCTGTAGTGATCTTTTTCTTGTGCATGCCTACCTACACAACCTTGTTTCTCACCCGTACCACCTTCTCTGTGATGGGATGAATTTCCCCCTCTCGTGTCAATCAATATTTTCTCTGCTTTGGCATACAGGGGACAACTGAATTGAGGGGAAGCTTATGCATGTCAGTGAGCACATTATAGAATTCTTTGTTACAGAAAAGAGAGGCTTCAGAAGCCGACTCAGAGGAGTGAGCTCTGCCAGTTCTGGACTGCCAGACTTTCTTACACTGTTTGACCATTTTCTGAATGCACAAATAGGCACAATGTGCTTAGGGAAGTTCCAATTCCACTGGGGAGAGAGGAGGTGAATGGAGGGCTCGTTGAGAAGAGAGATGATAGTACATGTACCAAAAATAACTTTCGGCTTGTTGACATGGAGTTCATCTTTGACCTGTTGAGGTTCAGTTCTTGGCAGAGGCCCTACTAAAAGATGCCATTTCTCCTGATTCTCACAACATTCATGTTGTTCCTATGTTTTTCTTATTTTCATCACTACATCTATTGAGTGATATGCCATTTCTCTTGTATCTGACTTACGTGTTTCTTTATTTCTTTATTTTATTTATTTAAATTGTTACCCTGCCCTTCCCTTAAAAAAGGCTCAGGACAACTTACATAACAACACACATAACGTATAAAACACATATAAAAGTTAAACATCAAAAACATACCCCTAACCCATGCCAACCCCCTCACCACACCCACTCAATACCGCATTCCCACTTGTGGACTCCATTCAGTTACTCTGATCTTGTGTTTGTGAAATGATATGATCATATGTCCTTCCCACTGTCGTTCTTTTGTTACCACTTTCGTTAGGACCAGCCATCTTTTGTTGACTTCTCCTTTATTCCTTTCTTTGTTTTCGTAATGGCGCACTGGTTTGTGTTATCTGTTTGAGCCGTATCTGCTGTCAAAAACCAGGTAGAGGTGCACATTGCAGCAGGAGAGATGCATCAGTTGAAAACGCAGGGGAGTGATGCTTTTTATTACCATGTTTAGATTTCCAAATGCTACCCATCCTGATTTGATGATTGATGATTGTTGGGATGCTGTGGTAGGTCCCCACAAGGGACTGGGGCCTTATACTTCAGCACCCTAAGCACACTTGGTCCTGAACCTGAATGACTCCAATTGAGCAGAGTGGAGCCACTTAAGTGGGCTAAATGCTGCCATCTCATGCTGGGCAGGAAGACCCATAAAAACCTAAGCTAGTGCTCAGAAGAGACTAGTCCAGAGATTCCCAACCTTTGGGGGGCTCAGACACACGTATTCTCCAGCAACATTTTCATGGCCTGCCTATGCTTTGTCTATATTTATCTTTCTTTCTTTCTTTAAATGTATATGCTGCCCTTCCCAAAGGCTCAGGGAAGCTCACAACAATAAAAATATATATAAAACTCATACAAAAAAATCACCATACAAACCCCCAACCCCCATTAATGCCCATGAAAACTACCTAATATCATCTTCCCAGTTTCCTACACCCAACTCCCCCTCATAACCCTACCCCAAAACCTCCCATCACAACCCTTCCCTATCCCTGCCTGCCAAATGCTCTTTTGAACAAAAAAGCCTTATGCCAGACGCATGCATTTAAACTGAATATATAACCTGGAAAACCTTTCTTGTATGCAACCAAAGACAAAGTGAAGTAGGTATGTACTAAGCAAATAAATTGTGCATTATACCAAAAATAGTAAATACACCTATAAAATTAAATAAGTGCATTGAATAGCTGTTATAAGGGCCATGGTCCTCTGAGCAACTATTATTGACAGCCTGCTGAGGCATACTGGTTGGAAACCACAGGTACAGACCAAGGAGGACTCTAGCGAGAGACACCCAAAGGCTTGCCTCGGGGAACTGGAATGCTAGGGAAAGGCCCAAGTGAAAAGGGCCAAGATTGTGGAATCAGTGGTGGTGAGACACTAAATAAAATAAACTGTATACAGGAGAGAACCATGTCTCCTGCATCTACTTCTGAAGAGGAAAAGAGTGTAATTACTGTGGACAGGTGCCCTTCCAGATGGGTTTATGTATCCTAGATAAATCTATTGTTTCACACACTGCTACCACTTTTCCCATCTTCTTTTCTTTTGGTACATGATGATATACTTAAATATGAGCTTGCTCTATGCCAAATTCATGCTTAGTCCCATTTTGCTGCCTTCACTGTTAAGTTCTGCTATCATTAATTGCAAAGTATGTGGTGTTTTTGCTAGTAGGACTACGTTGTCTGCAAACTGTAGCTCAGGGTTGGCCAAACTTAGGGTGTACAAAATCCTCCTGATACAGGCATCAGACTTGTGTGATTTTAGGTTTTTTTCTGGGAAATGTCTGCCTGTAAAAACTCACTGGCAGAGAAAACTAGGAATCCTGGGATCTACCAGGATTCTTCTCACAGGCTCCAGTGCACCAGGCAGAGACTTCTTCCACTGGCTCCTATCTCTAGGGCACCTCAGCAACTGATCTCAGGAGTGGAGAGAAGTACTCCCTTTCAGAGAGAGCCTTCTCTGTCACACTAGAGGAGCTCTCCTATCCTGTCTACTCCCCGGAGATACTGGGTACTGATCTTGCTTTTTGTTCAAGAAGTGATATCTGAGACTTGTTCCCCTCCCAATGCCATGATCTACTAGATCACCGTCAGTGGATTGTGAATTACGTCTTGGCTGGGGGCAGCCGAGAGGTCGATCACAATCTACTGATTACTGTGGACCCCCTGCTGTAGATGGGTTAAGTTAGTCTAAAGAAAGAGGCGGTGTTGGTCTTAAACGTAAGAGATGGAGACAAAAGTCCAATACAAGATATCGGAACTGCTTTTTCCTCATCTCTTCAGTTAAAGTTTCAGTGTAGATGCTGCTGTTACAGATTTAAGAATGGCATTTCCAAATTAAACTTAACCTTGTTGTTTGTTCGAGTGGCTTTGTAATTCTCGCTTATGGGATCGCGTGATGCCCTGAGGCAATCTGGAAAGCTTGTCCCTTTAATAGCAGTTTTCTGTAATGCTTCCAGCATGTTCTGGAAGCTTTGGGCTCCCACTCCTCCCTCTCACTCCCCTGCGCACTCATGAGAGGACAGAAGTATAAGGGTGGGGGAGGGAGGCACACCAAATCACTTCCTTTTTGCCATAGCTGGCAAACTAGAACAACTTGACTTCCTTTAAAAAAATAATTTAAAATAGTTTTTTCAGTTCTCTGCACATAGTTAGGATAGTTCTTAGTTTAGTTTCTTCTTAGTTATGGTTAGTTTTATACTTAATCTGTAAGTACTTCTCAGGTCTCTATCAACTGTTGGACTTCTTCCTGCCAAAATGGCAATGCCCTCAAGTAAGCGCCCCAGTTTCAAGAGGTGTTAAACTTGCTTCATGTTGGTCCCTCACTCAGACCAGCATGACCAATGCCTTCTCAGTCTCGGGGAAGGACATGTCTGCAGGGGCTGCCCAGTCTGCGAAGCCCTCACCATGCAGGCTATCACAGAGAGGAAAAGAAGGCTGCAAGAGCTGCTCACTAAGAATTAGGGTTGGCAACAACAGGTACAGATTAATCTGTAGCTGCTCATAATGGGTTGTTGCAGAGTAATTCGTACCAGCCCGTAACAGTGGTCAGTAAAATTACAGATCTGCTGTTATGGACCCAGGATTCCCACCCAACCATCTCCCAGGACCATGATATGGTGCCTTCCGGCCACAGCGTGGGCTTGATTAATGGTCTGGTGGGCTGCAGCTTGATTGAAGGTTCAGGACCCCACCCCCCGACAGGCTCCCTCGCCTCAGCGTGCTGTGGAGGTCTTTGCTCCACAGCGCATATATGCAAAATGGCTGCTGGGGCCATTCTGTTCATGCGCAGCCCTTTTGCAAAATGGCCCCACGCCAGCAGTGCAAATGGGCAGCCGTTATGCACACGTGCGAATGGCCCACTCGGGTATGCGTAGAACGGCTGCCCTTTTGCAAAACAACACTGTTGCTACCAGCACAATTTTGTAGAAGGGCTGTGCATGCTCAGAATGGCTCTAGCGGCCGTTTTGCGCATGCGCACTGTGGAGCAGAGACCTCCACGCTGCAGTAAGGTGGAGCCTGCTGGGGGGACTTCTCCTCACAGGAGTTGCCCACTGGACCTTCAATCAAGCCCATCCTGAGGCCGCTAAGTACCATACCAGAGCCCTGGTGGGTGGGAAAGATGAGCCGTGGGGGGTAACTGGTTTGTTTTTTGGATTTAGTTATGGGTCTGTGCCGTACCCATAATTAAATTAAAAAAATAAAAATAAACCATACCCGTATCATCCCATACTCAAAAATTGGTGCGGGTTGACACCCCTACTAAAAAGGCTCTGGAGCTGCATGCCGACACCCCACTGGGCTGTTTGCATAAATACTGGCCTTCTTCATCAAAGAGTAAGCAGCCAAAACCTATAAGTAAGCTGCACGAATGACCATGCGAGGAGCCTGAGCCCGTTCAGCGTGTTACCTCCCCACAGACTCAGCCCGTGTAGGGTGACCAGCCTCTCCAGGTGATGGAGGAGTCAGCCACGCTGCTCCAGTCTGCAGAAGAATTGGCTGTCACTTTCCTACCCACCGCACTTGAGACTCTAACCGAGTTCCAAGGAGAGGTGCCTGTAGCCCTTTCGGACTCGGCGGCAGGGAGAGAGATCAGCCTGCAGTGCCCTAAGAAGCACAACAAGAAGTCAAGGCACCGGGTGTCCCCTTCCTCTTCCTAAGCCTCCATCGAAGAAGATTCTTGCCAGTTCCGCTATACCAGCACTGCTGAGCAGCCTGATCTGTCGCCGGGATCCTGTCCCGAGGGGAAGCCCCTATCAGCACCAAGAGCTGTCACTGAGTCAAAGCCCACATTGTCCCATCTACCGGGACTCAGCACCAAAGTGCAGCCCCTGTCATTGTGACTTGGCACCGGCAGCCCTCTACCAGTACTATCAGACGGAACCAGTAGTGTCGGATGAACAATGGAGGGACTCATGTACCAAAATGGTGCTGCAGACACACTTCCACAGCATCACCATCTCACCCCTGGGAAAAGATACCTGGACACAGCTGCAAGAAGCGTGCCCCTCCAGAGTGGCATTTCCCCTATGGCCTGGCACCATACTAGGACCCACTCTATGCACCTTTAAGTACCCTGAAATGCCATGCTACCAAGGATGTCCATGGCAACAGGGTCCATATCCCTACTTTAATCCATGGAACAGGAGACTCAACACTTATTATCCCCATGCCCCCTCTGGAGTGAATGCCAGATTCCCATCCCATCCCAGCTCCTCATCCTCAGACAGAGGATTACCTACCACCTACATCAGAATGCATAGCAGGACCCGGTCTCCAGCAAGCCTTAGAAGCCATAGCAGCCACCCTCTACAGACTGTAGAGCAACAATGGTACCCTTTACTGCAGCTTCCACCGATCCTTTCATCTACCAAATTCCTTCCCATCTATGATTCCTTCCATCTACCAAATCAACAAGAACTTCAACCAGAGATGGTGCCACAGCAACAACTTAAGCCTACCTTCCTGCCATCTCTCGACTCATTACAAGACCAGGGCCTAAACAAAAGTGTACTACAGGCACCTCCAGTGCAGGTGCCCCCCACGCAGCCAAAGTGTCCTGTGTCTATAGACAGTGCATTAATGCCGCTTCCCAGCAACACCATATCAGACCCATCACCCATGTTGGTGACAGAGGATGTGAAGAATTTCCAGATTATGCTCCACCGCCTGGTCCTAGCCCTGCTACAGATACCAACAAAGGTCAACAGAAAGGCCTCCTTCAGGCCTGATATTCGGCATCCTAGCGGGGAGACACTGGATGTATCATACTACCCTTGTTTGATGAATTGATGGAGCACTCTGTCGGATTGGGCAACACCATTAGCAGTCTAGCTGATGCACTGCATCCAGTATCACATGACACAACGATGTTCTCGAGCCATCCTGTACCCAACTTCATGGTAGTGGCTGCAGCAATCAGTCAAACAACATTAGGCAAAGTAAAAACGTCTCCTTCCAACAATGAGAGTAGATGCCTTGATGTGCTAGCCATGCACGCAGCAGACTGTGCCATAAGATTATTCGCCACCTCAATCACCATCAGATGCCATGCTTGACTAAGATCTACTGCATTAACCCCAGACAACAAGGCACAGCTGGAAAATCTTCCATTTGAAGGGGACGGACTCATCTCCAAATGAACAGATGACACCTTACAAAAAATAAAGGACACTTGCCAGACAGCTAGAGCACAGGGAGTATTCCATCAGCTGCAGAAGCGCTCTTACAAACCATCTGCTTCAATGGCATTCTACAGACAACACAGGCCACCATTCCATCAACAGAGGTTTGTGCGATTGTAACAAAACCGGTTCCAACAGAACTACCAGAATAACAAGAGTAAATTCTCTAAGCCAAAATCAAAACCCAGACATAGCTACACCAGCCAGACGCCCTGCCTCAGTCTTGGGTTTGAAGATTCTGAGGTCAAGTGCAACAAGTGAAACACTTTTTCTGACAGACTCAGGCCTTTCTACCACAACTGGGCTGAAATCACATCAAATCGTTGAGTCTTAGAAATCATTGGACTGGTGAGGTTGCAGCTCGTCTGCATACGCTCCCAGCATCCTCGGCTGTCATCGCTCGAGGACCACCACGACTCTCCTGGGGCTTGGCCTTCCTGCCGCCCCAAGCTCCACCGACCAGCGGGCCGAAAAGCGCGCGCCTAAAGGCGCGCGCCTTACAGGTACTTTTCTCCATTTCTTTTCTACTGTACTTCCCCCTCCTATCTTACTCACTAACATGTCTGCCCTATTTTCTCGCCTTTTCTTTCCCTCCTCTCCTTCTCCTCTTCCTGTCCATCTTTTTCTTCCTCTACTTTTCTCCTCCCAGCTTCTTCCTCCCCCCAACCGATCACCACTCTCTAACCTCCCCCATACATCCTTTGCTCCCTTGGCTACTTTCTCTCATTGCTCCCCTTCCACTCCTGTCTCTAGCCTTCCTCGATGCTCCCCTTCTCCCAATCTTATCCCTATTCCTCCTGTCTCTAGCCTACCACGACGCTCCCCTTCTCCCAATCTTATCCCTATTCCTTGCCTCCCCCCTCATCAACTACCATTTTTCTGCTCCCTCTGGAACTGTCGCTCATCTATCAGTAAAGCTCCCTATATCCATGATCTTTTCCTCTCTCGCTCCCTCCAGCTCCTTGCCCTTACTGAAACTTGGATCACTCCCTCGGACTCTGTCACGCCTGCTACCCTCTCCTGTGGGGGTCTCTCCTTCTCTCACCAACCCCGCCCTGAAGGACGGGGTGGTGGGGTGGGCCTCCTTCTTGCTAAATCCTGTCAGTTCCAACCAATTTCTCCTCCCCCCTCTCTCTCCTTCCATACCTTTGAGGCTCACTCCGTGCGCCTCTACTCCCCCCTCCATCTACGTGTTGCTGTCATCTACCGTCCCCCTGGTCCTCTCTCTTCCTTTCTTTCTGACTTTGAGTCCTGGCTCACTTTCTTCCTCTCTGTTGATATCCCCACTCTCATCCTTGGTGACTTCAACATT
This sequence comes from Sphenodon punctatus, assembly GCA_003113815.1. Taxonomy (NCBI): domain Eukaryota; kingdom Metazoa; phylum Chordata; class Lepidosauria; order Sphenodontia; family Sphenodontidae; genus Sphenodon; species Sphenodon punctatus. Next base: position 652,802 of record QEPC01002445.1, read on the forward strand.
CATGTTGATGACCCATCTCAGCCCTCAGTCTCTCGCTTCCTCTCCCTAGCCTCCTCCTTCAACCTCCACCTTTGGACCAACTCCCCCACCCATACTAATGGCCATTCTCTTGATCTTGTCCTCTCTAGAAACTGCTCTGTCGCTGATCTCTCCTTCGATCCTCATCCTATATCAGACCACTTCCTTGCCTCTTTCAACATTTCCCACTGTCCCCCCTCCTCTTCCCCTTCTCTACGCCCCTTCCGTGACCTTCAAGCTATTGATCCCCTGGACTTTGCCTCCTCTCTCTCTCCCCTTCTTCCTACAGTCTTCTCTTCCTCCTCCCCTGACTCCGCTGTCTCTGCTCTCAACGCCTCTCTCTCCTCCACACTTGACTCCCATGCCCCTCTCTCTTCCCGCCCTGCCTTCTCCCACAACCCCCGTCCTTGGCTCACCCCTAGTATCCGCCACCTCCGTTCTTGCACTCGTGCTGCTGAACGACTCTGGCGCAAATCCCATTCTCACGCTGACTTCCTTCACTTCAAATTCTGTCTCTCCACCCTTACTTCTGCTATCTCCCTTGCTAGACAACACTACTATGCCTCCCGCATTGAGTCCTGTTCTCGGGACCCTCGCCGCCTGTTCTCTACCTTTGACTCCCTCCTCAAGCCTCCCTGTCCTCCCCCTCCTTCTTCCCTTTCTGCTCAGGATCTTGCCTCCTTCTTCACCTCCAAGATAGACAAGATCCGCCTCGACATCGCTTCCCACTCCTCTCTTCCCACTCCCACCCCTCTCCCTCCTCCCCCTCCTTCTCTCATGTCCTCCTTCTCCCCTGCCTCCCTTAAGGAAATCTCCTCTCTGCTCTCCTCCTCCAACCCTTCCACTTGCCCCCTTGATCCCATTCCTTCCCGCCTCCTCACCTCCATTACTCCCACTGTCGCCCCTTCCTTCCTGCACATCATCAACCTCTCCCTCTCTACTGGCTCTTTCCCTTCTGCCTTCAAACATGCCACAGTCTCTCCTATTCTCAAAAAGTCCACTCTTGACCCCTCTGACCCTTCTAGCTATCGTCCTGTCTCACTCCTTCCTTTTGCTTCCAAGCTGCTTGAACGTGTTGTCTACTCCCGCTGCCTTGACTTCCTATCCTCCAACTCCTCCCTTGACCCCCTCCAATCTGGCTTCCGCCCCCTTCATTCTACTGAAACTGCTCTCGCTAAGATCACCAACGATCTTCTGGTGGCTAAATCTAAACGTCTCTATTCCATTCTTGTCCTCCTTGATCTCTCTGCTGCCTTCGATACTGTTGACCACTCACTCTTGCTGGATTCCCTTCACTCCCTTGGCTTTTGTGGCTCTGTCCATAACTGGTTCTCCTCCTACCTCTCTGACCGCTCCTTTAATGTGTCTCTCTCCAACTCCGCCTCCTCCTCCTTCCCCCTCTCAGTTGGTGTTCCTCAAGGCTCTGTTCTTGGCCCTCTCCTCTTCTCGATCTATACCTCATCCTTAGGCAAACTCATTGCCTCCCATGGCTTCCAATACCACCTCTATGCTGATGACACTCAACTCTATCTCTCTACTCCCTCTCTCTCTCCCTCTGTTCAAGCTCGTCTCATCAACTGTCTCTCTGACATCTCTACCTGGATGTCTCAACGTCAACTCAAACTCAACATGGCTAAAACTGAACTCCTTATCTTCCCCCCTCATCCTTCCTCTCCTTCCTCACTGTCAATAACTATTGATGGAGTCACCATCCTGCCTGTCCCCCAAGCCCGTAGCCTAGGCTTCATCTTTGACTCAGCCCTTTCTTTTAAACCCTACATTGACTCTGTTGCTAAATCCTGTCGCTTCTCCCTCCATAACATTGCTAAGATTCGCCCTTTTCTCTCTGTCTCGTCTGCCAAAACTCTTGTTCATGCTCTGGTCATCTCTCGCCTCAATTACTGTAACCTCCTTCTCACTGGCCTTCCCCGGTCTCACCTTTCTCCCCTCATCTCTGTCCAAAACTCTGCTGCCAGGGTCATCTACCTCGCCAGTCGCTTCGACCATGTGCAGCCCCTCCTCTCTTCGCTTCACTGGCTTCCCCTTCCTGAACGAATCCTGCACAAGCTCCTAGTCTTCACCTATAAAGCTCTTCACAACCTTGCTCCCCCCTACCTCTCTGCACTTATCGCCCTCCATACTCCAGCCCGTGCACTTCGCTCCTCCTCTGTCCCTTCTCTCACCCTTCCACGCCTTCCCTGCTCCCCTAAGCGCCTTCGTCCCTTCTCACTTGCTGCCCCCCATGCCTGGAACTCCCTCCCTGTCCACATCCGCCTTGCCCCCTCCCTTCATACCTTCAAATCTCTCCTTAAAACTCACCTCTTTCGCTCTGCTCTGTCTGACTCTTTATCCTGCTGAGCCACTATTCCTATACCTACGATCGGTTTACCCTTATCCTTGCAACATGGACCTGCCTGCTGTCATTCTCATCGTAACCAAGCCAAGTACGTGCACTTGAGACCTCGCATCTTCATGAATGTTAGACCCCTTGTCTCTCCCTCTGTTCCCCTTCCTAAGTCTCTCCCTCAGCTCCTGTCTCTCAGACTGTAAGCCTTAGGGGCAGGGACCCTGTCTATTTTATTACTTTGTAAAGTGCCAGGTACACTGCTGGCACTATATAAATGTTTGTTAATAATAATCATCATCATCCCTAGCTTGTGGCAGTTGACCTCAGACACCCACTTCCGCATCAGTATTAGACAGTCCCATAGAAAGTATATACGTTTCACTGGAGATGGAAGATCTTTATGGTATTTGGTCCTCCCATTTGGCCTCTCCACCGCACCAAGAATTTTTACCAAGTGCATGGCATCAGTGGCGGCAGAGCTTTGGAGAAAAGGAGTTGCAGTATATCCCTACCTCAACGACTGGCTCATATCAGCAGGATCTGTGCCAGAACTTAGTCAACATGTAGACATCACGGTGGACTGACTTACAGCATCTCGATCTCTTAATCCCACCTGCAACCAACTTGTCATCCCTTTCATCGGAACAATCATAGATACGATGTCAGAAAGGGCGTACCTAGACAGCTTCCAATCCATCACGGAGGCAATAGGCTGTCTGGGCCACCAGCCGACCCAGAAAGTATGCTTTTTCCTCCGACTTCTTGATCTTTATTTTTTTTGCTTCCACCACAGGAGTCACACCACATGCAATTCTACGGCTATGCCCATGCCAGTATTGGTTAAGAGACGAGTGAAACATCTTACCATTCCTGAACATGTAACACGCTCACTCAGCAAACCAACCCACACAATATCCTCATGGGCACTTCATTTCAGCATCCAGAACCAACCATCACTACAGATGCCTCTCTGGAAGACTGGGAAGAACATTGCAAGGGTCATGCTACTCAGGGCCGGCGGTCTGCTCAGGAGAGAGCATTGCATGGCAATGTACTTGAACTCAGAGCAGTACGTCTAGCACATCGAACATTCCACTCACAGATACAAAGGGTGATGGTACAAATTGTTAAACAAGGAGGCAGCCATGTATTATCTCAACAGATGGGCACCATAGCCAAGATGCTAACGAATGAAGCGCTCCAGATATGGTATTGGTGCATACAGTCCAGAATCAACCCGACAGCCATTCAACCCCCTGGAGAGCAGAATTTGTTGGCAGGCCATCTGAGCAAACACCATTCTCAGAGAGACAAGTGGGCTCTGGCCCACATAATAGTCCGGTGACTCTTCTAGTAGTGGGGCACGCCATAAATCAATCCCTTTGCGATGGCGGAGAATGCAAGTTGCCCAGGTTCTGCAGCAGGGGAGGCAGATCTCGGGGATCCATCTCTGACACATTTGCCCTCTCATGTTATACGTATGTTTTCCCCCAGTTCTCCCTCCTTCCGAGGACAATTTATAAAGCCTGCAGAGATTGCACAAGACAGATTTTCATTCTCCAGAGTGGCCCCATCATCCATGATACACTCCCCTAATAGCTGTGGCTGTTGACAAGTGGCAACTGCCCCTCTGACTAGATCTGATCTCACAGGACAATTGCCATCTACTTCATGCAGACCTCCATCTCATTGCCTGGCTTATACAGTCTTAGAGCCAGATGACACCTTTCCACTGGCGGTACAAGCGGTACTCGGCAACGCTCGGAAACCCTCCATGCATCATACCTACAAGGCAAAGCAGAAAAGATTGTCATGGTGTGATGAAAATATGATAGAAATTAACTCTACCAACTATACTTACCTGCCTCCTTCACCTAAAGACGCCTGGCCTCTCCATATCCTCGGTCCAGGTGCATCTAGTGGCTCTCTCAGTGCCCCTTACACGCTAAGATGGTAAAACACTGTTCTTCCATGAACGAACTAGGTCATTCCTAAAAGGCCTTGTGAACCTCTAGCTACCTGTGTTGAGCCCACTGCCCCAATGGAATCCAACACTGGTGCTTTAAACACTTACGAAACCACCCTTTGAATCATAGGCATAAGTGTCGCTTGCACATTTGTCTCATAAGGTCATTTTTTGTAGTTGCCATTGTATCAGCATGCCAGGTTAGTGAGTTTGCCACACTTAGGGCGTCTCTGCCCTATCTCATCTTCTACCCAGACAAGGTTCAGTTCCGAACTGACCCTATCTTCTGCACAAAAGTGGTATCGTCATTCCAAATCAGCCAAGTTATTACCCTCTCAATCGTCTACCCACGGCCATATTCGACAACACTCAGATCAAGGCTGCACACCCTTAATGTAAAATAGGCTTTGGCATACTAATTAGACCACACAAATCAGTTTTGAAAATAAGATACCCTTTTCGTCTCTTTGGGAGAACAAATGCTCAGCAGGAGGCTCTCATTACAATGTGTATCAAAGATTATTGTGGCCTGTATTGCATCCTGCTATCAACTTGTAGGCAAGAAGGTTCCCCCTGGCCTGAAGGCACATTCCATAAGGGCTGTAGCTTCAGCTACTGTGGATTTTCATCACATCCCTATTTGTGACATCTGTGGTGCTGCCACTTGGACATCATCGGACACTTTTGTAAAGCACTATGTCCTGGACTTAGCACCATGAAGAGAAACTTATTTTGGATGGGCGGTATAGTCAGCTATCTTGCCCTAACTGCTTCCTGAGAACCTCCACCGATATGCAGGTAAACTGCTTTTATTCTCCCATAAGTGAGAATCGTGGAGCTACTCGAAGAAGAAATAAGGGTTATTTACTGTAACGTAGTTCGAGATGGCTCTGTGGATTCTTGCTACTCACCTGCCTTCCCCTCAACAAAGCACTTATCTGCCAGCTGGGTGGGAAGGAATTAATTTGGTGTGGCTCCTTTACTCTCGTGAGAGTGCAGGGGAGTGAGAGGGAGGGGTAGGAGCCCAAAGCTTCCAGAACATGCTGGAAGCAGACTGCTGTTAAAGGGGAAAGCCTTCTGGATTGCCTCAGCGCATCACGTAATCCCATAAGTGAGAATCCATGGACCCATCTCTAAGAACTAATACCACTTTCCCATGATATTAGTTCTGTGAAAACTCCAGGAGGTGAATGCTGCGCAGCTTGCGGGGAACCAAAGCCACACAGTTTTGCCTTCGGTCAGGTGGAGCACTGCATTCTCCGCATGATGGAAGGCAAAGCTGCGTGGCTTTGTTTTGCCGCAAGACACAACCTACGCAACATTTGCCTCCCAGATATTTTCCCGGAGGCAAATACTGCACATATTGCCCCACGGGAAAGTGTCCTACATTACGGTAAGTAACCTTTGTTTTTGACAGTTACAGCTAGCATTGAAAAGTTACTTTTAAACCATAGTAAGAGTTTCTCTACAGGGATTTAATAGGGGTTAAGTAATCTATATTAATTAGTACTGGTTAATTCACTCAGGAAAAAACTCTGCAAGTACTAGGCATTGCCATTGCATGTGCACGGTTTTGTTTACAGAGCTGGTTGTGGTAAGTCAACTGTAGTATTTCTAGGCACCCTTATAAAGTCTTACTAGAATCAACTGATGGCACAGTCAGCTGATATTGGCTTGTCACAGGCTCAAGTCAACAAAATTATACATGAGCACCTCCCCAGTGCACTTTATTTACAGCGTTACAAACAATGGAACAACCGCCTTTCTCAGTCCCACCAGCTCACTGGCCCTTCTCAGTCACAGTATGCTGGGTACTTGTCACTGTGGCCTTCGGCACTGTGTTTTATCCTTGGCTGCAATGGGAAACATTTAGTGAACATGGGTCCCTGGACTCGTAGCCATGCCAGTTTCAGGGCAGCCTCCCTCTGTAGTTTGCTGGTAGGTGCTGTTGATGGCAAGGCTAGGAACTGCTAAGTTGTGCTACCTCCAAGATGAGCTCCTTAGCTGCTCTCTGAGCTTGTGACTCTACCTAGATGGCTCTAAATTTGGCCCAGATATTTATACCTGGTATTGGTGGCTAGCTAGTAAGTCTTGGGGGTGCACTCTGCAAGCCCTGAGGATAATCCTGTCAAACAGCAAATGGGTAGTCTCACTGGACAGGCCCAATTTCAAAAGGGAACTGATCTCATCACTGGGTAATGCTGAACCCTCCTGATAGCAAATGTAATTTCAGGAAGGTGAATTGATGTTGGAAGAGATGATAAGAGGGAGTGGAAAGTGTGGCTGTCTACTGCATCTGGAGACATGGGTCAGAGAGAAATTTGGCTGCTTACCTGTGGTAGAAGCCTGTTCTTGTTATAAAGCAAAAACACTGTATAACAGAGCTCTGTACCTGGGCAGCTTCCACTTGGGGAGGGCTCATGAAAGGGAGAGGCCATGCTAAAGGTCAGGAATCAGCATGTGCAGAGCTTTGGTATGGCTTGAATCACAGAAGTACTGTTACTCAGAATCTAGTAGGCACATTGAGGGAGCTGTGTGAGGATCCCAGTTCTAAAATGTCAGAAGGGTGCTGCAAAGTGTAACTTATAGTTTATCAGCAGTGCTATTGGCTTTTCCTCTTCTGTTGGAACCTTGATATGTATTTGTGGAGCTGTGACAAGGAAGTTAGGGCAGGAAGATAGGAACTGGACCGTTTAAATATCTTCATGGTGCTTAGCTTGAACTGGTACCAATTTCAAGCACATTAGCATTCACTAAATTACTAAAAGTTCTCTGGTTTACTCCTTATTTTAAGGAAATCAGAAGCTGAAATTGCAGTGAAGTGAAATGATTGGACCCTCTCTGAAACTCAAGCATGCGATTCTCCTGCAGATTTCCTGTTGTCACTTGACAACAATCTAATAGTTCTTCCTTGAGCAAAACAGTTCACCTTTGGTGTATATAGTTCAGGAGTGGGGAACCTTTTCCCTCCCAGGGACTACTTCGTTAGTACAAGCTTCAAGGGCTGCATAGAAGACTGTGTGTGTGTGGTGGGGGGTACTTCGGCGATGCTCTTAAGGGAAGGAAGGTCCAGTTAATGGATTTGTGCCATGGATCTGCCCTAGGATGCCCAGATAGGCACATTTTAGAGGACACTTATGAGAAATACAGGTTGCAGGGCTGCATTGGCTTCAATGTTGCCTTTTCAGAAGATGCTGCTTTTTGCAGAAAATTATACAGGCTGATGCAACGCCTTAACTTCCTTCTTTCCTTGCTTTTCCTCTGATAACTTTCAGAGAGTCAACTGGTTACTTAGGCACTTTGGGGTAAAACCAGACATAACGCTAACTCTGTTTTAACACCACTTTAATATTTCTTATGCATGTTGCAGAGCTGTATTGGTGCCCTATGAAGCCTGGCAACATGCAATAAGAAATATTAACATGGTGTTAAAGTGCAGTTAAGATGTATGTCTGTTTTCATCCATAGTTGGTGCCAAGCTCTTGTGAAACTGCTGCTTCTGTGGTGCTAAAGTAAGCTGAACTTCCAGACATTTATCTCAAGGTCAGAGGAGCCCTTCATTATGAGAATGTACCTTAACAGTTGAATAATGCTGTAATATCTGACAGTCAATCTGTCATCAAAACATTGGCCATTTTTAAATGAGCACAGCTGAGGATGGGGTTCATGTGTGCTGAGTGGGATGGCCATGGAATGTCCAGAAACTTGGGGTGAGTGGGGAGGGATTCAAATGGGCCAGGGATGTGTGTGCACCCGTACCCCCACACATGAGCCTTTCTCCACACAGAGCAGTCTGGATTTTTCTCCAGTGTTCCATGCATGGCTATGGGTGGGTGGTGCGTGGAATACAGGAGCATGCACCCCCCCACACACCACCTTCAGACGGGCATTTGGATGCATATGAGATGGGTGGACCTTGGTGGTTGCATCTCATCATCTTTAAAGACAGCCATTGTTTACGTGAGGATCAGTTAAAAGTATTTCATTTTTATTTTCGTTAGTCATTAAATAGATGTGTTTGCTATGCTAGACCTGTGCACATTGCAGGTGACACCTTAAATGCAGCCCTGCAACCTGTATTTCTTATACATTTCCTCTCATATCTGCATATCTGGCCACCCTAATCTGCCTAATCCTTGGGCGCAAGCGCTCATTTTCTGCTCCCTTCCCCTGAGCTCAGTTTTTCAGTGGTTGGAGGTAGGAACTGGATCCAAGAACCAGGAACTGGAAAGGAGCCACATAAAAACTTACCATAGGCCATTTTTGGCCACTGGGCCTGAGGTTCCCCACCCCTGATGTAGCCTGTAATAGGGTTGATTTTAGTCCTTCAAGTTTAGGTTGAGGAGGAAGAGAAACAGTTGCTCCACTTGGAGAATCTTTCTTTTCAGTCTTTGATGTTGACCTGGGACAAGATAGGCAAGTGTATACGAACGGATTGATGTGGACAGGAGATAGATTCTAGGCAAATGTGAGTTGTTTCCAGGATAGGGGAGCTGAGGAAACAGCGTTTCCCTGCTTGGTGTAAAGAGTTGTTCAGCATCCTGTTTTGCTTTGCTTTGTCTTGAGCGCATGTCAGTAGGTTAAAGTTTTGTAACCAACATTGGGGTTGTTTTGATGACTCTTGACTTTCATCTCTTTATTTACTGAAAATGCATTTTTTGTTTCTTTTGTTTTTTGTTGTTTTTTGTGTTTAATTCCCTGCCATGCTAGCTCCCCCTCTCTCCATCGGGGACGGCAGCTCAGTGCTTGAAGGACGGAGTCACAGTGAGAACAAAACACAGACTGAATCCATGCAGTCCCAGCTTTCTATCTGTTTCTCAGCCAGTAAGTCCAGGGATACTGTGTTCCACAGCATCTTTCCCACCCTTCCCATCTCCTACCTTCTCCTCTCCTCTTCTTCTGCTTGCCCTTCTAGAATGTTGACTTCCATTTTCAGTATTTCAGAATATAAACCAATCCTCTTACCTCCGTAAGCCTCCCTCAGCCCACATATGGACATGCTCCAGAGATCCTTGTAAAATGGTACCTTGGTTTGGCTAATTCCATTTCCTGCCTCCCATTTTCAGACATGGCATTCTCTCTAAGGCATGTTAATTTCACATGCCACTAACTGGGTGACCTTGGGCAAATTGCTTTGCCTCGTTCCTCAGTTTCCCACATTATTATTATTATTATTATTATTAGCAAGCATTTATATAGCGCTAGCAATGTACCTGGCACTTGATAAAGTAATGGAATAGACATGGTCCCTGCCTTAGGGCTTACAATCTGAGAGATGAGGGGAAGAAAGACGAAGGAAGGGGAACAGAGGGAGTGACAAGGGATGTAACTTTTATGAAGATGTGGGGTCCCAGGTGCACGTGCTTGACTTGGCTACATCGAGAATGATGGCTGACTGGTCCATGTGGTGAGGATATGAGTACACAGGTAACTGATTGTACTGAATGGAGGGTATCAGCAGGAGTTAGGTGAGGGGAGCGAGGAGTCGGGGAGGGCAGAGCGGAAGAGGTGGGTCTTGAGGAGGGATTTGAAGGTACAAAGGGAGGGGGAGAGGTGCATGTGGGAAGGGAGGGAGTTCCGGGGGGCAGCTAGGGAGAAGGGACGGAGGTGGTTAGGGGAGCAGGGGAGGCGTGGGAGGGTGAGAGAGGGGACAGAGGAGGAGCAGAGTTCATGGACTGGAGTATGGAGGGAAATTAGCACAGAGAGGTAGGGGGGGAGCAAGGTTGTGAAGAGCTTTATAGTTGAAGACTAGGAACTTGTGTAGGATTCATTCAGGAATGGGGAGCCAGTGAAGAGAGAAGAGGAGGGGCTGCACGTGGTTGAAGAGACGGGCAAGGTGGATGACCCTGGCAGCAGAGTTTTGGATGGAGATAAGGGGGAAAAGGGGAGAGCAGGGGAGGCCAGTGAGAAGGAGATTACAGTAATCGCAGTGAGAGATGACCAGGGCATGAAGGCAAATCTTAGTAATGTTATGGAGGGAGAAGCGACAGGCTTTGGCAACAGAGTTGATGTAGGGTTTAAAAGAAAGGGGTGAGTCAAAGACAAAGCCTAAGCTACAGACTTGGGGGATGGGAAGGATGGTGGCCACGTTGATAAGGATCGACAAGGAGGAGGGACAGGAAGGATGAAGGGGGAAGATAAGGAGTTCAGTTTTAGCCATGTTGAGTTTGAGTTGACATTGAGACATCCAGGTAGAGATATCAGAGAGACAGCTGGTGAGGCAAGCTTGAACAGATTGGGGGGGAGGGGAGGGAGAGGGAGTAGTGAGAGAGAGTTGAGTGTCATCAGCGTAGAGGTGATATTGGAAGCCATGGGAGGCAATGAGTTTGCCTAGGGACAGGGTGTAGATAGTAGGGGTGGAACATCGGGTCAAATACCAGCTACCGGATTTACCGGTTACCGGATTTAAAAAAACCGGATTGCCGGATCTGTGTACCGGTTTACCGGTACCGGATTTGTTCCATTGATCTCAATGGGGAACTGTCCCCATTGAAATCCATGGAAAAAAACACACAAAACCTTTCCCCTCCCCCTCCCAGACTGTGCAGGTGGAAGGGGGGGCACCCCCTACCCACCCTGCCCAGCCTGGCTTAAAAAAAATATTTTTTCCCTCGAAGGCCCTGCTAGTGCGGGCTCCGGGCCACCACCAGCGACCTGGAGTCTGCACCAGCAGGTACTAGGGTGATCCCTGGGGTGGTGCGTGGTTTAACACACACCCCACCCCAGGGATCACCCTACCTTCCCACCCAGGGATCGCCTACCTTGCGCTCCGGGTGGCGGCGGCGGCGGCCCAACTCCGGCGGCTTCAGCGCTGGCTGTGGCTGCCGGCTTCAGTGCTACTAGGCCTTCCGAGGAAACCCGGAAGTTCACCAGAAGGCCTAGGTGAACCGGGTTCTGGTGAACCCGGAAGTTCACCAGAAGGCCTAGTAGCACTGAAGCTGGCAGCCACAGCCAGCGCTGAAGCCGCCGGAGTCAGACCGCCGCCGCCCGGAGCGCAAGGTAGGTGATCCCTCGGTGGGGAGGTAGGGTGATCCCTGGGGTGGGGTGTGTATTAAACCACCCACGACCCCAGGGATCACCCTAGTACCTGCTGGTACAGGCTCCGGGTTGCCGGTGGCGGCCCGGAGCCCGCACTAGCAGGGACTTCGGGGGAAAAATTTTTTGTTCCCCCTGGGAGGTAGGACTAGGTAGGGTGATCTGATCCCTGGGGTGGGGGCGGGTGTTAAACCACCCCCCACCCCAGGGATCGTACCTGCTGGTGCGGGCTCCGGGTCGCCGGTGGTGGCCCGGAGCCCGCACTAGCAGGGACTTCGGGGGAAAATATTTTTTTCCCCCTGGGAGGTAGGACTAGGTAGGGTGATCTGATCCCTGGGGTGGGGGGTGGGTGTTAAACCACCCCCCACCCCAGGGATCGTACCTGCTGGTGCGGGCTCCGGGTCGCCAGAGGCGTCCCGGAGCCCGCACTAGCAGGGACTTTAGAGGGAAAAAAATTTTTAAAGCCAGGCTGGGCAGGGTGGGTGAGGGGTGTCCCCCCTTCCACCCGCGCAGCCTGGACTGGGGAGGGAAAGTAAAGTGGTGGGTTTTTTAGTCTCTCTTTTTTTTTACTTTGCGGCCATTAATTTGAATGGCTGCAATGTAAAAAATCTGGTATGGGGGAATCCGGTAAACGGGCCGGATTACCGAGTTTAATCCAATACTGCTGGTACACCAAATACCGGCAGTATTGGATATCGGATGGTCCGGTAGTCCCACCCCTAGTAGATAGAGGAGAGGACCTAGGACGGAGCCTTGGAGAACACCAACCGAGAGGCGAAGGGAGGAGGAGGTGGAGTTGGCAAGAGACACATTGAAGGAGCGGTCAGACAGATAGGAGGAGAACAGGTCGAGGACGGAGCACAGAAGCCAAGGGAGTGAAGTGAGTCCAGAAAGAGTGAGTGGTCAGCAGTACTGAAGGCAGCAGAGAGGTCAAGGAGGACCAGAATGGAGTAGAGGGGATTAGATTTAGCCACAAGAAGATTATTAGTTATCTTAGTGAGAGCAGTTTCAGTACAGTGAAGGGGGCGGAAGCCAGATAGGAGGGGGTCAAGGGAGGAGCTGGTGGAGAGGAAGTTGAGGCAGTGGAAGTAGACAACATGCTCCAGAAGCTTGGAAGCAAAAGGAAGGAGTGAGACAGGATGGTAGCTAGAAGGGTCAGAGGGGTCAAGAGTGGACTTTTTGAGGATAGGAGAGACAGTGGCATGCTTGAAGGCGGAGGGGAAGGAGCCAGTCGAGAGGGAGAGGTTGATGATGATGCAGGAGGGAAGGGGCGACAGTGGAAGCAATGGAGGTCAGGAGGCGGGAGGGGATGTGAGCAAGTGGAAGGGTTGAAGGAGGCAATCTCCTTAAGAGAGGTGGGAGGGAAGGAGGACAGGAGAGAAGGAGTGGGAGGAGGGAGAGAAGTGGGAAGCAATGTCGAGACAGATCTTGTCTATCTTGGAGGTGAAGAAAGCAAGATCCTGAGCAGAAAGGGAGGAGGAGGACGGGGGCTTGAGGACTGAATCAAAGGTGGAGAACGGATGGCGAGGGTCCCAAGAACAGGACTTAATGCGGGAGGCATAGTAATGCTGTCTAGCAAGGGAGATAGCAGAAGTAAGGGAGGAGAGAGAGAATTTGAAGTGAAAGAAGTCAGCATGAGAGTGGGATTTGTACCAGAGGTGTTCAGCAGCACGGGTGGCGGATACTGGGGGAGAGCCAAGGATGGGGGTTGTGGGAGTGGGCGGGGCGGGAGGAGTGGGGGGCAAGGGAGTCAAGGGTGGAGGGGAGAGAGTCATTGAAAGCTGAGATGGCAGAGTCAGGGGAGGAGGAGAAGAAGACTGAGGGAAGAAGGGGGGAGAGAGAGGAGGCAAAGTCCAGAAGGTTAATGGCCTGCAGGTCACGGAAGGGGCGTGGAGACGGGGGAAGAGGAGGTGGGACAGTGGGAGATGTTGAAAGAGGCAAGGAAGTGGTCCCAGATGGGATGAGGATTGAAGGAGAGATCAGAGACAGCAGTTCTTAGAGAAGACGAGATCAAGAGAATGGCTGTTAGCGTGGGTGGGGGAGTTGGTCCAAAGGTGGAGGCTGAAGGAGGCTAGTGAGAGGAAGCGGGAGATGGAGGGCTGGGAAGGGACATTAACGTGAACATTGAAGTCACCGAGGATGTCAGTGGGGGTATCGCCAGAGAGGAAGAAAGTGAGTCAGGACTCAAATTCAAAGAGAAAGGAAGAGAGAGAGGCAGGGAGGCGGTAGATGACATCTGTAAAATGAGATCGCAGCTCACTCTGGTAGAAGAAATTCAGAGTGCAGTTCTGGGTAATTTTAAGCGGTGCTTTGGAAGGGCTATGGATGCCAGTGGATCACTCCTGTGCCCTCTACTCCTTTCTTTTGTGCCTTCTGTCATGCCTGGAATTCCTTGTGCAGAGTTGGGTCTGGAGGGGAGTGTGTGTGTGCGCTTCTGTCTGTTTCTCATGAGTTGTCACAATCCAGTTTGGAATAAAATATCCCTTTAGTTACTGCATGTTTACCTAAGTCATCCCCGAATTCAGACGCTCTGCAGCTGAGCCTGTAGCAGCCTGGTAACAGAGAGGGTGGCCAAGGGAGAATACTGTCATGCTGCTTGTGCCTCCTCCTTTGGCCATCTGCTCCTGGGCCTGATCTCCCTGCCTTTAGAATGGGAAGGCGAACAAGTGCAGTGAGGGAGGCTGTAAAAATCTTTGGGCAGCCGTGTGTTTTAGGGGGAGAGCACAGATGCCCCCTCTCGTCTCTCTTCTGTCCCTCTGTTGTCCCCATTATACTCACAAGCTAGTTAGCTTGATTCTCCCCTTTGGGGAATATCTTTAAGAATATTGTTTCGATAGCAGAGTATGGATTGAATGAGAGGGTCCTACTTCACCAAATGGGAAGGAGATCTAATGGAAGGGAAGTGATGTTTGATCCCAGCTGCTTCAAACCCTTGCCCCATTACTGCACATCCCTCCCTTCCCCAGCCAGACCCTGCTGTGGCATGTTGTGGAGTGTGGCAGTCCCACTTAAACAAGTGAGGAAGTGCTGTTCTCTCTCACTTTCTGGGGTGGCTCTGATTAGATTTGAAGTGAGTTAGATTCCTTGCCACTCTCCGTTACCCCTTCCTCTCATCCCCCTGTGCTCCTCAAGTCACCCATCAGAGAAGGTGGACTCCTTCAGAGCATGTTCAGACTGAGTCAGCATCGGGGAGAGTGGGTTTGCAGAAGGGGTTTCCATGGCCAGCACTGATGGTGTGACAGAGGCAGGACAGAAGAATGGGGACTGAAAGAATGTGTGCCTGTCTGTAGTGGGAGGAGGGTGAGTGTGTGTGCTGTGACTTAGCTTAGCTTTGTTTTGCTCTGGTGTTTGTGTTTTTGTTTTTTATTTTAATGTTTACATTTGTTTTGCAGCTACACAGTCTTGTGAAGAGAAGCTTCTTGCCTGGGACAGCCCAGGGCAGACAGTGGAGTTAGATCGTGCTCAGTCGGAGCCTGTGCTAACTCCAGTAGTTCCATTTGTACTTAACAGTACACCGTGTAAGTTAGTAATTAGCTAGCAGTAGTGGAGTAGTGCCGCTAATCCTAGTAACCTTTAGATACGTAGCTATCTTCCTTTTCTTCACCCTTATCCTTCCCATCCTCCTCCTTTTAAGTGGACTGATTTCCCATCTATGCTGAAACTACAGCCATGACGTAATCATGGAGAAGCATGGGTACTTCTGCTGGTTTACCTGTAACATGTTTATATTTATCTGAAGGCAGCCTCTTTCCTTTGGGCACCCAAACTGCAATTGTACAGACCCAAAGCCATCTTTAAACACTGCCATAGCTGATGGCTTGCAAAGCTGGTTAAAGCTCTGTGGTGTGGAGAAGGCCTTAGTTGTTGGATCAGGTTCCATGGTGGCAGTGGAGTTGCTTTGTTAGGACTAGTGGAGACAGCAGCAGCAGCCACCTGAGTGTCCATCTACTGGGGTCTGGAATAGTGGTGAGGAGCCCAGGAGACATAGCTGTCTCCTAAGAAATTTGTGTATGGCTCTTTAGTCCTCTTGCTGCTCCCCTGCAGAAGGAAAAAGTTGGGGAGAAACTGTCCTGAACAGCAGTGTCAGTGCCTTGCTGTTCAAAACACAGAGAGCCTTCATCGCAGGAGGGAAAGCCAGCTGTTCCCCGAGTAGTAGATGTCAAGGGCAAGAGGCACCTTGGTAGACAATCCTGTGGCGCGGGTTGATGAGAGTTCAAAGTGAATGTTGTCATCTGTCAAACAGGAGCTGAGAGTACTTGCAGATGAGCTAGCACACAGGCACTCACTCGCACCCAAAGGAAATCTGTCTTCCCTTGTCCCTGGACTTCTCTTGTTATTTGGGTGCTGACTGTAAATGCTCCCTTTAGGATGGAGATAATACATAATGATGTTTTTGAAAAACAGTTGGATTTTTAATTTACATAAGACTTTATTGGTTGTTGATCATTTTAAACGTACAATACATGCTTGGGGGGTGGGGGGAGTGTAAGTTAAATTTATGACAATCTTCCAAACATTGTAATCTATTAATCATTTGAAGAAAATGCTGACTCAATGAGTCTCATCAGGCTAATGAGTCAAAAGCTACTTTAAAATACTAATATCAGAGGGAAAATATCTGGGGGTTTTTGGAGGTCAGTTTAAAAAAAAAAAAAAAAAAAAGTCTAAGCTTGTCACATACTGTGTTACGGCAATGATCCTGTATTCGTGTAACTTTACACACAATTAGCAGTCCCATTAGTTCAGTCTGACTTTTCATAACATGTAAAATTCTGCACCTGCATAATCTTTTGTCAAATTGGGCCTAGGAGCTCAGTCCTGCAAAACTTTCAGCCTGTGCAGAACACCATGCGTTGTGAATAGTACCATGCAGTTAATGGGACTGCTGACGACGTATAATAATGCTATGCACCACCAAACGTCTTTGCAGGATTTCATTCCCACGGAAGTACCTATGGCACTTATTATATAGCGTTAAAGTCTTCAATAAAAACTTCACTATTTCTTTAGATTTGTACCTTGCCCTTTGCCAAAGGCTCAGGGCAGCTCACAGCGTAAAGTGTACCAAAATATAAAAACCAGTAAAAATACTAAACTCCATAAAATTCCAATTAAAATCACTCCTACTCTTCCCTGCCCGCTAAAAGCCTGGCCTAATAAGTAGGTCTTACATTGCCCATGGAAAATGCTCAGGCACTGCCAAGCCTCCAGGGAAAGGGCATTCCAAAGCTGTGGAGCAGCAGGGAACGCGATGGGAACATAGGGGAGGATGCAGTTCTTTAGACATGTATGGACCAAGCCATATTAGGGCTTTATAAGTTCAAAACCAGACATGTTTGTGCCTGGAGTACCTTTTGGTAGCCAGTGCGGACCTTGGTGCTCTGGTGTAACGTGCTCCTGGCGACTCACCCGTCAGCAGGTGGGCTGCTGAGTTTTGAACCAGCTGCAGCCCCCAAATAGTCTTCAAGGATTGCAGTAATTGAGCCTCAAGGTTATGAAAAGCATGAATGATAGTGGCCAGGTCTGAATCTGATAGAAAAGGTCACAACCTTCTTACCAGGTGAAGTTGGTGGAAAGCGCTCCTGGCTGCTGCCATAACCTGATGTTCCATGCACAACGAGGGCTAGCCATCTTGTCTGATTTCAACTTCAGTTGGCTTGCCTACATCCAGTTCCCAATGGCAGCCAAGCACTGGGTTACGCACTGAGACAAGACCGTGGCCAGTTGAAAGAGAGAGTGGGCTGGGTGTCAACAGCATACTGATAACACCGGACCACAAATCTACTCGCGGCCTCAAGTACACATTGAACAATAGGGTAGACAGAATGGAACCTTGCAGGCCCCACTAGGGAGATCCTTTGGGGACAGCAAGCAATTAGGGATGGGAATATCGGAATCGGTTCAATTTGGGGGCAAATGGTATTGATCCGAAGAATCCGATCCTACTGAGGGCTACGATCCAAAAAGATCATTTCCCCCAGCAGGGTCTATCAAAGCTCCTTGGAGCAGCGCTGGTACTGTTCCAAGGAGTTTTCAAGGAACCCTGACTGTCTCCCCCAGACCAGTGCCGCGCAGAGGTGGGGAGGGGGGTAGTTGTCCCCCCAGGACCCTTACCCAGCACCCGCCTCCCCTGGACCCCTGCCCATGCCCACCTGTCCCGGCACCTGCTGCAGCAGCGCTGGGGCGGGCAATCGGGCAGGAGTCTGGGGGAGGGGTGTGGAGCCAGGCAGGGGTGCTGGAAGGCAGAGGTGACTAGGAGGGGAGGGGTGTTAACATTTTCACCTTCTAGCGGTGCCTTGCAGTGCGACCTTCGCTGGGCGGTGCATGCGCAAAATGACCACCATGACCGTTCTGTCCACGCGTTGCCATTTTCCAAAAAGGCTCTGGCAGCGTTGGTGCCATTTTGGAAAGTGGCAGCCAGTGTGCACATACCTGGCTGAACATGTGCAGACCAGATGCCACTTTCCAAAATGATGCTGGCACTGCCGGTGCCATTTTGGAAAATGGCCACACATGCGCAGAACAGCCATGGTGGCCGTTTTGTGTATGCCCAGGGTTTTTTCCTTATTATTTCTGTTGGGCGGCAAAGCCCTGAGAAGGCGCCACTGGAAGGGAAAAAGGTAAGTTAAACCCCTTTCTCCCTCCCTACCCAGCCACCTCTGCCTCCTACCACCCCTGCCTGGTACCGTGCACCTCCCCCAGACCTCTGCCTGGGTACCTGCCCCAGCACTGCTGCAGCAGGCGCTGGGGCAAGCGGGCACGGGCAGGGGTCCTGTGAGGTAACTATCTCTCCCCCCACGCTTGTGCAGCCTCTCTATGCACAGCTCTGCCTCCCCTGCCACCCTGCCCAGTGCCTGTGCCTGGCAGGAGTCCAGGGGAGGCAGAGCTGGGGGCAGACTTTGCATTTAGGATGTATTGGTTGGAATCCGAACAGATTCTGATCAATACAATCTAAAATCGTATTGAAAGTTGAGTTGATACGATTTTGAACTGATCCCGATTTTTAATATGATTTCCCATCCCCACCAGCTGGGACCTCCTTGACAGGAGAGAACATAACCACTCAAGCAGCCCTGTGAACTCCTGCCAGGTCTGGCAGTCACCTCAACAACACCTCATGATCAACAGAGTCAAAGGTCATCAAAAGGTCTAACAGGATCAACAGAGTACAATTTCCCCTGTCAATCTCCAGATGATGATTTTCAACTAGGGCCACAAATAGTCTCAGTGGCCCTAGTTGAAAACCCAGGACAACAAATGGACTGACAAAGGTCCAGGATTCTGATGGCATCAAGATGCACCTGAAGCTGCTGGATGATGACCCATTCAATAACCTTAAAAGGGAAGGTTAGAGACAGAGGATGGGAGTAAATGGCCAAAGAGCCAGTATCAAGCATTGGTTTCTTGAACAGGACCAGACAAACACATTCTTAAGGTTGTCCAGCAACCTACCCTCTTGGAGGGAGATGTTGACAACCCCAGCCAGCAAGGGACCCGGGCAGGACAGACCTGGATCTAGTTGACAACTTTTTGCCTGCATAACCCCAAGTACGTTTTCCACATCAGTGGGAGACATCAGCACCAGCTGAAACAGATCCAAATAAAAAGGACAGTACTAAGCTCCCCTAGCCTCAAATTTTGACTCTGTAGTCAAATTAGCAACCCCCTTGCCATGGTGAATGGGTGATTTTTCTCTGCAAAGTCGATAGCAAATTCATCACAGCGAGCATTAGTTGGATGCCAAGCAGAGAAAAGCAGGATTAGCTAGACTGTCCACAACCCAGAACAGCTCTACTGGATGGGACTCTGCAGATGCTATAGCAGATGGGATAGGATTACGCCATATATTATTTTCAATCTTCACAATGGAGTGAATCCTGTACGTGCTTGCTTCCAAATGTCAGTACTTTCAGATTCTGTTGAGCAGTAAAGTTTTTCCTGTCAGTTGCTTCTTGTTTCAGTTTAGCAGCAATACTAGTAGTTTGGTTTCTGTTTTATATGTTCAATATATGTATAATAGTTTAACTGATAGGGACTAGTTGAAAATGCTGCTTTTTTGCATTTTAATTGAAATCCAGGTTCTGGCCAAATGCAGCTTGCCAAAAATATTGGTAAAATATTACTTAATATTCCTTAAACACTTAAAAATTTTTATAAGTCTGAATAAGGGTATATTGATGCTATGTAATGTGTGTATGTATAAAAAATGTATAATATATTGTGTGTGTGTGTAATCCATGTTCCTGGTTTGCAAAAAGTACCAAGTCTGGTGTAAAGACAATATTTACTTAATCGAACAAACATGTTTTATTGTTAGGCCAACCAATATGAATATGGCTTTCTTTAGGAAAATCACTAAAGATACATTTAAATCAATCCACCCTGTGCTCCAACCACCTTGGTCTCCATAAGGGAGGACACAAGTTAATAGCAGATAAAGTCCACTGCCTACTTTTTTTAATATGTTCTGATGCACATGTAAACACATAGGATGTTCTATGCTAGGGCCAGGGACCTGTGCTTACTGCATTTCCCCCCTTGCTGCAATGAACATAGGTCCCTGGTTATGACCCAAATGCTGGCACTTGGTTGGTAAGCAAGGGTATGGGCAATATATCTGTGGCAAACTGTATGCCTCCTAATTAGCGTGGAGGATTTCAGAAGTTGGTGTGACCACTTTGCACACCAGATGACAGGAGAGGCCCTCTGGTTCCATCCATCCTGAATATGGTTAAACAGGCCAGGGTTGCTATGCTGTTTGGTGGCCTTAAAGATATTACCTAGGCACATTCTCTCTGTGTGGAAGTAATTTTATTCCTGTCCAAAAAACCCTCTCGGGTTAAGGACATAAGTTAAGGTGCTACAATTCCTATCGATCAATTTCCTAATCAAAAAACTTTTTACCTCCAAAAAACTCTTTAGGAAATCACATCACTAACAATTCACATCCAGCACTAAAAGGCATGGAAATTGAAAGTTAAGGCTTCAGTTCCTCTCCTACACAAATGATGTACCACTATATGCATTGCACACCTGCCTTAACTTGCTACCCATGTAAGCATTAACATCTATTCATTATGGACTCAGATAATAAACATCAGTAAATTAACCAAATTGAATTGGCTGTTCAGGTTCTTGATAAAGATAGTGATTACAATCCACTGGTACCTGGGTAGTCCATACTCATGTGGCAATCGAGCAGGCAAATAACATAACCGATTCTTTATGGGTAGAAATTCCAGGTATAAAGAAGAAGAGTATCACAGTAGGGCTATACTATCACCCCCCTGACCAGGACGGAGAGACTGATAAAACAATGCTAAAAGAGATTAGACAGGATACTAAAGTCGGCAATAATAATGGGTGACTTCAATTACCCTAATATTGATTGGGTGAATGTTTCCTCAGGCCAGGACATAGAGGTCAAATATCTGGATGCCGTAAATGATTGCTTCCTAGAACAGCTGGTTCTGGAACCAACGAGAGGAGGAGCAGTTCTAGATGTAGTCCTGAGTGCCATGCAGGATCTGGTGCAAGGAGTAACTGTGACAAAGCCACTAGGCAATAGTGATCATAATATGATCAAATTTGACATAATTTCTGGAGGGAGAAAGACAAAAGTACAGCAGTAGCATTTAACTTTAAAAAGGGAGACTATGACAAAATGAGGAAACTAGTTAAAAAGAAACTAAAAAGCACAGTTGCAAGGGCTACAAGTTTGCAAGAGGCATGGAGGCTGTTTTAAAAGCACCCTTCTGGAAGCCCAGATTAAATGCATCCCACAAGTTAAAAAAGGAAGCAGGAAGACCAAAAGTCTTCCACTGTGGCTAAATGGGGAGGTGAAGGAGGCTATTAGAGCCAAAAAGGCATCCTTTAAGAAATGGAAGGCTAGTCCCAATGAAAGTAATACGAAAGAGCATAAACATGGGCAACCTAAATGTAAAGTGTTAATAAGGCAGGCCAAGAGAGATTTTGAAGGGAGGCTTACTAAAGAGGCAAAAACAAGTAACAAAAACATTTTCAAATACATCAGAAGCAAGAAGCCTGCTTAGGGAGTCAGTTGGGCCATTAGGTGACAAGGGAGTAAAAGGGGCGCTGACATTGCAGAGAAGCTGAATGAGTTCTTTGCATCGGTCTTTGCTGCAGAGGATTTTGGGGAGGTACCCACTCCAGATCCTTGCTTTGTGGGCGAGGAATTGGAATTGCTGTCACAAATCAATGGGCATTTTTAGACCCACATTAAGGTTCCGGATGTTTCAATCTTCTGGGTTTACAAGTCCACAAGTAAGTTCCCGATTCATTTTTCACACACACACACACACACTGCCCTGTGGCAGTTCCTGGATGCATTCTTCACACAAACACTGCCCTGAGGCAGCCTAAAGTAGCCGCAGCTGTAAACGTGACAGGCTGCCATGGAAACCAAGTGACCACAGCTGCCTGGAGCAAAGCAGTTTACCAGGAGAACCTTTTACACACACAAGTTCTGGGAGAAGTTTCACGCAGA
>QEPC01002445.1:696024-711893 GCA_003113815.1 Sphenodon punctatus
CCCCCCCCCCCGCCGGTGGTCCTTTGTCCCCTCCCTTGTGCCTTCCGCCTGGGGCGCTTCTCCCCCCCCCGCACCGCCTTGCCGGGGCATCTTGCCCCCCTCCCCCCGGGCGCCCGGGGTCCCCGTGCTCACCCGGCCCCTTCCCCAGCGTGGGGTGGCATTGGCTCCCGTTGCCTTCTCGTGGGCCTTCCTGGTTGCCATCGTGGGAGCTCGCATGCGTGTGCCGTGGTTCCTCCCTCCTTTACGGGCTCTCGGCCGGCGTTCCCCCACCCTGTGGGCGTGGTGGCGTGTGTGTGGGGCCAGCACAGTGGGGCTCTGCTGGTCCGTTCTCCGTGGGTGTGAGTCTTTTGGCTTTTACACGGACGCTTGGATGTTGAACACCCATCTCCACCCATGGAGGGCTCCGGCTCCCTCGCGGCTGCTCCGTGGGTGTTGGTGGGTGGGTCGCGCACACGCCCCCACCCACCCGTGGACATTTACACAGACGCTCTCCCACCCATCCGATGGGTGTTTCTGGGTGTTTGTGGGTGGGTGCCGTAAAGCTGTATAAAAGTGACTTTAATTACAATCTTGCCTTGACTAGGGTGCAGTCCTTATTTACCCAGTTTGCAAGGGGGTTATATATGTAGAAATCATACTCTTGAAGTGCCATTTTAGCCTTGACTGGAAACCAAATTCTTATTCACAGCTAAAGATATCATTGTCTATCACCCACTCTTACTTGCTTATTCAGTACCAAGGCCCCCTTTCATGCTCAGAACCTGTGCGCTCATAGCTCTCCTAAGAATGTCCCAGGCACAGAGATGAATTCTGCACCTTCGCATTACGAAAGCAGCACAATTACCATGGTTATGCTGCACAATCCTGCCTATCTCTGTGGAGAAGGAACTGGAACCCACTTAAGTATGGTGAGGCATGATGCTATTCCTGTTTAGTTTCTGATCTTTAAAGGCATCTGCCAGCGCAAGCCCCAGTCTCTTCAAAAGGATTGGAATGCACTTAAAAGTATTTTAGCTTTGAACAAAAATGGTGTGCCCTTGATTGTGGTACTTCAACACACAAGGCAGACACCAGACAGACAGACAGCACACAGAAACGTACACACACAGACAGAAAGAGGCAGGCAGACACGCAGAGAGACACGCACGCACGCACGCGCACACACACACACGAAAGAGAGAGAGACACACACATACAAGCAAGCCGGCAGTCAGTCAGAGACAATCACACGTACGCACCTCAACTCACCCGATGATCGCACTGCTGCGACTGCCTGCTGTAACTTTCAAAGGCCTCGCTCCTTCGGGCCACGCGCACATGCATCTGCCTGGGCCTCCACCATGTTGATTAGTGTGGTATACTGGGACTTCACTTCCCAGCATGAAGTGCTCACTATCCAACATGGTGGTGGCCCTGGCAGGTGTACGTGATCTGGAGGAGCGGGACCTTTTGAAAGTTACAGTGGGCGGCCGCAACAGCATAGGAGAGGTGGTCAACGGGGAAGAAAAGCAAGCCGGTATGTAGGAATCCCCGTGTGCGCACACATTGGGGGTGCGGCCCTGATTCCTGTCTGGTATGCTGGGGAATGGAGGCTCAGCATGCCGGACAGGATTCATGGCTGGATCACCTGCTGACGAGCAGGTGAGAGTGGTGGTGGTAATTTCTTCTCCTCTCCCCCCAAGCTGCTGCTGAGGGTGGGATCAGCAGGGGGTATGGCTGCCAAGGGGGGAGGGCTGCAAAGTGTAGTTTTAGTGCCGTAGGGGGGGAGGGGGAGCGAAACTCAATTGGAATCCAGGGACTCTAACGCTGCTCAAGGCACATGCATGGCATTAAGCCCCACGCCATTCAGGGGAAATGGCATTTTGTAGCCCTTATTGTTTAAAATCTAAGCCATGTCTAGGGCCTCGATATGCAGCCGTGGGAAGTGGAGATGTAGACCAAATATTCTTGCCTAGTCTTCACTTCAAACACCCACCAACATAAAACAGAATCCTAGCAACAAAAAAGGTCACCACCCAGATGCACAGTGTCACGGAGGAATATAGGGTCACACACGTGTGATACTGGCAGACGTGTAGACTACATGGCAATTCCAATGCAAAGCAATGGGAAGCCTCGCATTGGAGTTCCTACGTGCCTTAACTTGATGGAGTGGATACTGGCCACTCCACAATAAAGTGTCTCCACTTACAGAGAGATTGATGGAGGAAGGAACTGGAAGTGTGTCTAGACAGAAACGTAAGTGTTGTATACACATGGAGCATATAATCATGCACCACAATGGAAAAGAAGGGAAGATTACATCAATTCTAGTGAGATCCTGGGTTCACACTGACCATTCCAGTGAAACCTCTTGCTCCAGTGATAAGTGTTCTGCTGCCAGTGTTAAAGATGGCACAGAGGCAAGATGGGATGGGCTGAGGCAGAACTAGATGTACTAGTTGGAAACAATATGCAGCAGACAGATGATTTTGCTATCTGAGTAAGGAGAGCAGAAGTGACATAACTGGCAGGAAAGCAGAGTACTGAGAATCAATTGCATTGGCTTCGTGGTCCAGGGTAGCTCTAAGGGCCATTTGTGAGGTAAAGTGGGGTGTATAGCAGATGCCAAATGGAATATGGTCCTCCTTTAGTAGTTTGTGTTTCATCACTACATGTGTCTTGTTGACTTCTGCATACTGAAACTCTTGTGGATAATTACCAATTGCACTTAGGTTGGTTTAACCAAGTATTGGCCCTTCCTGTGTGGATATTGGGGTACGGTTCTCCTTTCATACAGCTGGCACTAGGCAAAGGGTTTTTTTGGAGTTAGTCTGTCTACTGACTCCTCTATGAAGCAGGTTACTTCCTTGCAGTGGTTGGAGGCGACTATAGAGCTTCTTATTGGAGGATGGTCATCATGGTCCTTTGACAGGCCTTCCTTGGAGAAGTGATGCTGACAAATGTTTTTACTTCCCTTCTCCCTGCATCCTGGTGACACTTTCCCTTTCATCTCACTGACCTCATTCCCTCAAATGGATGATTGCGATTCCTGTCCATGTAGGAAGCAGCCTCCTCTAAGAGCAAGGCTTGTGGTTTTCTGCAGATTCTCTCGTTAGAGGCGCCCAGTTGCCACATAATCTTGGCTAAGGCTCTCTCTCAGCAAACTCTCACCATTCCTTCTCTCTTCCACAGTGCGTAAACAAGAGATAATTAAGATAACAGAGCAGCTGATTGAAGCTATCAATAATGGGGACTTTGAGGCCTATACGTAAGTACAAGAGATTATTGGGCACTAGTTCCTCTTGTGTCTGATGCACATAATGACCCCTGAGTGAGTTGTGTAGGTTGGCATATGTTATGAGAGTTATACAAGCAGGAAACGGGGATTTTACACCAGTCTCCCAGCAAGAAGCAGCAATATACACCCATTTAGCATACCAACACTTCTCTGAAACAGCAGTCTTGTGTTCCAGAATGTTTTGCTTTCATTTTAGAAAAAGTAAGCCTCTGATTGTTTCAGAGAACACTTCAAAAATAGGAATTGAATGTAGCCAACGCAGCTTTGGGTTTTTGCCTGATCAAGAAGGAACATGGATCAGGGAGTCCAACCAGGCCTGTGGGAATGTCCAGTTTCCACATAGGGCAGCTGAGGCCAGCAGAGCTTGCACAACCCTATTGTGAACCTCTGCCCAATCTGCTATGAATGAATGGCATTTCATTTTGGTGATGCCCATGGCAGGAGTTTTTGTGGGCATGGTGTCGAAGAGTACTGCTATCTTTTTCCTCGCTCTGACACCTGAGCCACAAGCCACTTAGGGCTTCAGTGGGGCTACTGGAGTAAATGGTTTGTGGACCATGGCTCTGGTCTGCTACACCTGTAGCTTGGATACTGGGATATAATCCAGACTCTTTAAATGAATGTCTATTATAGGAGTAAATTAGATAACATGGTAGAAAAGGTGAGCACCAAAGGAACACACCTGAGTGCTTTGGGTGCAAGGGAAGAGAAAGAGAAGGTAATTGGGGTTTGGAAAAAGATGATTAGGGGTTATGCTTTTTGTTGCAAGCACTTAGGAGCGTGACTGTTTGCATTTGTCTGAGCTACCAAATAGAAGGAAATGCACTAGCCCTCGGCTGCCAACTTAAACCCAAATCCCAAGCTTGAGGAGTTATTGAGTAAGCAAGAAAAGCCATCTCTCCATTGTCTTCTAGGGTTTGCCTGGATGGAGCAGCCACCCTACGTGCAAATTTTGCAAATGATGATTTTCTCACACTAGTATAAAATGCCCCTGTCTGAGTTAGAGTGACATTGTTCTGTGCTCTGGGGTGCAAGGCTAGCCCACAGTATGATTGCCCCAGGGATAGAGGTACCGTGGAATGCTCATGTTGGCGTTCTGAAGATAGTTACCCCAGAATGCAGGAGCCTCTGGGACAGAGCCACTAATGAATGCAAAAACCCACATGAGTGTTTTGGGGATAGAGCTGCTGTGATATGCAGGAAACCTGGGTGCCCAGCTTGTGGCAAATTACCATAGTGCAACTTGTCGTCCTTGTCAAAGGACCAAAGTGGATGGACACTAGTTCTCAGTCATGTTTACTTGAGCATACAAGCTACCAAGGGTATTTTAGTTGAGGACTGTTCACATGGGTTCCTGCATTTCCTGGTAATGCTAACCACAGAATACAAAAAGGACTAACAGACTCCGATAGTTGCATTTGCAGTGGAATGATCCAGTAGTAAAATGGAAATGACCGAGTGTCCTGTGATTACTTGGCTAAATGGTAGTTTACCTGGGATATCTGCTTTGTGGGAAACCCTCCTAAAAACTTCACTTAACTGACTCTCCAGTTAAGTGTTTGTGTATATATGTTCAAGGAAACACTGCTTGAAAGTAGTTTTCAGGTCATTGCAGAATTAACATCTGATTGGCACAGGAGTTTGGAACCATGCTTCAAATTAACTGTGGAGTTGCTGTTTGTTGTATGGTTGCCATGGGGTAAGGTCTGAATTAACTGCATGTCCTGCTCGTTATTCCATGACTCCCCATTGCATGGTAAAAAAAGCTCAGTCCATAATGCTGCAAGAGAAATTAATTATTACTGTTGGTGTATACGCTCTGAGCAGTAGATAACGTCTGTCAACAACTCTTCCGTTAATTGTTTGTGTATAAACTGATGAAATAGGCAACAAGGATTAGCGTTTATCAGTGATAAGAATATCCCCTTTTCTTTGTAGGAAGATCTGTGACCCTGGACTGACCTCATTTGAGCCTGAAGCACTGGGGAACCTAGTCGAAGGGATGGACTTCCACAAGTTTTACTTTGAGAACTGTGAGTGGACACTAGCAATAGCAACATGCATGCCCCTCTCCCTGCAGTACGTAGATGCCCTGTCTCCTGGGAAACAACTGCAATTTGCTTGAAGCTTGTCTCACACAAACCCCTTCTGAGATGAGGGAAGGGTAATACTGGCACGAAGAGTTTTGCCAGCATTG
Organism: Sphenodon punctatus; assembly: GCA_003113815.1. NCBI lineage: Eukaryota > Metazoa > Chordata > Lepidosauria > Sphenodontia > Sphenodontidae > Sphenodon > Sphenodon punctatus. Next base: position 701,502 of record QEPC01002445.1, read on the forward strand.
GGTGAAATGGGAAGCAATGGCTCAAATGGATCAAGACTCTGGACCTTCAATGTAGAGGCAGTAGAATAAGTTAGGCTTTTCTGAACAGCTTGACTGGCTGGAATTTATGCAGGCCATAGTACTGGGTTTAGATCTTTGATCCTCCAGTGTACCCTTTGCTAGCTCATTCTGAGGACTGCCTTCCCAGGGTAGAACTGAGGAAGGAGCCAGCTCAGATATCCAGAAGTCAGCTTCTGGAGCTATGCTTTCCAGAGTAAGTCCACTGAAGTCTCTAGCTGCTTCCTCCAGCATACACTGCTGCTGGGTTTAAAAGACTGAAGGAGACCCCTGTGATGTGTACCTCATTATCTGGAATAGAGCTCTTGAATGCCTGAAATTACCCCAGGAGTAGAGCTGAAACCGGGCACTGAAAGATTCAGGCACCCCCAACGAATCGGGGGTGCCCGAATCGACCCGGCCCCGTTCAGGCACCATTGATGCCCAAATGGGACCTGACAGGCTGTTTGAATGTAGCCAGCTGGCCTTTGACTGTGATAGGTCCCAGCCAGCAGTTCTAGCAGGGGCCTGTACCCCCCGCAAAGCACCTCTCACTTGAGAGGCACTGGGGGGGCGTGGAGGAGTACCCGTTGGCCTTTGAAAGTAACGGACTAACTGGGACCGCAGGGCTTGTCAATTTCTCTGGGTAATACTTGCATGTTCGGGCATTGGGCACCCAATTGGTCCTTGGGTGCCCAAAAATGTAGGCATTTACCTATGGGCACTAATTTTCTTACCTGTTCCAGCTCTACCAGGCGTCCTCTGAGGTTTCCTTCTCCTCTGTGAGAAGGAAATTGAAGTTTTTCCAGGGTCAGAGGAGAGGGCTACATGGGGAGGACTGGTGGATTTGAATTTCTGGGAGCAGGAGAGATGACTATGGAAAGGAATGGCTGGGATATAGCTGTAGAGATTTGGGAGTACTGAACACTACACTGGGGATGTGGGAGGAGTGGGAAGGTGTAATGGGAGTGAGGAGCACTTTGTTGAGATTGGGGCATGGGGCAAGGGAGGGGAAGATGAGGATGCAGTGGGCAGCAGTAATGGAAGTGCCCTGGCATGGGCGCAGTGGGGGAGGCAGTGAAAAGTTAGAAACAGCTTGTCAGACCAGGGCTGCCCCTACATCCAGGGGTGAGAGGCAGTGAGGAGCAAGGGGCAGATGACACATTGGGGGACAGGAGGTGAGGGATGGCTGGGGACGAGGGGCAGCTGGCAATGTGGGAATGAGGGAGGATGGTGTGGGAGCAGTAGCCGTGGTGGGTTTATCCTGCATGGGGAAGGAAGCTGATGGTTTTTCATGTCCCCTCAGTACTGTCCAAGAACAGCAAGCCGATTCACACAACCATCCTGAATCCCCATGTTCACGTCATTGGCGAAGATGCAGCCTGTATTGCCTATATCCGCCTGACGCAGTATATTGATGGCCAGGGCCGGCCCCGCACCACACAGTCTGAAGAGACCCGTGTCTGGCACCGCCGTGATGGCAAGTGGCTGAATGTCCACTACCACTGCTCTGGGGCCCCTGCTGCTCCACTCCAGTGAGGCTCAAACACAGGTAAGGTGAGCAGGGAAAGTGTGGGTGCATGTGCTGCACAAAGAGCAATGTTCTATGACATGGCTGCCTCTGCCGCATGGGACATGGTGTGTGCTGAGGAGAGGGCATTTTTAGCTGACTGTAAGCAAAGTGCAGTTACTACAAATAAAAAACTTTCTTCAGTCCAGCAGGACAGAGTGCATCTTGAGGCCCTAACATGACCCCATTTTGAAATGTACATATAATCCCACGATCCCAGGCAGCAACATAGATAATGTGACCTATATTAAATATCCATTGGATTGTAGCTCTACTTAGGGGGTCAAATCTGCTGGTTGAGAACCTGTCCTAAAAAAATCCTTCATTCTCTTCCTTCACAACCCTACCCCCCCCCCCCTCCTTCTTCCTATGGTGTGTCTCTTACTCAGAAAATGCTACAAGGAATATAATCTAGGGGCCTGTGTATTCTACCCCCCTCCCCCAAAATTGAAATTTGTGACCAAGGTACTAAAAAACCCTAATTCTGCAAGCAGAAATAAACTAGACAAATTGATAAAATAAGTAAATGTATTCAAATTTTAATGCAGATAGTTTCCCAACATGCTATTTCATTTGATTTGGAAATCTTTTCTTAAAGAACCCAACCACACGGACTGAGGTTAATAACAGGTATTTTATCTATAGATCTCTTAAAACAGATAGGTTTTTCTGTATAGTTATTTATTTATTTCATTATATTTATATGCTGCCCCCCATGCTGTCACCAGTAAACTAAAGCAGACGTTTGCTGTTCCCTGCCAGCCAATGAGCTTCCAAGCCCCACTGTGTACTAGAAGGGGTGGGGGAGGACCTTTTGTGAAAAACCAAGAACTCCAACTCTCCCCCAATACTTATCCCCAACCCAAACTCGCTTACTTATTTTGGAGGGTGGGAGAGAGCTGATGCAACCTTTTGAAAAGCCTGCACCAGCCAGGGCTTAAACAACTGCCTGAACCATTTCTGTTAGCACTTTCCACATTGAGGAGTTCTAATCCCCTCTTCCTTGTGTGAAAACTGCAGATGTGAATGCTCAGGCAGTTTCTCTTGCCCAGGATGGAGCTGGGAAGGGAATTTTAGCATAGATCCAGGATGCAGCAGGGCCAGACTCTGTGCTGCCCCAGACAATCTCTGCTTGAATTTGGCTTACAGCCACAAACCTCTTTTCAGTAGTTCTTCCTAGGCCAATTCAGTCCAGAGGCATATTGTAGAATTTCTCTCAAAGGGCTTCTCTCCTTCATTCTAGAGATCTTTGCTTTCTTTTGTCCTGATCCTCGGTCCACCCAAACAATGCATTGGCACCATTTGCTCTCCTGCAGAACTCTCAAGCTCTCTGTTAGTGATCTTGTGTTCAGTTAGCTTGCCTGTCACGCCCCCCTTCCGCCACCCCCCAAAATCCCCATCTTTGGATCAAGTCAGCCATTGGGGAAGCATACTATGGGATGGCATATCTTTTCTAGCCAGTTTTCCAATCCATGCTGCTAGTTCAGTGTCTGGGGCTGGATCCAACAAGTATTTGTACTGTTTCCTGCCTTGCACGCTGTTCATACTTTTGCTCTGCATTATAAGTGGCCCTTGTCTTTGTAGATGCTACACTTAGAAGATGTGCTACAGGCTGTTGTCAAATTTTCTCTCTCCTCCATTCCCTCCTTTTTATTCTGTGTAGCCACTCCCTCTCCCAACATGCATATTTCCAAGAAAGACTGCTTGTTACTGGGTGTTTGAGAATAACAAATTTCTTGCCTGTTAATGTGTATTCTCATAACACAGACAAGGGAATAACTAAAATAGAGGTACAGGTAGAGCACCAGGGCCCATGAACCTGGGAGCCCACACTCCCTGAGGGGCAGCTGCATCCCCTGCTAATGTGAAAGGGTTGGGGAGGGGGACTCATTCCAAATTCAGTCCCAGGGTCCATTCTAACCTAGCTACACCCCTGAAGAAGGAGCTCCTCTCACCTGGAATGTTTCCCTCCTATGCACATAGTTCATGTTACTAGTTCTTCAGTTGTCCATTATAGCAGTTACATACAGTTAGACGTTTCTTGACTGGAGAGATGGGGTGGTGCCTGTCCTTTAATCCTGAGAAGTGAAAGCTGGCTCCAAAAATCTGTGGCATTTGCTGCTGTTTTGGCACTAGGGGGTGCCAAATCCACACTAGTCAGTCTGTCAGAGGAACTGTTTGTTATGAGAATACACATTAGGAAATGAGAAATTTTCTACTAGTGAATCACGATGCACAGGTAAGCTCAGTGGGATTCTCCACTGCTTAGTTCTCAATACTACTACTTGAACCCACTCATGTATGAATAACTTCTTCTCTTTTATGCTGTAGTACCATTTAGCTCAAGAGAAGGTGACAGAAAGAAGCAGAACTGTGATAATGTAGAGTGGAAGTTGGGAAGGGGAGCAAATATCCAAATTTATAAAAGCACTATCAATATATAGTGTACCTGAAGCAAGAAGCCTGTGGCAGAATTATTGGGAGCCCTGTGACCAAACGGAGCTGATGATATTGCAGAGAAGCAAATGGCCTGTCCATACAAACATGAGCAGTTTGTTCCACTCTGGATAAAGCCCCTTGTTAGCAATCACTACCTGTTACAGAAGGGTTTGTGTGAACATGGCTGCTGCAGAGCAAATAACTTGTCTTTGAAAAGACAATATTTTATAGTAGTTGAGGGATAATCTGAAGAGAATGAGGCAGTTTGTCTTGAGCAGGCAACTACCCATTTGCTACAGTTTTGTGTGAACATGCCCCAAATGACTTTGCCTCATTCTTCACCTTGGAGGTTACTGGGGAGATACCTGGTAATAAAGGTGAAGTATTGTCTGAGACCGCAAAAGCAAAGGTGCTGGTGCCAGACTGGTAGACTAAGGAAGAATAGGTCACTAGGTTTTGTCACGCCCAAAAGATTTGCACAATTTAAAAGTGAAGAAGCTGAGCTGCTGTCAACTCTTTGACTTGAGGATGGACAACATACATTTGAAAAAGGCATTAGGGTACTATGTTAACAGGCCAATAGAGCAAACTTCATTCTACTAGGTAAAACTGGTTAAGACAGTCTTCAGCAATAGACTTTTAACCAAACATGACCTAGTTGTACACATCGCAGTTCCAAATTAATAGCATCGATTTCAGAACAAGATGGCTGACTGACACATCAATTAAAGCTTTCACTCATGCAGCAGAAGGGTATGGGTTGGAGAATAATTTAGAAGGTGTTATAATGACATTGTATAAACCAAGTAGTTTTCCCTAATCTGGAAAACCCACACATTATAAAGGATATATTGGAATTAGAGTAAGTTGGAGCCAACAATGGAAATGATGGACAAGCTTCTATATAAGGAGAATTATAAGATTGGGCCTGTTCATTCTGAGAGGAGACCAGCAAGAAGAAACCATGACACACACACAAACATGGGGGGGCGGGAAGTGTTTATACAGAGAAGGGGAATTGGATGGTCCTGCTTACTCCCTTTTATGGGCTATGATTACACAGTGGAGCAAAGTGTTCAGCTGAGGACCTTGAAATCAGCAAATCTAAAATGGATAGAGTATACCTTTTGCACACAATGCAGTGGAACACACTGCTATGAGAGATCATTGAAGCCAAGAGAATAGTAGGATTTAAGAAAGGATAGTTTTGCAGCATATACAATCTGAAAATAATAATCATCATAATAAAAATAAAAATAAATAAATGAAATTTTTAAAAAACCCTGAAAAGCTATAAACACTCCTCCTTCAGGACAGGAGCCAGCCTCTGACTGGGGGGTTTAGGAAGAACTTGGCACATTGTGGAGGCTATTTCATCGTTCCTGACCCTGTCCTGCTGCTGGTCAACATTCGAGACAGGATATTGGACTCAATGGACAACTAAACTGATCCAGTCTAGCAGCCTGTTGTGTTTCTATTCTTTGTTGTCCTAGGTAGAGGTTTGTTTGGACCAAGCTTTTGAGCCCAATGCTGGCTGCGTTAAGCATGGCTCAGGTGCAGGAGATCAGGTACAAATATAGCTCCACCCTCTGCAGAACGTGATGTCGTAGCATTCTGAAAGGGCAAGACTGTCCTGGAAAAAGGATGGGCAGCATTAATATGCCACAATTTTGCCCTAGCACCCGTTCCTCTTGCTGATGGTGTTGTGGCAGGAATGAGGAGGGGGGGTGTTGGAATGGCATCATGGTAGTGTCCCTTGCCTCTTTGATGGCATGGTTCCAAACCAGGATGGACCATGGGAGAATTGTTCTTAAGTTGACCTGGACTTTACACTTTGTCAGGTCCGGCCATGTTTGTATAAGGTCACAGGGCTGTAGTCTCGGGACCTTCCCTTGCTGCAATATCAGACATTCTCCTTTCAGCTCTCCTTCCAGCTCCACATGCAAAAGAAGGCTTTCCCATTTGCTTATATTGGACTTACTGTCCTGGCCTCCTAGTATAGTGGACATGAGAAGGGTTCTCTCTGTATCACTGGTGTTCACCCTTCTCGGGACTGCAGGGCAGAATAGAGGGGAGGGAGGTGTTCTCCTTTCCAGCCCCAAATGGTGTGTTTGCCTTCTGCCTTGTGGTGATTAGTCATGCGGAAGTGTTTGTATAAATTGCACAACTAATTTTGGCTTTGGTTTCCTTTTGTCCCACCCAATGTCTCCTCTCCCTCTGGCCTGGATGCTACTTTGCGTGAAGCAGCTTTCGGAGATACTCAGCGGGAGGGCAATCTCTTCTCAGCAAGCAGCTCTGGAGTGCCTGAGTGACAGCGACAGTCATGTCCGCTTTGACGTTTAAAAAATAATAATTACCAATTACAATCCGGCAGCAGCCAAATGCACGAAACCCTGCATGCATCTGATGCTCCGGGCACTGCCGCCTTTCTGTTGTTTTCCATGGATCCATCGTGTCTGTTTCTGCTGTACGAAGGTGTTTTTTAAATCTAAAAAAAACATACTGTTTGTATAAAAAAGGAATTAATAAATGACAAACCATCCGGTGTCCCCCCAAAAGGGTGGTTGATGTGGCAGCAGCTGGAGCATCTTTCTGAAACCAAGCAAGGGGGAAATCAAAAGCAAAGGAGAGAGAAGGGAGAAAAGGAGAAGGCGGCTTGAGCAGAAAGGTTGCTGAACTCTGCTCTGTGAAGGTGAGGTGGAAGCTAACATTGCATTCAGGCTGTGCTGTGACTTTAATCAATGAGATGTGGCCAGGAGACCCCGCAGGGGCCAGTGTGGAGCAAGCAGGCAAGGTGGAAGGACAGCACTTCTCACCCCTCTGTTGCCCCATGGACTGACTTCAGCCCAAGTTTCTACTTAGATCTTCACTGCAGCGATGACACTGCAGAAAGCTGATTGTTCAGCCACTGGATCCCACAAACAGACTTTGTACAAAAACTAAATGGATGTTAAGGAAAGACTAAGGATGGAAATAGGGACAAATACAAAATGGTTTAAATAAATAACATAGGAGCTTTCTCTGCTGAGATCCTGGTTTTAGAAACAGCCAGTACCCAGCCAAATATGGAGGCTTGAAGACAACTCACAAGTGAGGAGTTAAGAGCAAAGATTTTAGGGGAAAGAGGGTACTTGTAAGGCATCTTATTTTTTCCCCCCTTGTAGAATAGCTGGGATCCACAGTGCTGCAGAATGTGTTCCTTACGAAGCAGTGGAAAAACCTGGTGTTAATTCTGTCATGAAGACTCTCACGTGCACGTGTGCGCACACTCTCCTGTATGATGTGTAATTAGCGTGTGTTTTATACTGAAATATATGCACGCATAGAATTATGGGGTTCGTTGGCTTCCGGTTTGATTTGTTTGTTCTCTGGTAAACTAGAAAAGAGAGCTAGCAGCTCCAGGCAGGTGCATCTCTCCCACTTCAAACCCCTTTGTAAGCTTGTTTTCCCGTTGTTCATTGGGGTATCTCTTTCTATTTTTTTGTGGTGACGTTACTTATAACTCAGAAAACCTCAGCAAAATAGAGGCAGAGAACTCCAGGGCTTCTGCTGGGGTTGCCTCTGTTTGTTGTAGAGTAAACCTGGTGAAACCAGGTGGATCGGATACTACTTTGTGTGTGTGTGTCCTTTGGGCCAATTTGTCTCCCTCCCCTCCATTGCTGGGGTGGATGGTCACTTTCCTTGAATCCCACAATAGGAAACATTGCATAGATTTTTCTTTCTACTGACTTTAATGAACCTTTAGCCAGAGAAGCAAAAATGAGGCAGAAGCCTTACTAGTTCAGACACACTATGATTACCACGTGCCCTGCCCAAGTGGTACACAGAAGTGTCTACCCGATTCTTTCTAGCCCCCCACTAAACTTGGACATGGGTCCTTCCACTGTGTTATCACTACTGTCCAGAGGGACCGAGCAGATTAGCTTATTGAAAATGAGGTCCCCTCCTAATGGATTCAGGGGACAAAGGAGGGCTAAACTATAACCTTATCTGCCCTGCTTTCTCCTTAAATAGGAAGCTGCAGGCTCTCTCTCACACAGATTAGAACAGTTTATCCCGGGTGCAGGAACTAGTCATCTCATGGTTTGTCTGCACAAATACATGAGGTGTTCTGCCTGTCTCTATCCACACTAGCAAGGGTATGATAGGGTGGAGGGAGACTGAGAGGAAGGGCAAACACTAGATTTTATTATTTTGGGGACATTTTTAGACAGCACTAAACGAGGTGGGGAAGAAAAAAGCTTTGATATTCAGATTATTTTTTTTTAATAAAAAGCCACGAAAAGAGAGAAACAGGAAATTACAATTATGCAGTTTTAAAAAATAAAAAAAACAAGTTATGCATGCCTTCTTTAGATCTGATCTTTCCTTGTCTCTTTACCTGATTACTAATTATTAAACCCTCTGTATTTAGTATCTGCATCTTTCAAGAGAAAACTTAAGAATTATTTTTTTGGGGGGGTTTTGCACAGTCTTGGGGACGAACTTTTTTTCTTTTAAGTTAATGAGAACCTTAGCTTGGTATGGCCATTCTCAAACACAGCTGTACACCTTTAGCATTCTTAATGTTCTCTTATGGGGCTAATATAAGCATCTATATAATATTATAAATATGTTTTAAACAGGAAATGGAAGGTGTTTGATGCAGAATTTTTGCATGATATAGAAACAATTAAAAACAAAAGTTAGCTAGTGTTTGGTCTGAATGTTGGTAGAACCTTCATAGCTTTGTTACAATGAAACCTTGAACTGAAGATATTTAATAAAATAATTAAACAGTGCAGAAAGATTGTATTTCTGTCTTCTCTGATTTGTGGGACAATGTGGAATGGGGGTGGTTGGGACACACAATGATTTTTTCAAAGCTCTGTCTTTGGAGGGAATTGATTTAAAGAGAGGTTTTGTGATCACATCATGTACAACACAAGCATGTATACAGATGATGAGCTTCAGGAAAACACAGCAACTTTTTAATGTAAGAAGGGCTGATGAGAGCATTTAATCAGATTGGCAATGAAAATAGACTTAAAATACATAGACAAAAGTTTCAAATACTGAAGTAGTTTCAGAAAAAAGTAACAAAGAATTGTGTTATGCAAAGCTATATTTAAGGACTATATTATTTTACTACTAAATCAGTTAGTTGAGTCATTGTTTAAAAGCCCCTACAATCAGCTAAAGATTTTAAAGAGATTTACGGTTCTAACAAGAAGTCTGGGTAGGGTAGTGTAATCCAGTGACCCTGGACTGGGAGTTAGGAGAACTGGGTTTTATCCTCAGCTCTAACATTGACCTGCTGGATATTTTGCACAAGTTATTCTTCTCTTCCCCATTCCCATCCATTGTATGTCTTTTTATATTTGTAAAATCTTGGGTGAAATGACCGTCATCATACCTTTTTGCAAAAGACTAGTTTAACTCGAACTAGCCTCTTTAATTGGGAAACGGTCCTGTGATGGTCAGGACATTGTGCATGCTTGTTCCTGTTTCTATGATAATAACTAAAGCAAAAAACTTAACAGTTTAAAAATAAACTTAAATTTACAAGAGCTTTCTTAAAATACACACAAAAAAACAATTCAGTACAATTACAATTCAAAACACCTTCCACTCTATACATTGCAACAAAACATAAACGCCAAAAACATAGAAATTCACAATTAGAGCAATATTTAATATTTTATCATCAACATATATTTAATATATGTACTAAATTCCTTATCATACAGACTTTGTTTTTATCAATAACTAAACATGCACATTTTACAATTATGAAAATAATTTATTATAATTTGACAAGGAACAATTGTGTCAGAGTAATTTAAGTCTGTTATTTACATGTATACAAATTGTGTATAGTTCATACAATGAAGTAAAGAATGCGAGTGTAGACATTATACAATTCGTTGTACACAATGAAGTTCTGTAGAAACAGACTTAAATTAGTCTGACACAATTGTTCCTTGTCAAATTATGATAATAAATTATTATCATAATTGTAAAATGTGCACGTTTAGTTATTGATAAAAACTAAGTATGTATGGAAAGGAATTTAGTACATATATTAAATGTATGTTGATGATAAAATATTAAATATTGCTCCAATTGTGAATTATTTTCTATGTTTTTTGGCGTTTATGTTTTGTTGCAATGTATAGAGTGGAAGGTGTTTTGAATTGTAATTGTACTGAATTGTTTTTTTGTGTGTGTATTAAGAAAACTCTTGTACATTTAAGTTTTATTTTTAAACTGTTAAGTTTTTTGCTTTGGTTAATTTCTTGGTTTTGTGGAAGGTGGGGGCTTGGGATGTTGCAGGGGGCAGGAGCTAGGGGCAGGGGTTGGGGGGG
>QEPC01002445.1:713261-741266 GCA_003113815.1 Sphenodon punctatus
GCTCCGGCCCCAGCAAGCTGTGCTGACTCCGCTCTGTGGGGGGGGGAGGGGGCGAGGGGCTGGTATGCTTGCCTTCCAGCACAGTGCACAAGCCAGGGGGAGACTACAATAGTCAGTGTTTACAGAGTTCCGCTCCTCAGTGCGTCGCTAATTACAGAGCTCACAGGGGGACAGACGCAGGCGCTTCCCGGATATCCCGACAGGAGAGAGGAGCTCAAGTGCACATGTGCGAACCAGCAGAATTGATTGTTTATCACTAATAACTCGGTTTTGGCTGCATCAATCAGTATCATATTTCAGAAGCACTTGTTGATCTCATTCTTGAAACCTGTGATGTGTGGGGTCTCAACTCATCCAGGGGAAGGAGATATTGATGAATCAAATACCCGAGGACGTTGTGAATTTTGACCACAACCAATTAACGTTTAACCAGTTATAACATTTTATTTTCCTAATGGAGCTTTTTCAAACTTTGTGGATATGATGGTCCTCACAACCTACAGCCATGGTTAAATTTTCAGAAATGTAGGTCAAGCGGTTTCCGCAAAATCGGGGCTTCAGCAGTCCCCTATTTATAATGAAAGGTGACTGTACATTTAAGCATTTAAAAATGATTTGGATTGGGGTTAGTAGGAAGCATTTGTGTCCTGGAATAAAAGGCTAGGATAGGTCCACACAAATATGTACAAACGTGTTGGGTAATTCAATTAGACTTAGCAATCAATTAACTTTAGTTCAGAACTCTGGTATAGATATATTGGCCATGATGATCCTCACACCACTTACTTGGGAATAGTCCCAAAGAAGCTCTGTGGGGCTACTCCAGAGTATTGCAGCCATTGCCTCTACAGCATGTATTAGGCTTATCTTGACCCCTACTTTGACATGAATAATCAGTGTATGCATGCCACATGGAAGGGTCAATTGGTTTGCCAAATCAGTGAGTGTCTCCATCTTTTTGTCTCAGGGCTCTGAACTTCCTGTGATACAATTCAGGAGTGAGCTGGTAGTTCACCACAATTGCCTGTCTGTATTGTCCATAGTCCGAAGTATATGCTGGAGACATTCTGGCATAGACCTCCAAGGATTTTCATCTTCTCCTGAAGTTGGTGGCTATTGCATGCTCTGTCAAATGCAGTTAAAAATGCATTAGTAGATGTTCCCCCACGACATTGGGGGCATATAGTATCAAAGCCTGCCAGTCTGGGAGTACTTGGAAGTGGTAGAGGGACTTGTTTTCCAACTGCTTGCATTTGGAGTAGCTCATCAGTTAATCCCTAATCCTCTGGATTCTAAACTCCTCAAGCTTCACCTGCATCGCAAATTCAGAATCCAGGCTCCTTGTGGCCACATCTTCCATTGGTGGAGCTCCTGTGACATCATTACTGGGGCTTCCAGGTCACAGGTCTGAAATGCCCCAATAGCCTTCTGTAAGTCCTTCACAGACCAACCCTCCATGTGTATTTGCCAAACAGCACAACCCTCTAACTCTGTGGTGTTCAAATTATGAAGCTGCTTAGCCCCAATGAGCTTGAAGTGAGTGTCAACTGTCCGACACTAACTGCTCTCTCTAGTAACTGACCCCAAGACTTTGCCTCTGTCTACCTGCTAAAGCAGACAGCTTTCCAATGTGTGCTGGTGTGCCTGAGCAAACCTTGCTGAAGAGACACACCACCTTTCAGTAGCTGCTAAATGCTCCCCAAACCAGTCAACAGACCGACCCACAATACCTGAACCCCCAGAACGTTGGGCACCAATGTGAAGACCAGGGGGCACACAGGACTGTGCCAAACCCCAAATCTCTCTACGTCTCAACTTGGTTCCAACTCTCTCTCTCTCAGGGACCTAACTGGTTCTCCCTTAACTCTCAACTGTCCCTTAGACTCTCAGGACTATCTGAGCTGGCAGGGAGAGAAGTTATACACCTGAGGGGTTTAACAACAATTACCAAGCGGTATTAGGGTTTCTCTGTGTAGGTGCAGAGCAGGTTGTGGGGCTCTATTAGGTTTGGAACCACACTCAGACAGAATGTCAACAAATAAGTTATTTATTATAAAAGAGTCAAATCAGGAAAGCATTACTAAAGCAGCATACCCAGAGTAAAACCAACCAAACTCATCAGGTAGATGGCGAGCTCACCTGAGGCACCTCTCTAAACCTCTATGGGATGACTCCCACTCCCACCCCTTGAGTCGGGTCCTCCCTCCTTGCCCTTCAGAGCTGAAGAACCCAGCACCCTCTGACCAGTAAGTTTTAAGCTCCCACCAAAGTTTTATGGTTCACTAGAACCTTCCAGCATCTCCCAGAGAGCTCTTCCTGTCACCCACAGTTCCATCATGAACATGGACTTATATTTCAGCTCCAAACTTCCTGCCCATAAGCACAACCCCACATCCACAATATTAAATTCCCAAACTTCCAACCAAACAAGTAGAAACCAAACATATCTATAATATTCACATGCATAATATCCCATGTTACTTGCTCTGGCCCCCCAAGTGTGTCCGTACTCAGACTTCACCTTCCTCTTGGTGACAGTGGCCCAATCTGGCTTGTATAGTCTCACCAACAGAAGTTGATTCAGTAAATGCTATCATCTGAACTCAACTACTTTGTCTTGCACTTGGCACCAACATGACAACCACATTCTCTTTAGACTTGTCTACGTTAGCCTTTTAAATAAATCTCTCACTGTCCGACACCAATGCTGTAGTTTTTCTGTGAGGTGGCAATGGAGGGTCTCTTAGCACATGCAGGACAATGTTTGATGAACAACACGAACTCTAGACTTGCTCAGAGCAAGGTTACACAATGGAGTGGTGGAAACTCCTGTACCAGCCTACATTAGGGTGCCAACAGGAGTGCAAAAGCAAGAGTTCTGGTAGAAAACGTTAACTTACTGAACTTCTACTCCTATTGTGCTAGTTCCTTTAGGATGTAGCAATTATCACTTGCCAGACAGGTGTTAATCTCAAGAAAGGTGATAATTATCACCTCCCCTATAGAGAACAAGAAAAATAGTAGCTGCTATTACCCCATGAGGGTAGAGGTGAGGACTGATAAAAAGGAATCATTGGGTCCCAGTCTTGTTGCATCTACTTTTCAGCTGTGAATGAAGAACAGACTTTCAGAGAGCGCCTCTGTAGATATTTGCTGTTGCAATTACAGGGGGTGAAGAGAGGCCTTGCCATCACTTGGGTGTCAAGAGGTAGAATCTCTTCCTGTAATACTAAAACACCAGAAGGGATTTATTTGGAGAAAATTGTTTAAATATTATCCAACCTACACTAGGACGATGACCCGTTCCTAACCAGTGTGTTTTGCCATGATATGCTTTGAAAGAGTTACACATTTAAACAAAAAATACATTTTTAACACCATTTGGAGAAGTGAGAGAGATACCAAGGATGGGATCACTCCAGTTCTGTGCATACTTATGCTGGCTATCTGCAAAGGACATAGGCGATCTTATCCTAATGTGCAAAATTGCCAGTAGGCTAAACAGTGACAACTTGGACAAACATCTCTTTCTATGACAGCTGTTGCATCACCAGAAATTCTACAGTTAACGGGGCCTATGGCTGGGCTGTGGAGGCTGAAGGCTTGTTCATGTGGGAGTTAGAGGTTGGAGCATTCCTATGATTTGGATACAGTACATGTTCATGGTAACCCTCACTTGCAAGAGAATGTCACCAAATTTTCAGAATAGAAATGCACACATTCTGATGGATGAGATTAGAAAATATTGACAGTTCTTGCACCCATATATATTCAGAGAATTTTATTCCATTGCAAACCCAGTAACCCACCATCCTCTCCTGTGAGATCTTGAAGGGTGCTATGCTTTGGTGTGGATTACTTATGTCATACTAGTTTTGTTTTATTTGTTAACTTTCCAAAACAAAACTGATTTTCTGGAAGTCACTGACCACATTTATGTGGTGAATTGGAAGAGGGACTGCTAAGAAGCTCTGGAGTGGTGTGATGAATCCATAAGAGAATTGCAGTGGTTCACAGCTGTTCAATTTAAGGAGATTCTGTCTGATCACAAACTGGAAGTTCAGACCCAAGAGTAGGGATCTATTGAGACAAAAATCTTCAGAGAGCAAGAAATATAGGTAAGCACTTTTTTCTTGTACAAAAAAGCTCTTTTAAAAAAGGTCACCCAGGAACCTATACACTCTCACTAATCAAGGCAGCCTGGTTTCTTTGGTGGAGGGATGCACAGAGGTAGCACCAATAGATCATTAACTAAAGATTCTCTGTTTTTTTAGACATTAAATACACTGGTATGCAGGGTAGAAACGTTTGCTGCTCATTTGGAATGACCTGTATACCTTACTCAATGTCAACATGTGAATGATGTGGAAAACTTAACTCATGATTTTAAAAACTTTGTACCCCGTTATTCTACGAGTTGCATAGCTTGGATTTAGACAGTACTTGTGCCAGCTTCTCAAAAGGTTTCCTCAATAACCGCAGGGTTTTTTTATGACAAGAACCACTTCTAGCCTTTATGTGGTAGGAAAGAAAATCTTCTGGCCGTGGCACCAAACCAGCAGAGTCTGAATCTGGAGACTGGTATACTGGATTAATAATTTTGAGAGGAGCAAACTAGCCCCTAGACATCCCAATGGGGTTTTGGTTCTGAGACCCCGTTTAAAGTGTTAACTCCATCAACTTGCATGAAGTGCAAGTAGTGCACCACCATTGTATTCTAAATTGATGTATGTGCTAATTGCACCAACAAGCTCTATTCCAGCTAGAAAAGTGTTGCATTAAATCTTGTGATCATCAGGCCGTAGAGATCCACTGCTGATCACAGGCCTTCTCTAAATAATGCCTTTCCTCCTGATCACCTGCTCGCTGCATCCCAAAGCTGGGTGTGTGTTCACACTAAATGTAGTTACCTGGTGGTAAGCAACCCCTGGGTAAGCCTACCTTCAGGTAGCTGACCCATAGGTAAATCTGATTCGTATAGCCTCCCTTAATTAACAGCAGCAGCAGCTAAATTAAATAGCTTTATCCTTGGAATAATTTACTTTGGCTTACCCCAGGGAATTTTACCCCTGGATAAACTGTGTGATTATGGCCTTATTCCTGTTTATTTCTTGATCTCCTTTCTCCATCAATTGAACACTGGGCTCCTTTGTGGATTATGGAGTTCATTCCGTTAATACCTTTGCCCACTTATGATGTGTCTTACCTGCTGCCACTTGTTCTTAACTCCTACTGGAGAAATTTTGTCAAATATTCTTAAACATTTATACAGCACCAAATATTCACACGGGGAGAAATTTAGACGGACACTCTAACGCACAGTTCACAAAGATAAGCACAGGCCAACTGTCCAGGAGTGGAAAGGTTAAAAGGAAGAAGAGAACCTTGGAAGAGGTGGATTGTAAGAATTAGGCTGAAGAAAGAGGGTGCTTGCATGCTGATAGGGTGAAGAAGGGTACAATAAGGTAAGAAAGCTCTTTGGGAGGGAAGGCTTGGCTACATGAGGCTTTTTACAGAGGTAACTAACATGTTTTTGCTAGTATAGATTAATTTAAATCTGATATTGGACACTTTGTTTTATCGGGCAAGTGTGACTTTCCACAAATAAATTTAACACTGGTTTGGAACAACAAATAAATTTTACTCTGGTTTGGAACTGAGTTTAACTTGTAAAAGGCCATGTGTAAGAAAGGAATGTCCACATTGGGGCTTTATACAGAATTTTACCTATGGTAATTAAATTCTAGTTAAGTTGTAAAACCACCGATGTGGACAAGGTTGAGATTTGAGGCAGGTGCAGTGTAGGCAAGGTTGTAGTGGCTACCTTTGATGTAATAAGTGATGGGAAGTTGAGTTTTCCAGAAAGGAAGATGATTTTAGCCCTGGTATCTCTGATAGGCTTGCAGCTGCCGAGTTGATTGGCAGTGCTGTTAAACTGGATAAGGTTACAGTGACCGAGTGGAGAGATGGCCAGTGCGTGAACAAGGGGTTTGGCACTGGATAATGTTAAATACAGACAGCAAAAGGTTTGGATGACACTGTAACCATGGAAACATGGGAGCCAGAGTTGTCCAGCAAGTCAGGGCATTGACCTTTTAGAATCTTTGGCTCTGCTGCCAGTTTTTCTGTGTGATGGTTGCATAAATTGCTTCTCTGTTCGTTTCCTGTTTGTAACACACAGATAATAAGCTGTGAGAGATTACTTACAGTGGCAGAGACTGATTAGCTTAATGCTTGTAAAGTGCAAGAAGTGCTAATGTAATATCTATTCGAGACAGGGCTGTCCTGGGATTGGATGGAACTTCTCCAATGGAACAAGTCTAACCCTTCTCTCATCTCTTTGTTTCTGTCATTCTAATTCCTAGCCTTGCCATCCCCAAATGTTCAAAAACCATAAGGCAGAACCTCCAAAAATGAGTTTTGTTTTTTTTAAAGTGCGTACAATTTCTGTTTAGTTTGGGTCTCTGAGTCGTATGGTTTCACTGGAGTCATAATTTAAATAGTTTCTCTGCATCCACAAGGCTGTGGGAGGGAGGGAAGAGAATATAAAACTGATTTTTCTGAACCTTATTTTTTTAGATTTGAAAAAAACTCTAAAATCGTAAAACTGGAAAAAATAATGAGCTTGTCTGCAGGGTTGGCCTTAGTATAAGCGAGGAACAAATGCGGGGGCCCTTTCTTCCACCGGTGGCTTTGGTGCCGCCGGCTGGCAGGCCTAGGGCCGTTCCCTGGCCTGGTCTGGGGGCGTCGCGTCGCCTGGGCTCGGGGATGGGCGATGGGGAGTGCCTTATTTTCACCAGCAGCAGTTGGGCCAATAAAACACATTTGACCTTTTTCTCCATCCCTGTATAAAGTAACTCTGATCTCGACTGAGCCGATAAACAATTTTACTCTAGGTAAACTGCCACACACCTACCATAAACATATGCTACAGCCTAATGCAAAGAGTAGAGCATATCCCATGATGCATGATTTAGGAAGTCATATCTGGAAGAGGAGCATGGAAGAGATACTGGAGACATGTGCAGCTCAGTTGACTCAGGGTAGCTTGTAGGAGTGACTGGAGGACTACTTACTATTAACCCAGCATCGACAAGAACACATCCTACCAGGTATACAACAACATACCCCAGGTATACGACAACATGCCACCCCGAAGGGACCTATGGCATTGCAGCCACACGTTCTACCAGAAACAGTTTGCTGCAGGGGAATTAACTCAATGATAGTGTTTCAATGTGGACTAGTCGGTCTTTCCTGTTACCATCCCCCACCCGTGTTCATATAATCTTAGAACTATTGGCGGGGGGGCACAGAAGGCCTGGTTATGTGGGGAGTGTAGGTTAGAAATCCATGAAGGCAGCAGGTGAGGTGGGAATGATTTTTGCCAAGTATATTCCCACTCATTCCTTCTGTGAAAGAATCCTATACTCAAACTCTGCACGTGCATTACTTTTCCTTGTGAGTTATTGCCATAGCTGTATTGCCTTATGCTTATAGGAGAAATGGTGATTGGACACTAAACACTGTAATTCATAGCTGGGGTGTAATCGTGACCTCAGGTGCATGAGAAAATTGCTGTTTCTTGTAGTCTGCCCCTGCTGCGAAAGGGTAAATCGGACAAGCATGGATGAGCAACTTCTGACTTGATCTGTAAATCTGGTCCAGTGTATGTGTGGCTTACCAAAATATAGCCTTATAGAGGCAAAATTCCCCAATATAGCTACCCCTCTAAACACAGAGTCTAACCTTGAATGCTCTTGTGGAAGGGAGTAGCTAAGTCAGTGCAGCTGTATCGGAGCCTATCTCCTTGGTGCAGTTTTATTCCTTGCCACTGGGAGAGGTGTTCAAGAGGCCCTGGTCCATCTTTTGCATTTGGGGCCCATTCTAACCTCTGCTCTTGTGCAAAAGTGTGTGCTTTAATATTCATGCTAATACTCCAGTATAAATAGTCTACATTGATCTGGGTTAGTCCAGTTCAAGCTTGGCTTGTATTGGCGCCCTATGCACCCCCATAAGAAATGTGAAAGTGGAGTTCGGGTGCATGTAGGGCTGCCGGAGCAGCTGGGCCGGAGGCTGCAGCTGGTGAAGAATGCCAGGGTCTGTCTCTTTATGGGGGCGGGTCGCAGGGAGCGCATGACACCAGTGCTCCGGGCTCTGCACTGGCTGCCTAGAAAAGTTCCAGGTGCTGGTTTTAACCTTTAAAGTCCTTCACAGCCTGGGCCCTGCTTATCTGCGGGACCGCCTCACTCGTCGTGGGCCAGTGCGACCCCTGAGATCGTCCAGGGGAGCCTTTTTGGAGGTTCCCTGGGTGAGGCGGGTGGCCACCGACGGTAGATTTTTTTTCAGTGGCCGTCCCTGTGCTGTGGAATTCGTTCCCGGAGGAGGCTCGGTTGGCTCCCACTCGCCTGCTATTTCGGCATGTGTGTAAGACCTGGCTGATCCGTCAGGCTTTTGGCGAGGGGGAGGGGTGGAGGGTTTGCCCATATATTGTATTTTTAAATTGTTTTTTAACATTTTTAAATTGTTTTATTGATTCTTGTTTGCCGCCCTGGGCTGCCCTGTGGGCAGGAGGGGCGGGATATAAATTTTAAATAAATAAAATGTCCATATTCACCCAATGTCTGTTAGTTGTTTAAATCAAGTTACTTAACGCCTGTAATTTGGCTCATGCTATTTTTCTAAACTTAGCTCTCTAAAACTATTGAAGGCCTACCGACTAGGTTGTCTTTAATTTAAGAACAAACTAGAGCAAATACTTTTGTTCTTTTTTCCTGAAGGAGTGTTTGTAAACCCTTTATCTGTTATCCTGGAGTGACTCCCTCCCCGCCGCGGGTTCTTGTGAACAAGGAACTGAACTCGCTGACACGGTGCAAGTCGGAGCAGCTGGTCCACAGCGGCGGATTGCTGACCACACCCCGGCTTGAGCGGCTAGTGTAGCTGTTGGCAGCCGAAGTGGCCAAACGCCCCTTGAACCAGTAGTATGAGCGCCTCCGTGCCGCGCTGTTCTGGGATAGCATCTGCATTCATGTCCGACCCTGTGGCCCGTATTGGGGAGCTACGAGTAACTGTAAATGTGGGGTGGGACGTGTGAGTGACCTCCCATTCACCCACCCTGCATAGCTTGCGGGGGCGCTTCCACTTTCCCGGGTCTGTAAAGAGGATCCACTCGGCCTGTGCTCACCCTGTCACTCCCCAGCCCGAGGGATCGAGGAGGAAGCGGCGGCAGCAGCAGCAGCGGACTTCCCTTTCCCTGTCTCTGGGGGTGGCCGATTCCTCCGGTCCCCTCTCCCCCCGGGTTATCTGGCAGGGGCTGAACCGGCTTGTCTCTCCCCTTCGCTGGGCTGGAAGCCGGGTCCAGTGGGGCTCGGAGGCGACGGCCCAGCTGGCGGGGGCGGGCCCGCGGCAGCCACCTCCTCCTGGTTGCTCTCCTCTTCCCTTCAGTGGAAGATGGCGGCGGAGTGGCGCGGTGGCAGCGGCTCCCCCAGCGGCCGGAGCGGAGCCCGGCGGTCGGCAGCTTGCGGCCCGGGGCTGCCCGCCTGAGAGGAATACAGCAGCCCGGAGAAGCCGGTCCGGGAGGGAGCCAAGAGCACCGCCCCGAGAGTGAGGGCTGGAGGATTGGGCGCCCGCCCAGAGCGGGTTGTGGGCCCCGCCCGGACTTCTGCAGCCGTCGCCGCCGCAGGTGAGGAGGCTTTGGGGGCAGGTGAGATGTGGGGCTGAAGGGGTGAGGCGCTGCGGGCTGGGGAAAGCGAGCGGTGGGCACAAACCGAGCGAGTGGCTGAGAATGGGGATGAGGGGCTGGGGCGACCTGCGGGATGGCGGCAAGTCCGGGGCTGAGGGAGGGGTAGGACAGCTAGACGCTGGAGTTAGGGGCTGGTGGGGAACTTGGGAGTGGAAGTGATGGGGTGACTGGAGAGAGCTGCGGGGTAGCTAGGGAGGAGGTGATGGGAGATCCCGGCCGGGGGTAGCTAAAGGGGACTGAGGATGGGGCGATAAGGAGTCGGTGGGTGCTGGAGGCAAGGGAGGAATGGAAGGAATTGGGAGGAGGAAAGGCAGAGAAGTATTCAGGGGAGGGAGAACCCAAACCATTCTCTAATTGTAATAGTTGGTCCTGTTTGCTCTATAAATCTACAGTGGCAAGGGTTGGATGGAGGCTGGGACTCAGGTTGTACTTTTCTCTTTTTACCCCCAGCATGGTTCCAGGGTACCATGGGGAAGCTCCCAAGAGCCCATGCTGTGTACCCCTTTTGTGACTACAGGATTTCTGACCTCAGGACTTTTGGTTTGGCACTTTTCACCAGCAGTCACTTCCGAATCCTGTGGTCAGATTTTTCTGTGGTCAGATTTACTGTTTCTGTAATGTGGAGCTTTTTTCATTGAGGCTGCTGTCTTGTGTTCCAAAATCTCTGTTTATACTGATAAACTCCAGCGCTTGGAGCTAGGAGAGAGCACTTTCAAGATGTGAACTTGAGACATCCCTATGCGGTGAGGTTTGCCTGAGCTAGGAAACTAAGATCTGTCCTGTTTGTGGGATAATATGGATAAGCAGGAAGAGGTTGAGTTGATGTAGAGAAATTAGTGTCTCAAGTGGCACTCTCCCAGGCTCCACCTTCTTCTTTCTTTTCCAGTCTGACTCTTGCTAATTTACTTTAATAATAAAAGGAATATAATTCCCCAATCTGTGTGTCAGGGAAAAATTCCCAAAGTATTTGCCACTCCTGTTGTCATGGTAACTGTGCACCTTGGAGCCATCTGTGCAGCCCAGCAGCAGGGTTACTGAAGTCATGTGGTTGGGGGTATATGTCTTCGTTTGCTCTCACCTCAATCCATCTTTCTAGTTGGATTACAGAGTTGTGACCCCCTCTTGGGAAAAGCCATGGATTCTGATATCGCCTTAAAATTAAAGGGCTCATTTATACACCGCTACCTTAAGAAGGCAAACTGATGCAGAGTGAAGCCCATACAGGCTTCCTCCATGGTGGGAAAGGGAGTGTGAAAGTTTGTTTACACAACACCCTAGCCCCCCCCCCCCCCCCCCCCAAATAGGGGAAGCCAGCATGGGCTGCAGTCTGTTGGCTTCCTCTGCTAGAGAACTTGTGTGAATGAGCCCTTAGTGGGTCTCAAACTGGGAGGGGGATGTGTGCAGGATAATAACCATTGGGAAGTGAGAAGGTGGGCAGCTCTGAAATCTCTAACTTACCTTGGATTCTCATTGGTGCTGCTCCCACCTGTTGAAATTAATGTTCCAGAAAAGGGCAAGCTGATGTAGGTTAGCCACTCTGAACAAAGGGCAGTTAACGTAGCAACAACAGTAGGGAGAAGAGGTAAGATAAATACATGTGGTTGTAGTGTCAAATGCCATTGATAGGAGGAGGTGGAGCGTAGTGGACTGAAAAGCTGAAGAACCATTGCTTATGAAGCAGCATGAGAGAACATGAGACTTTTGCCTTTGGACAGACAAACCACCAGGTTTTGGGGGGGGCGGGGGGGGGTAGGAGATCCAAAATCAAAGAGCATTCTGGACTCTTTATTTTCCCAATATCCTATTTCAGGCAATAAACAGTAGTAAAATTTTATCCTTCAGTGTTCGCTAAGACTTTCACATATCATATTCGCTACCTTGATTAAGGTTTAAGTATGAAAGTTATCTTCATTTCATTGCCAAAGAAGCTTGTGTACAAAGAGACTTTCCCAAGGTCATGTAGTGAGTCCATAGCAGAGACAAGAAGTCTTGTTGTGCACAAACAAGAAGGTGGTCTTCCTTTTCGCTTCTTCTGAACTCTTTCCTCTTTTATCCAGTACTGTTGCATGTTATACACCAAATGTGGCTGTCTCAATGGCCTTTTTTACATCACAAATTTTCTGGTTTGTAAGCTCATAACTGAACAATTGACTTAGTTGACCTCATGTTGGCACAATTAAGCAGTTGGTGTCGACCATGACACACATCAGCTTGTGTCGTGTCCGCAAACTCTGTTAATATTTATCTTTTTGATGCTGAAAATGATTTGTCCTGGTATTATGCTGTACTTTATCCTTTGGTGTGCCATGTAACTCTATTGATCATGTTCAGTGTCAATAAAATTATATAGTGTAAACAAGGACAGTGGTACATGAAATAATTGTTATGAGATGTGAATATCTGTTTAAATACGTTAAGCTTTAGATCCCTTCATAACAAATGATACTAAATAATGTTTTCTTCATGAACCCTCCTGTTCTCTCTCCATGGAGCCTCCTATATGTTCACTCTACCTTTTAAAAAACAAACCCCCAACCTCACTATTCAACCCCTCCCAAATATACCAGTATGGCACACAGTCAGTTTTTACCCTTCACTTTTTTCTGTCTTGTAGGCTTTCACCTTTCACATTGTCTTGTTTCCTTTGTTGCCCAAATTCTACTCGTGTCATCTACTATCCATCCATCAGTCTCTGATAAACTTCAGCTTTGGTGGTTTGTTTTGTTTCTGTAAGCTGCAATGATGTCACTTACAAGAGCTTTGTTTCTGTGTGTGGGATTTTGAAGTGTAAGTAATGGAAATTTGTAGGAAGGATGAATATAAACTTCAGTTTAAGAACCTAAATCAGGTTAATAAATCTGTGCAGGTTATGTTTGAATTTTTTTTTTTTTAATGGAGACGTCACCATAGCAGAAAGTTAACGTGCATTAAGAAACTGACAGTAACTAGGACTCTGGGGGTGGGGAGAAACGACGGAGAGTGCCTAAAGTGCCAGGTACATTGCTGGGGCTATATAAAAGCTGATAATAATAATAATAATTAATAATGAATGTTGATGTTGGTGCAAAGATATCTTTTACATCTTTTAACGTGGGCATGTTTTCTCCATTTTCAGTAGGTTCTTGTCTTTTTCTGTAGCAGGATATTACTTTCTGTTCTGGCACCACACTGACAATCCCATCTCCTTGGAGACAGCACCTCCCTTTTAGCAATATGCAGTCACAATCCTCTGACTCTTCTCTGGGACCCCACTGGAAGCTGCGGCCCACTAGCTGAGAACCCATATTATGGCATCATGGAGAAATGCCAGACTCCGTAATCGGTTAGCATCGAAAGGCCCTTAATAGAGATGAATGGGATAATTAACAGCTGTTGGCCAGTGGTTCCCAAAATTTTGCCTAACTCCATTTTGAGATCTAAATATAATTCTGACATGCCAAGTATGTTGGATCCATTGTGACTCCATCCACAGATGACACAACCTCGTTTGGGATTCTGACCCACAGTTTTGGAAGCTCTGTCATGGGGTACATCATAGCCTTCACAGCAGCACCGCAAATGCTGATGGTAGTGATTTCTGTGACATCTGAATGGATCTTACCACATGGTAACCCGAGGCAATCTGTGTTAGGAGCTCCACTGGAAATGTTCAGACATCACAAAAATGGCCACAGTGCAGTGACCTGGAGACACCCCTGTGGTGTCTGAAAGCACCCTTATAGCTCTTCTTTCAGGCTGCTTGCAGAGTTTGACAGGAGTTGAACATTGGCTAATTTTTGGTTTGCTTTTTCCAAGTTATCAGAGTTCCTGTGAGGCCTACAAACATGCTAGATTTTTTTAAAGTAAAAAGTAGAAAAAGAAATAGTGGTCATGATCCCTGGGTTAGCAGTGGTAAAAAGGCTTGTGGTTGATCCTAGAGGTCGCACACACCATTCCAGGTCTGCACTAGACCGGGAACTGAGAGGCCTCTGTGTGTCACAAGAGCACTGAACAGAACAGTATTTGAGATGTTTGAATTAACTGCCAGTCTCCCATCTCTCTGTGATGTATCTGCAAGGTGAAGTAGTGCTATGGAGCAGAGCTGCA
Source organism: Sphenodon punctatus (assembly GCA_003113815.1). Lineage (NCBI taxonomy): Eukaryota > Metazoa > Chordata > Lepidosauria > Sphenodontia > Sphenodontidae > Sphenodon > Sphenodon punctatus. The sequence goes on from QEPC01002445.1 coordinate 727,090, forward strand.
CAGATAAAATAATCTGTTTCATTTTTAATTGGCTTTTTCCTTTCAAAGGAATGCATAACCATCCATGACTACAGCTTGGGTCAAAACCTCTCCGCACTTGTAAGAAATCTCCTTTAATTAGTCTCCTTTAACTCCTGTAAAGGGGTGTGGTGTTTCTGTCTCCGTCCCCCATCCCAAGCTCTAAAATGAATTTATTGCAGGGTATCTTACATAAAGAGGAACAGCCTTCAGCCATGAGCAACCTTTATGGTAGTTATATTTCCAGTTTAACAGACGTCTGCAGCAAGTTCCTGGATGTGGAGCAGTGATGCCACAGCAGCTATGGAGAAATGTACTTGGCTTGTCATGTTCATTCTGCCCAGGGTTCATGTAGTCTCCTAGATTGTAAGCCCCCTGGGGTAGGGATCTGTCTCTGATTTGTATAGTGCCAGGTACATTGCTGGTGCCATATAAATACTTAATAATAATGATGGTGATGATGATATGAAGTGGATGGAGTTTAAACAGCCTTTTCTACATATTCTCTCATGTAGCTTTCAGGTTGCCCATTGCTGATGCCTAGGATCTTTGCATTTCTTTCTAGTCTCCATGCTTTTGGAGGTAAAGATTTCTAGGTTTCCCTTTTCTATGAAATCAGTCTGGGCAGATCATACAGTTTACTAGATGCTTAATATTCATAATTTCAAAAAGGCTAGTGCAAAAAGTTTTTGAGACATTTTAAAATGTGAGATGAGTATTATTTATGAAAATGGGAAATACATGCTTTGACAATGGTCAGGTGCACCGTGCATGCACAATGACGGCAGATGCAGTGCCAGTGTACCTAACTTCTGAGCTATAAGAAGCATTCTGGGCCTTGCTTTGTATGTTGACTAGTGCTCTTCTTTCTGAACTTTGCTGTTAACTTTTTGCACAGCAGTACTTCCAGTTTTTTGACCTCTTTTGACAGCTTCTGTGTGGGAAGCATGTCATGATTTTGGTTATGCACTAATATCCATTAGGAATTTGGTGGAGACCAGCAGAATCATTCTTCCTATGATGTAATAAAACAGGGATGGGCAAATCTCTTGAGCTTCAAGAGCCACGTACCAAACCCCTTAATATGACTGAGAATCCCAAGACACAAATGCAGGCATGCCGACACAAACCAATCCTGCTTCGTGATTGGGTGGCAGAGTCAGTGTTCTGTGATCCTGGGTACTGAGATCTTGACAAGCAGCTGTCATTCAGCTTCGGAGACTCAGGTGCAAGGAAGTAAGACATAACATTGTTAAGGCAGGGTGTGACCCAGGACCAGCCCTGCCTGGAGCCACACTTGAACTGTCCAAGAGCCACATGTGGCTCCTGAGTCAGTTTGCCCACCCCTGTAATAAAGATTACAATCGAGTTTTCTGGGGTGGAAGATTAGTATATTGATCTCCTGCGTTACAAAGCTTCCTCACCCAGCCAGTAATGTAGGACAGGACTGTGGGTGTTTTTGCATGGTTTTGTGAATTTTTAAAAAATCTCCTGCCTCTTTTAAAAATAATATTAGAGTGCCCACTTTTCCAATCAAAGCTCCATATTTTCAAAAAGGAGATTTCCTTTAATACAAATATCACAAGATCCTGAGATTTTTCCCCCCTGAAAAAATAGTTTATTTTTGTTAAAAACTCAAAATCTCACAAAACAAGGAGATGTGGTTGCCTATTTCCATGTGGACTTGACCTGCTTTTGAATACACTGAATGTGAAAAATATACAGAGCAGTTTCACCTAACACCTGCAAACACACTAAGGAGTCTAGAAATCTCTCTCTGAAAATGATTGTAGCTTCACATAACTAAAGCTGTTGCTCCTGCTGGGATTGCAGCACATTTAGTATTAACAGTATTTCTAGCTGCTATAAGGGTGAAATGTTAATGCTTTAGCTTAGCCTAAAATGCTGCAAACTGCCTTCCCATGGGGTGAATTTATTTCTCATCAAATATACATTTTGAAGAGAAACATTAAAACTAACGTGCCTTGGTTAGTAACAAACTGATATTCTTATGTAGAATTATAGAAGGTAACAACTGGAAAGACCTGTTAGGTTACATGTCCTGGTTGGGCCCAGAGCAAGGTTGGTATCCACAGTGTATTATCTAGGATCCGCCTCAATCTGATTTCTGAACACCTTTTGTGTTAGGTAAGGCATATTGAGAGATGTCTTCACTGGACTTGATAGCAAATTCTGCTCGAAGAGTAAAGGCACACGAGACAGGGCTGGCCAGGTTCCCTGCTTAACATGGGCAGGGCGAATGCAGCCATCACGCTTTGAGCCGGTGGGGAGAGCAGGCCGCATGATCTGCCCTTCTGCAGGGAAACTGCGTGGGCGGGCCACCATCACAAGTCCTACCATGACCTGGGTGGGCAGAGGACTCTGTCATACAGGCGAGCACCTGGTCCTGCCCCCCAGGCCTGCCCACTATTCCACCCCTTGCCATGCCGTGGATATACACGGATGGCGAACTACACCCACGGCTTTGTGGTGCCAGTGAACCTCGCCGCGGGGCTGACTGGGTTACGGGGAGACAGCCCATTAATCCCACATTGGCCCAGGTGGGGCTACAGTAGGCCATGATGTTAGTTAGTTGTTTTATTATTTGTTTAACCCCACGGGTTTTTACAAAACGCAATATAAATAGATGAATAAATACAGCATAAAACAATACAATACAACTTAAACTCAAACTGAAACAGTAAATATAAATAAAATAAATAAATAGGTAGGTGATAAATCTAGCTGTCATACATTTATCCTATAATGGGTTGCTCTACTAGAATTTACCAAAGGAGAATAAACCGAATTCAAGGTGGATTGTCTCGTTTCCTCCCGAAATATTGAGCACAGAGCTGCAAGATTCTATTACAGAAATTGGCAACCGCCCTGGATTTGGCTGAGTCCGCCGGGTTAAATAGATCCATTAGGGTCTGAGTGTCCCCTGCGATAGAGCCAGCGACTAAAAAACTGGACAAATACTTGAACCTAAGGAATTGATAGGCCGGGCAAAACAATATTACATGATCCAAGGATTCAACCCTGCTAGAATCACAAAGCATACAGATCCTGTCCACCCACAGTCTACCATCATAACGGCCCTCTAAGATTGCAGAGGGGAAGACATTGAGCCTGTATTTTGTAAAGGCAACCCTACACTGGGAGTGTGACCATGAAAATAGATAACCAGAGGGGTGTTAGGGGGTCAGCAATCCTTTGTATAAGGGTACAGTCATTTGTTAATTCAATGAGGAGTTTTCCTCTTGGGATGTTTGGTCTAAAATACGTTGTTTAACCAAAGAGACCGCTTCCGGCAAACCCTTTGCCAACAGGTAGTCTCTAGAAAAGCCCACTTTGAAGAGTTCCACATCTGTCCCCTTTCCCCATGGGGTCAAAAGATTATTCCCCAAAGCAGCTAAAATCAGGGGATTCCCTGTCTGCTTAAAGACTGCTACTTTTAACCAAAACTTTAACAAGCAGATTTTTAGAGCAGTACTCACTGGCAGCCAGCCAGCTTCAAGTCGCAACAGCACCTGGGGAGTTCCCCTGGGGACTGCCAATAAGGCTCGGAGGAACTTACTCTGGACCAATTCTAACTTAGTGAGAAACCTCAACCCCCATACCGGGAATGCGTAAGAGATAGAGCTCAAAATCTTGGCCTTAAACAATTTCAACGCTGCAATAACCAATCTTCCACCCCTGGTGAAATAGAATTTAAGCAACGCAGCCACAATTTTGAGAGCCGTCTCTCTCACAGCCCTATAATGAGAATTCCACTTGAGATTAGAGGCTATTATAACCCCCAAGTATTTGTAAATATGGATCTGTTCAATGTTGTTAACTCCTATATACCAATTCTGCAGACGAACTCTGGGCCCTACACCTGCAATCATTGTCTTTGTTTTAGTAAAGTTAATCTCCAGATGTTCCTGGATACAAAAGGCATTGAAGTGATTCATAGCCCTCAACAAGCCTACTCTTGTTTGTGATAAAAGAATGGTGTCATCCGCATACAATAATGCAGCTATCCGTTGAGTGCCCAATTTGGGGGCATGAACATCAATTTCAGTAAGGTGGGCTATCACTCCATTAAGGAACAGGTTAAAAAGGGAGGGGGCCAAACTACACCCCTGACGGACACCTCTTCGTACAGGGACGCTATCTGTTAAATGATTCTGAGAAGAATAGCGAATCTGTAGAGTATTGTTGGAGTGCAAAGCGATTATCAAAAACAACATTCGTGAATCAATAGACAACGCTTCTAACTTAAGTCAAAGACGCTCCCGGTCGACCAGATCAAAAGCCGCCTGTAAATCGATGAAACATAAATACAACTTCCTCTGGCGTTTAACATACTTCTCCAAAAGGGAGGTCAAAATAATTACATGATCAGTTGTCGAACGGCCCTGAATAAAACCAGCTTGTTCGGGTTCAAGGATCTCTTTAATCTCCATCCACTCACGTAAACGCCCTAGTAGATATCTGGCATAAAGTTTCCCGATAATACTTAAGAGACTTATAGGGCGGTAATTGGAGGGGAGAGAAGTGTCTCCCTTCTTGAAAATTGGACAGAAAATACTTTTCCGCCAATCAGTTGGAATATGACCTGTTAAGTTGATTTGAGTGAATAGTGGAGCCAATATTCCGGCCCACCACTCTGGAGCACTCTGAATTAGTTCCAGCGAGACATAATCTATTCCAGGGGCTTTCCGTGTCTTAAGACCAGCTATCAGATGGCAGACCTCCTCCACTGTCACATCCGGCCACTTTGGAAAAAAAATCAATAGATGACGGGGAAATTGAACTGGCCGAGGGACTGGGTGGAGGAAAAAGAGCTCTGAAGTGCTCCTGCCAGACTACCCGAGAAAGAGGGGCCAGGCCTCCATTATCACAGCCATCCTTAAAGTAAGTATGCATCAGATTCCAAAAGGACAAAGAGGAGTTCATGTTTGAAGCTTTAAGTCACTTAACCCATAATGTTTCCTGGAAGCAACGTTTCTTCCATTGTAGCAGTCTACGATAAGCCTGTCTGGTTTCAAAAAACTGTTGGCGGATAGTAAATGAAGGACGAGCCTGTGGCTTGACACAATGCCACCCTAGCTTTGTGGCAGTCCTTATCAAACCAGCCCAGGAGTCTCGAACTACCAAGGGGCTTTTTATTTTTATTTTTCAAGAAAGGGGATAATAAATTTAATAGTTCATCTAGGAGATCAATTAGTTCGTGAGTTTCTTGGCATAAGTAGAAAGTCCTCGATAGAATCGTCGCCTCTTCACTATTAAGAAATTCAAAAGTAGGCCATGATGCATCGCCGATCTTCTCCAGCGCAGACATGTCACATAGCAGCCTGCTGCGCATCCTGGGGTGGAAGTGGGCGAACATCTGGCAGCCACCGGCCTGACCATCAGCTGTGTTGTGGGCTAATGTGCAGTAAGATCGCTCAGTGTAGGTTAACGTTTCGTGTGGCCTTAGCCTAAGACTCTCCCAAATTTGGCAACTTTTCCTTTGTTTTTTTTGCTCTTGAATTTGTGTTTCCGGTTGCTGCTGGTATTGTAATCCTTCAATGATCTATCCTCTCAAGAAAACGAATCCTGTGGTTTGCTTTGTAACCTGTTACTTTGACTCAATCTTATCTTTTCTAGTAGATCATTGTACTGTCCACCACTCCTATGAAGACTGTCCTATTGCTAGTTCTTGAGAAGCTTGTTTTGGGCTCTGTCAGCTGAACTGAACTAACAGAGCTGCCACTATTTGTGTGGGGCATCAGTTGAGAGTTGTTATCTGAATTAGCTATGCTTCATCCTCCTAAGCATCGGTGCCAAGTTTCCTGAGGAGGTGAGGTATGAAAAATAGGGTGTCTACCAGGCCCTGCTGGTATCACCATGTGCATTGTTTCCCTGTGCATGGAACAAAGGATCACCATGTACATTGTTTCCCTGTACATGTGTGACAGGACTGTGGATTTATGGTCCTCCTCTCCCGTGGCCTGTCTGTACTGAGGACTAGCTTGGTGAGTCTGTTGGGCAATGAATATCTAGGCCAGAGTAGCAGGTGTATGCTTGGGCCTCATGGGCTACCTATCCAAGTAGGGAGCTTTATCTGAGGGACAAGGGCATGGCATGGGTGTGTGGTTTTCCAAGTGAGGACGAAGCTCTTTGAAGCTGGGGGAATTTCTAAAACGTCAGTAAGTCCACACATTTCTGGAACAGGCATTCCAATTGGTGCTGTAGCCATGAACTGAAATGCATGTTTCAAAAGTGTGCTGAGCTGCTGTCATTTTGGATATGCCTGCTAGCTCAGTAAAGGAGAGGCAGGTTTTTTTTGACAGCTACAGTGCAGCAGTGCCATTTGCAGCAGCCACCGGCCTTAAATTACAGAGGTAATGGAGATTATTTTTAAGGGATGTAAAACTAAGTTGAATGATAAAAAGCTTGAAAATGTTTAAAACTTATCTTGACAGTAAAATACCTTGTACTGTAGAGTTAAAGCCTGAACTAGATGAAAGAATTAGGAAAGAAGGAAGTGTGTTTGCATTAATGAGTAAGAGATGGTCTAGTGGCAAGATCAGTTTAGCTAATAAAATTAGAATATATTTGTGTTTTATCTACTTTAATTAATGTTCAGAAATATGGTCCGTGAGAGTAAGACATAGGAGAAGACAACCAGTTAAGATTCTGTGAAGAGTGAGGAAGTAAGACGCTGTACAAGGCAGCATAAGGTATGTTTAACAGCAGCCAAGAGAAGAATGACATGTCTAGGGCATGCTGAACAAATTGTAAATCAGGTTAACTATTGGTGCCCAAAGGGTGGGTTGGTGGTGGTTTAAAAAAAAAAGGAAGATTTAAAAAGAAAAAAAAACCACATTGGGGCAGGGAACATTTAAAGAAGATATCAACAGATTGCTGATGTAGTATATCTAAGAAAGCTTTGAGGAATTGATCTTAATGGTAAAAGATGATTGCTGCCTTATGCACCTGTTGAGGTGTCAGAAGCATATGTAGGTCACTACTGACAGATGCTCTTGGAGGATGGACTGAGCTCTACTTCCAAGGGCTCAGGCTCCTGTGGTGTTGACCACGGCTATCGAGGGCCTTCAGCTAACAGAAAAGGCCTATGATGAGCACTGGGAGCAAAGTGAATGCAAATGTACAGTGCTGAGTGCCGGTTTGATTTGCCCTAGGGATTTTTCCCTTCTAAGGAGGCAGTCTGCTATGTTGGTTGCAAAGAGAAGTTTGTTGCTTTTATCAATGGGACCCAGAGGATAAAAATATTCCAGAGTGGAGGTGATGAGAGTACAAATTACTGTTCTAGAACGTATTTTGAGATAAAATAAGCAATGTATTGGCAAGCAAGAGATGAAAGATAGCGGTTCTCGCCACTGTTACTGCCTGTCAAGGATTATTGCTAAGTCAAGTAAGATCTGAGACTCCATGCTGCTACAGTCATAGACAGACTTTCCTCCTCCTTGTGTGACCTGAGTTTCTTTTTATGTTGGCTAGTATTAATTTAGATGCTAATCTCCTGCAGGCATTGTGTCATCTTTGTGGTGACTCTGGCCCCAATCCTAAACACACTTAACTCATGGGTACATTCTTTTGAAATCAATTCAGTTGAAATCAATGGGACTTACTCATGACTAAGTATGTTTAGGACTGTGGCCATTGCTTGTTTAGTCTGAGGAGGACAGGGCTGGATTTCAGGTAAAACTTTCAAAAGCACTGGAGGGCTGGTCTGCGCACAAGTCTTGCACTAGTAAAAGTATATGCTGGGACGAATTAAACCAACACAGTATTACCTGTGTACACAGAGAGCAATTATGCCTCTCTGGAGACTGGTTTGTCCCCGTTACAGCAAGGAATAGTTACTGAGATAGGCATAGTACACATACAGTGTGTACAAACCTCTTAAACTGGAAACGTGTACTGGTTTGGGCATGAACAGGCACAACTGATGTCCACTAGGAGTCAAAACCGTGCTCTATCATATACCTCCCAACGCTTCCAGCACCGCGGGACAAATCCCACCCTCTCAAACAGTAAGCTCTGCCCCTCTGTAAATAAGCTCCATCTCTTCACTCAAATGCACATGCACGCATTGTCCTCAAGTACTTTTCCTGGGGAGACAACCAGGAAAGAAGCACACAAGACTTGGATGCTGTCCTTTTTGTCTTTCCTGAAAGAGGGACTTTGGCTGCTGAATCTCACTGTCCTGCTTAGAAGGGTCAAAGAAGGGCTGTCCCTCCTAAATAGGGACTAGGGAGGTATGTTGTATCCTTTCAGTAAGAACCAGACTAGTTTTAAGGACACATGCCAGTACAGGGACTGTGTGTAGACCAGCATAGAGTCTCATCTTCTAAAGCTGACTTAATGAGACAGTCGCTTTTAAAAATTCTATCCTTCAATTTATTACCGGTAATGAAGAGCATGGTGTCATGGACTGGTAAAGGCGGCAGACAGGGTTTGGAGAGACAGTACTGACTCCTCAAGGATTACAGGTGTGAGGGCTTTGAAGATGACGTGTTAGCTGCCCATCACAGTTCTTTGTCCTTCTGTAGAAGAATGATGATTTTAGAGCCAAGAATGCTAGTGTTGCAGTGACCACAGTAGATTCTTCTATTTTTTCCAATCTCTTTTATCCCACAACCCTCCTGCTCACAGAGCAGCTCGGGGCGGCTCACAGCACACACAATCAAACAACTCATAATTAAAACATATTTACACAGTTCAGCTAATTCACAGTTTAAAATTCATAAAAATGCTAGTTGGGTCTTGTTAATTATAGCAGCACTCTGGGATGGACTGGATGAAAGGTTAGTGACAGTAGTAAATAAGAACTGAGATTTGGTCTCCGTTTCTAGTGTATTGCCCAGAACATCTCCCCACACTCAAGAATTTTTTTAAAACTTAGCTGAATGTTCTGGTTTCAGTCAGAATCCAGCTGGTACTTTAAATTGAAGCTGGGATTGTGGACTGAACTACATTTGCCTTCCTCAGTACTGTTCACAAGGTCTCTTCCACCTGATGGCTTCTCTCTCTAGCCTTTTGTGACTGACCAGACATGTAAATATTATTTTCAATCTGAATTCCTGCCTGACCTCATGATATAAAAAAAGCATGTGACATTGCTGCTTGTATGTGTAATTGGTATCATTGCACAATGCTTGAAATGGGATGGATTTCCCTGATCTGGGACCATGGAAGCAAGGATCTTACATTAATAAAAGTATTAATGCTTCGTGTGAAATCACGATCAGGCAAGATTGCTATTAAAAATGAAGCATGACTGCTCTCCAAACTCTTCAATTTAAAAAAATTATTATTTTATTTTATTATTATTTTACTATTTTATTAATGTGGGGCTTAAAATTCTCAATCAAAGTCATATTCAAGTGTTCTAATTACAGTTACTATTAAGTATGACCTTTCTCTGGGCTTATTACGGTTAATTAGTTTACATCTATTACAGCTGTTGCATAATTACCCTGCACTTGTGTCAGGATGTCTTATCGCATCTCTGCAGTACTGAATGGAAATTGAGTGAAAGGCTTCTCTGGCTAATCTCTAATATTTTGCTTCTGTTACTTCTCCAGTGCCATAGGTGTGTGTGTTGCTTGACAAGCAGTACAGGCAGGTCCTTCCTTCAAGCAGTTTGCAATCTAAGACCGCAATCTGCAAACCATTTATTCCGGTGGAGTAAGGTTCCCCAGCTGCTCCAGAATTTGTAGATTGTGGCCCAAGTTCCAATTATCACATCAGGGGATTGCAAAGCACCCATTTACACTCCCCTGGGGAGTATCTTTTCTTTATAACAGATTAATCCTTTAAAAATTCTACGCAGTTCTTGCCTCTATTTTCTGGCATTAAGTTTCACAGACTAATTGTGCATCTGTTACTAAAAAGTATTTTCAGTTATTTTTTTTCTACTGAATGTCTGCATGGTCTTGTATTATATATATCATGCTTATTGTGCATCTCTTCTCTTAGCTGTACAGTCCCGATCTTTTTAGTCATTTCTCATCAAGAAATATTTATTATTATTAGCAAGCATTTATACAGCACAAGCAATGTACCTGGCACTTTACAAAGTAATTGAATAGACACGGTCCCTGCCCTAGGACTTACAATCTGAGAGACTGGAGGGGGTGCGGGGGATGAAGGAAGGGGAACAGAGGGAGAGACAAGGAGTGTAACATTCACGAGGATGCGAGGTCCCAGGTGCACGTGCTTGGTTTGGTTACATCAAGAATGATGGCTGGTTGGTCCATGTGGTGAGGATATGAGTACACAGACCTTAGGTAGCAGATTGTACTGGATGGAGGGTATCAGCAGGAGTTAGGTGAGGGGAGCAAGAAGTCGGGGAGGGCAGAGTGGAAGAGGTGGGTCCTGAAGCTACGAAGGGAGGGGGCAAGGCGGATGTGGGCAGGGGGGGGCTTCCAGGTGTGTGGGGCAGCTAGGGAGAAGGGACGAAGGCTGTTAGGGGAACAGGGGAGACATGGGAGAGCGAGAGGGGGGACAGAGGAGGAGCGGAGTTCACGGACTGGAGTACGGAGGAAATTAGCACAGAGAGGTAGGGGGGAGCAAGGTTGTGAAGAGCTTTATAGGTGAAGACTAGGAGCTTGTGCAGGATTTGTTCAGGAATAGGAGGCCAGAGAAGTGAGGAGAGGAGGGGCTGCACGTGGTCGAAGCGACGGGCAAGGTGGAGGACCCTGGCAGCAGAGTTTTGGATGGAGTTAAGGGGAGAAAGGTGAGAGTGGGGGAGGCCAGTGAGAAGGTTACAGTAATCGAGGCGAGAGATGACCAGGGCATGAACAAGGGTTTTGACAGAGGAGACAGAGAGAAAAGGGTGAATCTTAGCAATGTTATGGAAGGAGAAACGACAGGATTTGATAGACATGTACCTGTGAAGTACATAGTAGCACAATATTTACTGTCCTTATCTTTATATATCTTACTGTTCCACTACTGCCACCCACTGAACACAGATTCCCAATGAACTGCCCAGGTTGTGGTGTTAGTTGCTACCAGTTCAAGCAGAAGTCAGTAATTTATCAAAGTAGCTCAAATGTCTCGTGTGTGTGTTACTTGGCATTTATCAATGCTGATTTCCATCTGCCCTCTACATACCTTTGAAGCTGTTTCCTGCAGTATTTGTTACTCTGGACTAATTTAAGTAGTGCTCACATCATAAAATGTTTCAATTTTTCTGTTGTCTGATTTTTAGATTATAAAGCAATTCTTTTAGAGAAGCAATTATTGCATCCTAGTTAAGACTGCAACCCAGTCCCCGTTCTAAGGCTTGCTTTTCACTCTACCTTAGTGAATTTTAGATCTAAAAAAAATCCTTTGTGAACTAAATATTCGTAGGATGTCTCTGGGCCTTGGGGTCATATATTCCATCACATTTTGATAGACTTGCTGATTCTGAAGTTACAGTCCCTTTCAACATCCTGGGAGCACTCACAATTAGAAAATTTGTTGCTTTTATGTGAGTTGTGTGAGTAAATAAATAAAAATACCAGATGCACAGACACTGCACCAATGGGCATTTACTACTGGTAACTTTCCCCATTTTGAGGATTGGTCCTGAGCTTCTCATGACCTCACTCAGCAGCTGTGTATACACATTGAACAGGAGAGGGGACAGAATGGAACCCTGTGGGACTCCACATGAGAGGTCCCGGGGAGATGAGAAATGGTCCCCGAGCACCACTCGCTGAGTTCTTCCAGCCACGAACAAGCGGAACCATTTGAGAACAGTCCTGCCCGCCCCAGCACGATCCAGCAGGCGAGTAACCAACGTCTCATGGTCAATGGTATCAAAAGTAGCCAACTGCTCTAATAGAATCAGCAGGGTCGAACGACCCTGATCTGACTCACGGCAAAGGTTGCCAACCAAGCCATAAGTGCAGTCTCCGTGCCATAGCCCAGCCGAAAGCCGGACTGTGAGGGATCTTGAAAACTGAGTCGGTCCAGATGCTCCTGCAACTGCCGAGCCACTACCTGTTTATTAACCTTCCCTAAAAAGGGAAGGTTAGAGACAGACTGATAACTGGCAAAGAAGTCTATTGATGGTTTTTTGAGCAGGGGCCAGGCAACCGCCTCTTTAAGGCAGCTCAGCACCCTCCCGTCCCGAAGGGAGGTATCGACCACCCCCCGCCAGCAACAACCCCAGCATCTCCCGGCTGGCCATAACCAGCCAGGATGGGCACAGGTCCAGTTCACAAGAGGTGGCTCTGACCATCCCAAGAACATCCTCTGCATCAGCGGGCAAGATCCACTGAAACTGATCCCACAAAGTAGGACAAGGCGGGGCTTCCATAACCTCTGGTTCTCCTGTTGTAATAAGTGCAGCATCGAAGTTGTGGTGATTGTGGGTGATTTTTATCAGCAAAGTAATCAACAAACATATCACAGCGGGCGCTGGAAGGTTCCAGTTCCATGCGGAGGGAGGCCGGACTGACCAGCCCCCTCAACACCCCGAAAAGCTCCACTGGATGAGACTTCGCTGATGCTATGAGGGCAGCAAAGAACTCCTCCTTTGCTGCCCACACAGCCATGGCATAGGCTCGTAAACAGGCTCTATGTCACAATCTGTCAGCTTCAGCATGAGAACAACACAATGCTATGAGGGTCAGACATGGAGAACTGTGGGCAAAAGAAGATGTAGCAGTTGCTTCCGCTTGCCTTCCACATTACACAGGGAGGGTGAGGGATGAGGCTGGGGAAGCTGTTCCTGCTGGCACATGGAGATGCCAGCCAGCCAAAGGGGGAACTAGTTGCCACCCACCAAAAGTCAGATGCAGAGAGCAAAGCGCGCACCCCATGGCGAACACAGGAAGAAAAGGGGAAACCAGAAGGGAGGCATATATGAAAGCAGCTGGTGCACAACCCAAACAACCAGTCCCCCTGACAGACTCCAGTCCCATCCACATGCCGTACACAGCACAGGTCACAGATCACTCACACTTAGGGTGGGTTCCTTCTGCTGGGGAGGTGGGAAGGCAAGCCCGCTCTCACTAGAGGTCGCTCACAGGGACAGGAAGTCCAAATTGCAGAGTTCCAAGGGGGACCCCTGCTGCTGGGGGGTTGGGGGTGGGCAAACCCCCTCCTTCTGCAGGTTACTCACAGCGGCAGGGAGTCCAAAGCGCAAAGTTCCAAGGGAGTGGGTTCCCTGCTGCTGCTGGGGGTGAGGGTTGGGAACCCAGCTACCTCAACATAAAACCCCCATTGATGCATGTCCCTTTTAACCCACGCTATATATGAGCCACCATATAGTGTGGGTTAAAAGGATCCCCGTTGGCCATAGCCAAGTGGACCTCGGACTGTGTCCACCCCTCGTTCAGGGCACGGAGCTTGGCTGTGCTGGGCTGCTCGTGCACATAGGGAGCCCTTGGTGGACCAGTAAGGAGGTTCTGCTCCATCATCCGATCAAAGCGCTCCTGTTGGTCCCACGCATGACCCCTCGCTCTCAACAGGGCAGTTGTGAAGGAAAGCAGCAGAGACGGACGCCCCGCGGCAAGGCAAAGGCAAAACTTGGGAAGCACACAAATCTCCTGTAAAGCCGTGCTCTCGTTTGCTTCCCACAGTCCCAGCACCTCCAGAGGGAGGCAGTCCAGTGGGCCCCAACTTCCGCAAGTCCACCTCGACCGCCCTCTCCTCGCATTCTGGCCCAGAAACATGGTGACCCAGCAGCTGTATGTACTGGCTCATGAGTCCATAACCAGCTGCCCTGCAGATTGGGTCAGCCAACAGCCCCTGCACATCATCCCTCAGCCAAACCTCACCCAGGGTAAGGATGTCGGACCCCACCCCCAGCTCCTCTGTGCCCCACATACTGGGCCCATGCAGGACCACTCTACAGTCAACGATCTTCTGGTGGCTAAATCTAAACGTCTCTCTTCCATTTTTGTCCTCCTTGATCTCTCTGTTGCCTTCGATACTGTTGACCACTCACTCTTGCTGGATTCCCTTCACTCCCTTGGCTTTTGTGGCTCTGTCCATAACTGGTTCTCCTCCTACCTCTCTGACTGCTCCTTTAATGTGTCTCTCTCCAACTCCGTCTCCTCCTCCTTCCCCCTCTGTTGGTGTTCCTCAAGGCTCTGTTCTTGGCCCTCTCCTCTTCTCGATCTATACCTCATCCTTAGGCAAACTCATTGCCTCCC
>QEPC01002445.1:742538-773303 GCA_003113815.1 Sphenodon punctatus
CCCGCCTGTTGCTCTTCAGGTTCGGAGTCTGGGGGTGGTTTTGGATTCGGGCCTCCGTCTGGATCGGCAGGTGGAGGCGATGGCTAAAGCCGTCTTTCGCCAGCTGTATCTGGTACGTGGGCTTCGACCTTACCTCTCCGGGCCCGATCTGGCCACCCTCGTCCATGCCTTCATCACCTCGAGGCTAGACTACTGCAACGTGCTCTACATGGGGCTTCCCTTGTTTCTGGTTCGGAGGTGCAGAATGTGGCAGCCCGTCTCCTGATGGGGATGGGGCAGCGTGAGCACATAACACCGGTGCTCCGCACTGTGTGCTGGCTGCCTATAGCGTACCGAGCCAGATTCAAGGTGTTAGTATTAATTTACAAAGCCCTGCACGGTCTGGGCCCCTCATATCTCAGGGACCGCCCCGCCCTCCGCGCCTCAGAGCAATCCCTTCGGTCCACTGGGGACGCCTTTCTGGAGGTCCTCCATGTAAGACGGGGGGCCACAATGGAGAGGGCGTTCTTGGTGACCGGGCCGCAGTTGTGGAACTCCCTCCCGGGGGAGGCTTCCCTGGCCTCGGGCCTGTTGGCCTTTAGACGTATTTGTAAGATTTGGCTGTTCGCCCAGGCCTTCGGAGGGGAGGGTGGGGGTTTAATTTCTGTTGGGGGTGTTTTTAAATTTGTTTTAATTAAGATGTTGTAGACTTTTTATGTTAAAAAATTGTTTTATATTATATTGGAAGCCGCCCCGAGATGCTGTAGGCATGGGGGACGGCATATAAATATAAGGAAATAAATAAGTAAGTGTCCCAGGGAATCAATGCACCTAGCCACTTGGTTACATGGGGACCTGTCCCACAACCCCTCATTCCCACCCCCTCACCAGAGGGAAAAACCTTGAACCAACCTTGACCAGAACTGCAGAAGTGCAAGCAGTGGGCCCAGACTGGCAGGGAACCCTTCAGTTTTGAGAACATTAAACAGATTATTCAACTGCAGTGGGAGAATCTCATTTGGAAACTCTCACACGCATGCACACAGCAGTTGCCCATAAGCTGAACCTGAGCATGAAGCCCAGGGGCAGCTGGGGTGAGAATCACACTGTCACCTGTGCATGGACTGTCCCAGACGTTAGCTAGGCCTGCTCTCAGCCAGGTGATGGATTGCTGCCTTCTCGTGGCATGTCAAAATGTCAGAGGCTGGAATGTGAAGACCCTCGCTGCCTTCCATCTCTTCAACACCGCTGAGGCATGCACCTGGCAGAATCAGATGCTTCATGTGGCACGAGACCATCATCCACTGCCTTGGGTGGTACTTTGGGCTTCAGGCCAGGCTGCTGAAGTGCAGGCGAATGTGGGGTTGCCCGCATGGCATGGTGCCGAGCAATAGCCCAGATTAGGAAGCACCAGGCTGCCGTGGTAGGAATGGAGGTGCTGCACAGGGAGCTGCAGCAGGCTGCTGGCTATCTGCCTGGGGACATCGCTGCAGCAGTCCTTGCCCTTCACCAGGTGCTGCCCATAGCCTGGTTCACCTGGGTCCAACACAGGACAAGGGTGTGGTGGGAGAGGGTCCTGGCCACGTGGGGAGATGTAGAGTGGATGAACCATTTCTGCATGTCCCGCCACTTCCTTTCACTCCCCCAAGAATCCGCTCTTGAAGAAGATAAACATCCATACAAAGATTTGGGCACTCTAGCCAGTTTCAGCTATTTTCTTTGCAACAGAGCTTCTTCACGCCATTCCCAAAAGATCCCTCCACAGTGTCAGATTGCTGACACATTTAGGCCATGGCTGGAGAGGGAGCTCACCACCCCGGGCCCCTACCACTCCGTTGCCTAGCAGTTTGCGGTTGGGACATCCACCGTGGGTGCTATCCTGCTCGAGTTCTGTGAGACTGTTGAGGCCCAGCTGCTCGACAGCGTTGTGCAACTCACCGACCTAGAGCAGGTGATGGAAGGCTTCTGGGTGGAGAGTTTCCCAATTATTTTTAATTTTTTTATTTCTACACATTTCTATCCCGCCCCTCCTGCCACGCAGCTCGGGGCGGCTTCCAACAATTAAAACAATAATAAAATACAATAAAACAATTTAAAAATAGTCATAAATATTTTACAATAACAGGACTAAACAACAAACCACCAAAAACAAACAGGTGGGGGAACTAAAACCTCCCACCCTACCCCTCCCTCCCAAAGGCCTGGGCAAACAGCCAGGTCTTACAGTTTCGCCGAAATGTTAATAGGCTAGGGGCCAGGCGAGCTTCCTCCGGAAGGGAGTTCCACAGCCGCGGCCCCACCACCGAGAATGCCCTCTCCATCGTGGCCCCCAGCTTAACACGGGGGACCTCCAGGAAGACACCCCCGGCGGACCGCAGGAGCCGCTCTGGGGCGCGAAGGGCGAGGCGGTCCCTAAGGTAAGAGGGGCCGAGACCATGTAGGGCTTTATACACCATCACCAGGACCTTGAACTTGGCTCGGCACGCTATCGGCAGCCAGTGCAGAGTTCGGAGCACCGGTGTAATATGCTCCCGGCGGCCCATCCCCGTAAGAATGTGTTGTGCAGGGCCATATCACCAATTCTCTGGACCCGGTACAAATATGTAACACGGGCCTTCTCCACAATCCCATTCCAGATGCAGAATCTCAAGAGGTATGAACAGAACAGTCCTATTAAATTTCTGAGATGACAGGAATTGACTGTTGCTTTACAGCCCCATTTCCCTGGCATTTCTCAAGGTGAAATCAGGAATGACCTCACTAAAGTCTTTTGTCATGCGTTTTTATGATCCATAGGCAAAACAGCAAGATGAGGTAAACATTACTGAGGGGTAGCAGAACTCTTGCAGTTTCTGATGAGTGCTAGCTTGCTGTAACGACTTATAGCTTTTGCTAGTCACTTGCAGTTGTTATGGTGCTTGTCCCTCCTTCTTGCTGTCACACCGTGTTGGCTCCTCCTGCTTGTGCCCAGGAAATGCCATGAACTAGGGACCTCTGGGACTTGTGGTTCTTGAGAGAACAGGTCACGTAGGGAGGCAGACATTTCCATGTTCTTCAAACCATAGGTGTTGGAGTTTCCTGTACATGTACGCTCTCTCTCACTCACTCTGAGGGCCCAGCCCAGCAGCTTGCTGTTCTGATTGCTGCTTCTTCTGCTCTAATGCTGTTCCTCATTGACTCCAGCCACACTAACAATATCTCTCATGATCTGGACACTCCATAGATAAAAAGATACAGGAAAATATGTTTGCATAAGCATCCGCAAACATTTAACATTCAGTCTCACTTAACATTTCAGGGTACTGGCTTGCAGTCTGGGCCCCTCTGGAATCCTGGACCCCAGTAATGTCTACCCATCCCACCCACTCCCATTACAGGTCCCTGTTGTTGTGCTGTAGCTACTGTTTATATACTTGCTATCTACCGGGTACACCTACTCACAGGGCAGAGGCTGCTGGGAGAATTGACACTGGAGGGAAAGCAGGTGGTATGGTGGAGGAGAGGTTTCTGGGATCTGCTGGACTCAGGGTGGGTTGGAACTACTGGGAATTAGGGTACAGGGAGCACTGGGAGTGAAGGGCAGTGGCTGTGCTGACACAGGAGAGAGGGAAATGGGGCACTCAAGCGGCTGGTGCTGGGCTGGGGCTGCGGGTGTGAATGCTCTGGGATGGGTGCAAGGAGTCTGGCCCTTGTGCCCTGTGTCTCTGTGGGGCTGGCTGTCTGTGAGGCCACTTGGGCGCCTGAGATCTGGGGGGTGGGCATAGATGGGGCCTCTGCAGGGAGGTCGACAACAGGGGCCCGCTCCAGTGCAACAGTGAAAGCAGCACTGGCAGTGGCTGCATGGTGGAGCTGAATGTCTGGATTACTCCACTAGTATTCTGAGCTTGTGATCTTCTCTTTCAGTGGACCCCTGTCAGGACTGCATCTGCTGTACATGGTGGCCCTATTGCCAACCCTCCATCTGGTGTTCCTTGCAGCCCTCCGCAAGAAGGTCCCTGTGCTGGATAGTGTACTGCTGCAGGGAACTCCAGTGCTCTCTGTCAGCTTCTAGATGGTGTGCTGGATCTCGTCTGCCTGGCATGTGGTCTCCTCCGGCAGCTGCTGGGTCATATAATTTTACCTGCAGAATTGGAGTTTGAGGTTCTGGAATCTTAGCCTTGTCTTTGTTTGTTTGGATTAGTTTCAGTTGATATCCACTGATGTCAGGGAGGTGGTTGGGTTGGGGAGGGCAGCCATTTGTGAAATAGATCCTTGCCCAGGAGATGCTGGGGCCATTGCTGACTGGGCTTGTCAATGCCTCCCTTTGGGAGGGTAGGTTGTTGCACATTCTTAAAACTGCAATTGTCCAGTCCCTGTTTAAGAAGCCATCTTTGGATGCTAACTCCCCAACTAGCTGTCATGCTGTCTCTAACCTTCCCTTTTTAGGGAAGGTTATTGAACAGGTGGTTGCTCGACAGCTCCAGGCTCATCTCGAAACCATCAGATTCCTGGACCCGTTTCAGTTGGACTTTTGCCCTGGGTATGGCACGGAGAGTGCGCCTGTGGCTTTGTTCAGTGACCTGTACCTGGAGATTGACAAGGGGAATTCTGTCTTGTTGATCCTGTTAGATCTTTCAGTGGCCTCTGATACAGTTGATCATGAGGTGGTGTTGACATGGCTTCAGGACCTGGTGAGGTGGCGCGGGACCTCTCTCCTGAGTGGATCTGCTCCTTCCTGTCAGGGAGTTCCCAGAGAGTAATGATGGGAAGATTGTTCGTCGTCCTCTCGGGCCCTCCCTACTGGGCTGCTGCAGGGTTCCATTCTGTCTCCCTCCTTGTTCAACGTGTATATGAGGCCGCTGGTCGAGGTGATTTGGAGGTGTAGGGCGTAGTGCCATTAGTATGCTGACGACACCCAGCTCTAACCTCTCTCTTTCATCTGACCCAGGCCCTGCAGGCTCAGTGCTTACCCGATGCCTGTCTGCTGTTGGGGGCTGGATGAGGATGAGCCGATTTGAAGCTGAATCCAGACAAGGCCAAGGTGGTGATGGTTGTCAGACCTTGTGACCTGGAGGGAATTGGGGCTCCTGTTATTGATGGAGCCCAGTCCACTCTGGTCAATCAGTTTTGCAGCCTTGGAGTGCTTCTGGACTCTTGCTCTGCCTGGATTGTCAGGTTACACATTGGTGGCCAGGAGCACTGCTCACCAACTCATCTGGTGAGGAGGCTGCAACCTTTTCTTTCAGATCTGGCCACATCCATGCTTTCATCATCTCAAGACTAGACTACTGCAGTGCACTCTGTGGGGCTGCCCTTGATGACCGTTCAGAAGCTGCAGCTGGTGCAGAATGTACTGCCGACGCTCTTCCTTTCTGGGTCAAGGCACCAGGAGCAACTTACACTGTTGCTCCAAAGTCAATTCAATTCAATTTTATTGCGTGACCAATGGTCCTTGCAAACAATTACAACACAAAAATGAACAAAACATAAAATACAAAGCTAAACCCCTTAACAAGAAAATATCAAAACCAACTGATCACCTCATCTACCTCCCTCATCCCCGGTGGAAGATGCATCACCAGGAACCAAAGGCAAGCAATTAAAGAAAGTGATTGCGATAAACAAAAGCTTGGACCAAAAAGTCTGAGACAGCCCTCAAGCGAAGCATATCCGTGTGCGATAGAAATAAACATAGCAACTCCGAGAGGGTCCGACCTGGGCAGCAATTGATATAGTTGGCCAACAGCTGACTACGCGGGACATCCTATAGATGGAATTCAAATTAAATGTGGGCAACTGACTCAACCTTCGCAAAGTCGAAGGGGCATAATCTAGTGCTATACAAAGATCCAGCGTAACGCCCCTCCATTACACTAGTAGGAAGCACGTTAAGGTGGGCCCCAAAGAGGAGAGCTAAGTGCCTCCTTGAAAGTGGGGCGGACAAATAAACTGCCTGCCTACCGGCCAGCGGCATAACATGCTTTTAATGGGCCAGAAAAGCAAAAGAACCCACCCCAGCCCAATCCTCCTGGCGTGCAATGTCCGAGATCCTACTGTCGACCTCTCCGCACGCTTGGCTAAACTGAATGATTTTAAGATGATCGACTGACAGCCCCAGTGCTGCCAGTTGGTTGGCCAGTTGCTTTGTCCATGAGGAGACAAAAGTATCCTGTGGTATAAGCGCCAAGAGTCCAGCCTGACCATCGTGATAAAGGCGCAACCATAAGTGGGCCGCCTGCTTCCAGTTGACCCAACTCCAAGGAATCTGTCCAAACTCCACTCTTACAGCAGCCGAAGGAGTCCCATTCGGGACCTGAAAAATCATTCTGATGGCTTTGAGCTGTATCAAATTCAATACCAAAGGAGCTGCCACAGCCCACAGAGCCCCTCCATACAGGAGTTGGGCGCGGACTTTAGCGTCCACTACATTTAACGCGGCCCCCAGACTGCCATGACCTTTATATTTGAAACGTTGGGCAATGGCAGCCATCGGGCCCTTAGATCTTGCTACAGCCATCTCCCGATGGGAGGACCAACTAAGGGAAGAATGGAACAAGATCCCCAAATATTTGTGGGAGGACACCTGGGCTACTGGGTGGGCATTGATAGTCCACTGGTAAACCTTTCTCTCTCTCCCAAACACCAAAACTTTAGTCTTCTTGTAATTTATAACAAGCTTGTTGGTGGAACAATAATCAGAGAGGGCAGATAGCTGCCGACATAAGCCCACCCTGGTCTGGGAGAGAATCACCGCATCGTCGATGTAGAGTAAGCAGCCCAGATAACTCGTGGCCAACTTAGGGGGAAAAATTCTGGCCGTGTCATAGCTGGGACCAGGTCATTCAGGAAGCAGTTGAAAAGGGCTGGGGCTAATATGCAACCCTGCCTGACCCCTGAAAAAATAGGGAGCCAAGCAGAAAGCTGCCCCTGCGGGGAAAGCCTAACAGCCAACGATGAATCCTTATGTAGTGATCGTATCGGAGCAAGCAGCCTCCAATTGATCGACAGGCCGACCAACTTATCCCAAAGAAGTGGCCTGTCGACCGAATCAAAGGCGGCTTTCAAATGAACGAATGCGCAAAATAGCCTTGAGTTTACCTGGGTATATTTCTCGGCCAGATGGAACAGAACAAGACAATGGTCAAGGGTCATCCTCCAAAGTCTGCACTGGCTCCCTATAGCTTTCCAGGCACAATTCAAAGTGCTGGGGGGTTTTGTGTGTGTTTTTTTTGTTTTTTAAAAAATTATTTATAAAAGCATACAGGCAGCTCGGGGTGGTTCACAACAATATAAATTCACAATTAAAATCACAAAAACGACTTTTGACCTTTAAAACTCTAAATGGTCTGGACCCCACATATCTGAGAGACCGCCTGTCCTTCCATGCTCCATTGTGGCCCCTGTGATCAGCTGAGAGTGCCTTCCTGTGGGTAACATCTGTTAGTTTTGTTTGTACAACCAGGGCTCACAGAGAGGCGTTCTTGGTTGCTGCTCCAGTGCTGTGGAACAGCTTTCCCCCAAGGTTCATTTGAGCCCGACCCGGAGTGTCTTCCGAGGGCAGTGTAAGATCTTATTTGGCAGGCAGAGAGGGAATTGGGATGGGGCGTTTGCTGGGTGGGTTTAGGGTTGTGAGGGGGGGTTGGATGTGGGGAATAGAAACATGGTATTGGCTGGATTTTGTGTGGGGGTGAGGGTTTTGGGAGGTGGTTTTTGTGTTTATACTGTTTCTTTGGTTTGTGAACTGCCCTGAGCCTATGGAAAGGGCAGCATAAACATTTGATTAAATAAATACCTTCCCTGCGCTGCCGATTCTGGTTCAAGCATCACTTCTGTCTTGTCAGGATTAAGCTTCAATTGACTTGATATCCTCCAATCCCCCAGAGCGGCCAAACACTGGGACATCAAGGAGAGGGCAGGTCCTAGGTCGGTTGAAAAGATAAGTACAACTGGGTGTCATCTGCATATTGGTGACAACGAACCCTCCAGCTACGCTCCACCTCCCCAAGCAGCTTCATATGCACATTGAACAAGAGAGGGGACAGAATGGAACCCTGCTGGACCCCACAGGAGATGTACCTAGAGGACGAAGTACAGTCCCCTAGTACCACTTGCTGTGATCTATCCACGAGGTAGGAACAGAACCACTGCGGAACAGTCCTGTCTACCCTGGCCAGGTCCTGCAGGTGAGTCACCAAGATCTCGTGGTTCATTGTTCTGTTCGTGCCACTACTTGTGAGCAAGATCCATGCCCGTCCTGGCTGGTGAAAGCCAGCCAGGAGACGTTACGGCCGTTGTTGGCTGGGGTGGTTGGTGCCTCCCTTCGGGAGGGCAGGGTGCCTGACTGCCTAAAAGAGGCTGTGGTTAGACCCCTGCTCAAGAAACCATCTCTTGACACTGATGCTCCTGCCAGTTATCGGCCGGTCTCTAATCTTCCCTTTTTAGGGAAGATTATTGAACGGGCTGTGGCACGACAGCTCCAGGAGCATCTGGACCACATCGGTTTCCTTGATCCCTCCCAGTCTGGGTTTCGGCCTGGGTATGGTACGGAGACGGCATTGGTGGCCTTGGTTGACGATCTCCATCTGGCGTTGGACCAGGGTCGTCAGACCTTACTGGTCCTGCTAGACCTTTCGGCTGCATTCGACACAGTCGATCATGAGGTGTTGGTGACTCGCCTGCGGGACCGTGCTGGAATTGGCGGAACGGTCTTGGACTGGTTTCGTTCATTCCTGGCCGGGAGAACTCACCGGGTGGTCTTGGGGGAGTGTACGTCTTCCCCCCGGGACCTCACGTGTGGAGTCCCGCAGGGTGCCATTCTGTCCCCCCTCTTGTTTAACATCTATATGCAGCCGTTAGGGGAGATCGTGAGGGGGTTTCAGGGCATGCAGTGTCATCAGTATGCTGATGACACTCAGCTCTACCTCTCCTTTTCCACCGACCCAGGCCATGCAGTCTCCTTATTTTCCCAGTGCCTGTCAGCTGTGGGGGCTTGGATGAGGTTGAGCCATCTGCAACTGAATCCTGACAAGACGGAGGTGATGTTGGTGGGCGAGGGCTTGGGGAGCCTGGGGGTGGTTGAATCTCCTCTTGTTGGGGGGGTTCGCCCCCCCATGGTGTCTCAAGTGCGGAGTCTGGGTGTGCTCCTTGATTCGCGGCTCAGCTTGGAATCTCAGGTTGTGGCCGTGGCGGGGAGTGCGTTTCGGCAGTTACATCTTGTCCGGCGGCTTCGGCCGTATCTCTCAGACTCCGACCTCGCCACTGTCATCCATGCCTTCATCACCTCGAGGCTGGATTACTGCAACGCGCTCTACGTGGGGCTGCCCGAGAAACTGGTCCGGAGGTTGCAGCTGGTGCAGAATGCCGCGGCCCGTCTCCTGACGGGGGCGGGTCGCAGGGAGCACATGACACCAGTGCTCCGGGCTCTGCACTGGCTGCCTATAAAGCACCGGGCCAGGTTCAAGGTGCTGGTTTTAACCTTTAAAGCCCTTCACGGCCTAGGCCCTGCCTATCTGCGGGATCGCCTCACTCCCCATGTACCCGTGCGACCCTTGAGATCGTCCGTGGGAGCCTTTTTGGAGGTTCCCCGGGCGAGGCGGGTGGCCACTGATGTTAGATCTTTTTCGGTGGTCGCCCCTGTGCTGTGGAATTCGCTTCCGGAGGAGGCTCGGCTGGCGCCCACTCTCCTGCTGTTTCGGCGTATATGTAAGACCTGGCTGTTCCGTCAGGCTTTTGGCCGGGGGTAGGGGTGGGGTGGGGCTGGGGATAGGGATGGGGTTTTTCCCCATGTAGGGTATTTTAAATTGTTTTAAAACTTTATTATTGTTTTAAATGAAATGTTGTTCGCCGCCCCGGGCTGCCCTGTGGGCAAGAGGGGCGGGATATAAATTTTAAAATAAATAAATAAATAAATAAATTGTATCAAAAGCTGCTGCTAGATCTAGTAGAAGTAGTCAGGTCATATGACCCCTATCCAGTTCTACCAGGAGGCCGTCAATGAAAGCCACCAATGCCATCTCTATGCCATAACCTGGATGAAAGCCCGACTGCATGGGATCAAGAAAACTGATGCTATCCAGATGTACCTGGAGTTAACGAGCCACCACCCATTCAATAACCTTCCTTAAAAAGAGAAGGTTAGAGACGGGCCGATAGCTCGCTGGGGCATCAATGTCGACAGAGGGTTTCTTGTGGAGGGGCTGGACCACATCCTCCTTGAGGCAAACTGGCACCCTCCCATCCTGAAAGGAAGCGTTAACCACCCCCGTGAACACCAGCATCTCTCTGGAGGCCTTAACCAACCAGGGCAGGCATGAATCTAGCTCGCAAGCTGTGACTTGAACAGACCCCAGGACATTTACTGCCTTAGCAGGCGTTACCAATTAAAACTCATCCCATACAATATGACCAGGCAGAATATTCTTAAATTGCCTCCAAAATGGCTGTGTCGAAGTTATGCTCAATGTGAGCCATTTTATCCGCAAAGTACGCTAACATGTCACAGCGGGCCTTAGATGACTCTGGTTCCAGGCAGAGACAAGATTGACTGACCAACCCTCTCACCATCCGGAACAGCTCTGCTGGACGAGACTGAGTGAATTCTATGAGGGCAGCAAAGGACAGTTTCTTTGCTGCCTGCACAGCCAAGGCATAGGCCTTCATAAATGCCCTCTGCTGCAATCAATCGTCTTGAGCATGAGTACAGTGCTACTGTCACTCCAACCACCTCCCTTCACGCTTCAGCTGCCCCGGTCCTCTATGAACCATGGATGAAATGCTGGGAGCAGACAGCTAGGAGCAACCTGATAGATGGGCTCGCTGAACCAGATGTTTCAAAAAGCCATGAGGTCATCGATGGAGCGACTATTGAGGTCAACAGGTATCTCCCTCGGAGCATTCTGGAACCCCTCTGGTTCCATAAGTCTCCGGGAGCGGACAGTCCTAACAGGTCCCGCACCCCTACAGACAGGCAGGCATGCTGGGATGGAGGTTTGCAGGAGGTAATGATCTGACCATGGCAAGGGAAAACTTTCAACTCCCCCAAGCATCGGACCCCCCCCCCACCTCAAGGTCAGTGCAGAATACTACGTCGAGTATGCCCCCCCCCTTGTGTTGGGCCCACTGCTACTGGGGACAGCCCCACAGTTGCCATGAATTCCTGCTCCGTCTCATGCAATCTAGACTCAGCGTGAATGTTAAAAGACCCCCAAGACAATAAGCTTAGGACCTCAAGATCAGGTCTGGGACAGGAGCAGCTAGAGCAGTCGGGGATGCTGCCATTAATTGGGGTGCACGGTACACCAGCAGAATCCCCACCCTGTACCTAGCCGGACCCCCTGGTCCATCTTTAGCAAAATCAACCACAAGTTGTAGACCTTGTCTTCCACACTTGGTCTGCACTGAATACTACCGAACGACCAAACCAACTCTAAAAACAACAGCTATGCCCCCTCCCCAACCCACCAACCTGGGCTGGTGCTGGACAAAGTACCCAGCCGGAATGAGGTCAGCCAGAATTGGTCCCGACACCTCATCCAGCCAGGTCTCCGTCACACACACGAGGTCGGCGGCCCAGTCCAAGATGGAATCATGGCTGATAGAAGATTTATTGGCCGCTGACCTCGCATTAAACAACGCCAACGACAGTCTGGGGTCATCTGAAGCCTTGTTCCTCTAGTTTCCTGAGCCCAGGGGTGCTGAGCGCGGGACCAGCACTAACTACCGATCCCTCTGCTCGCGATGGTATCTCCCACCTCTAGGGCTGTAATTCCTCCTCCCCATGATGACCCCAATCACTGCCACTGTCCCCCCTGGTGAACAGTCACTAGCTTCTGCTTCCTGACGAGCTCCCCTCCAGGGCAGCCCGTCAACCCTCTCCTTCTCCCCTTAACACATTCCTCCCTCTCACTGGGGGACAAAACCCACCCTCACCCATCCCCACTTATCCTCAACCCACAATCCCCATCCTCCTGTCTCACAATGGGATTGATCCCCTGAGGGTGCATCCTGCTGCTTTCACCGGTTAGGAGGTACCACTCCGCTCTCCCCCCTCACCGTGGGGAAATAAATCCAACTCTCCAACACCCCAACAAAATCCCAAAATAAAACCCCCTAAAAATCAATCCCAAACCAACACATACTATCAATATTCACTGCACCAATCTGAACCCCCAGGATTCCCCCAAAGCCTCACCAAGGGCCCTTTGGCGTGGCCTTTGGGTGCGCTGCCTAAATGACTCCTTGCAGCTCCTCCTCACGCCGAGAGGGAATTCTGAGCCCCATCCCCACTTCCTCATTAGCAGGGGGGTGGGGGAAGAGTGTTACAGTCCAGGGGCTCCAGGGGACTGCCCTTCCCAGGTGGAACAAGTGGGAGGAAGCTAGCAGCAGCAGCTGCAGATGGTAAGAGCAACTCCGGCTAGGCAGCGAGCAGGGGGAGCACACAGAGGCGAGCCTCCAGGCTCCCAGCTCTGCCCTCAGGTCAAATTCTTGCGGCGACCAAAGGGTGTGCCGCTTAAATGGCTCCCTGTGGCTCCTCCCCACGCTGGAAGGGAATTCCGAGCCCTGCCCCCACTCCCTCATTAGCAGAGGTGGGGAGAGTGTTCCAGTCCAGTGGCTCCAGGGGACTTCTCTTCTCAACCAGAACAAACGGGAGAAAGCTGGCAGCAGCAGGTGGCAGATGGTGAGAGCAGCTCCAGCTAGGCGGTAAGCAGGGGGAACACGCAGGGTTGAGCATCTCTAGGCTCCCGTTGATGGATCTAACAATGCAGAGGAAGCATTCCAGGTGGTCCATGTAGGGGTTTATTTGACATCCATGTCTGCTTCTGAAGTTGTTGTCTTTGACCTACAAACATAAGACCATAAGAAGTGCCGTATAGGTCTGACCCATTAGGCCCAGCATCCTGTCTCTGACAGTGGCCAGCTACAGAAGCTCAAAGGTTTTACATATTCAGGTCATTGGGGGTGTAACCCATCTCCTGCTAACCGCTCCCAACTACCAGTAGCCAGGTGTTTCCACTGGTAAGCGTTCCTGGCTCTATCCTTGGAGGTGTTCTCTGTTTTCCATTTTAAGCTAGTTATGGTGGTGGCTTTCACTGTCTCTCATGACAATGTGTTATAACCAGGGACCCGAGTTGACTGCACCAAAAAATCTTAAATTCTGCAACCAGTGAAGCCAAATTCTACAAATTCACTGTGAGCATTATTTGCATAATTAACTTGATTTGCATAACTATGCATGCTGGGAAGCAAATTTGCAATAGGTTTGACATAGAATCACAACTTTGCTAGTCAAACACAACTTAAATCCTCTGGAATTTCAGCACCTCCCTCACGCAAACATAGGGCCTTCAGACCGCACCCACAATTCATCTCCCAAGGACCTATTTACTCTCGGGTCATGGTCAGGATTGACTGATTCTGTGAGGATTGGCTGATTCTGTGAGGATCACTGCAAATTGCAGCAACAATTTGCACCGCAGATCTATCCTCCTCTGGTGGATAGATCTGCGCTGCTGGTGGATGACTGTGGGCAGGGTGATAGAGAGTTGCGCCTCATATAACTTGTGCCTACTGCGGGACAGCTGCCGTACCTCCTCTTCTCCCTCTCCCCCAGGATGTGCTAACTTACCAGTCTGGGCTGTCCTTCCTGCTGCTGCTCCATATTCCTCTTTGGGCTGGTGGTGGTGGTGGGTTAGGTGTTGGGCTGGATCTTGTGTAAATTCCGGGTATGCCCAATGCAGTTTTGCCTTTGCTGCCATTTCCCTTTAAGGGTTCCCTTCTGGACACACACCCCTGGAGAAATATCCTTGGTGTGAAAGGATAACACATCACCCGGAAGGCAGGTTCCAGCTATAGGATTGCTTCCTGCCATTTCACGTTTGTGCTCTCCTCCCTGGAGACCTCGCCCCTCCAAAGCAGCACAGGGGCTACCAGAGTGGAGGTGGGACTATTCTATTATGTTCCTGAAGGACTCCTCTGTATACCTCTCTGTCTGTCTCCACTCCTCCAGCTCGGCCACTCTAGCCACCAGAGACTGTACATCTTCTCTGAGAGCTAGCAGCTCTTTGCACAGGGTGCAGACATACAACCTCTTCCCCAACAGGAAGATAATCGTACGTGTGGCACTCAGTGCAAAAGACTGGGTAGCCCCCGTCCCACTGCTGGTCTGCTGTCTGCATCTTGTTTAGTGAGATGTTAGGCTTACCCCTAGTTATGTATTTAACTACAAGGGATGGGAGCTAAGCATAGGTGTATATGTGAATACAGTCGCTCACCTGTCTAGGGTGTTCCCTCCACAGCAAAGTCCTAGACAAACTTCCCTGTTTGCTGTTCCTGTTCGCTTGTCTCCTGGGCTGTTGCCTGTCTGCTCTTCTTATATACTCTGGTGGCTTGGCCCCTAAGTCGTCAGATTCTAGCTCCGCCCCCTAATCAAACCTGAGTTACAGCAACCTCCACACACAATAGGACAATCAGGCAGTCAAACACTCTCCTTCCTGATCACCCCACCCAGAAACAACCCCTCTGAGCACACGGCCTGTCCTCAAACAAACACAGACTTCTCTCCCAGACAAACCCTTCACCTACCTTCCTTGGGTCCTCTACACGCTCCCCTGCTCACAGCAGCACTCGTAGGCAAACTTCCCTGTTTGCTGTTCCTGTTCGCTTGTCTCCTGGGCCGTCGGCCCCTCATGTGGGGAAGGGCATTGAAGTGCAGCTGCTCTGTTGACCACTCTGGCCTTTTTTCCCCATGGTCGCCCTCACCCTGTGCCAGGGATAGGCGGGTCTAACAGACATGTGGCCCCACATTGGCCCGGGTGGGCAGCCCATGGCCTGGGATGGGTGCCCGGGATCTTTCAGATGAGCATTCTGGGCCAGCTGCCACCCACCCCGGGCCGGGGTAGTAGCAGACCAGCATATGGTGGCAGGAAAACAGACGTGCAGGTAAGTCACCGGCCCAGTCAGGCCATAACGGGCCAGCATCATGTCTGTTTTCACCCTGAGTAAGGGAGGGATGTGTGGATGTGATGGGGAGTGTGTGTGGAAGGAGAGAGATCTATGCCCTGTTATATCTAGGGGAGGTGGATTGAGTGTCTTGAAACATAAGTTACAGTACATTAAACTAGTTTGCTGTTTGTCATTGAGAAATCTTACCTGGCAAAGCACGGCTGATTCTCCTGGTGGAGGATGGAATAAGAGGAGCAAATCAGTAAATTGCATGCCTAGCGTTCCTGATGCTGCCTTTGCCATCCCCTCTGCCTGCCCCTGTCCTGCTCCTCGGTCAGTTTTATTTTTGATCTCCCTACCAGCCACTTTGGTGATAACTTCCTATGCGGGAACAGGTTGCTAGAGTGTGGTCTGAGTTGAGGAGGTGTTAAGCACCCACACCCCCAACATCTATGTGGCCCTCGGAGCTTGTACTAATATTCATTGTGGGCCCCAGGACAGAAAAGGTTCCCCACCCCTGCTCTAAAGGTTCATGCTTCGGCTTATGCCTCCTCTTAACTGTGGGCTCTGCCTAGTGCATCAGCTCCCTCTCTCTCTAGCAAGCTATTTATAAATGTAAAGCTTTCTACAAAGGCCAGGAATTGCTGTCTGTCAGAAGAGTGTTTGATCCCCCTTCTGCCATATTCATTTCTTCTGGCTTTCCTACCAGTCCAGAACTGACTTCTGACACAGTGGGGGGAACTTTTGGAAATGGCATGAAGAAGCTCTGTTGCAAAGAAAACAGCTGAAACTGGCTAAGAGTACCCAAATATTTTTTGTATGGATGTTTATCTTTGTCAAGAGCGGATTCTTGGGGGAGTGAATCAGTGAACAATAATATATGCTGCAAGAAAAACCAGCTGAGTTTGGGGCAAGGCAGTGTCCAGCTTAAATTCCAGTGTTTTTTGAAGGTTAGAATATTGTTGAAAGTGTGTTCAATTTACTATATATAAATTTTTAAGAAAACTGGGCCAGATTTGAGAGAGCAGGAGAGTGACATCCTTCAGACAAGAAGCAAAGCACAGACAGCAGGAGAGAGGGATTACTGCTAGAGATGCAACGGTAGTTTGCTCTTCATGGCTGAATCAGTTTATATTCTGGTCAAAATCAGAAAAGAGGACTAGATTGTCCCTGTTTGGATATAGTGAACAACCAACACAAGTCACCATTGCCTCTCCCTAAGTTTTCTTATGACAGCTTGACTAAGGCATTTGCTGCCATATTAACCTTGCTGTTACACTAGTAGAAAAACATGATGTGGGTCAAAAATTGTTTAAAGTACTGATTATTTCAGGAGGCTCAGTACTTTCTGACAATGTAAACTCCTTTTAGGTGTGTTGGGTTAAGCACTCAACAAAATCTAGTCTACTTCCAGTTGCCTTTGCAACCTGTAGCATGCCTGGGAAGTAAGTAGGGATAAGATTAGGTATGTCAATGGCACTGCTTTTTTCAGGTTGCCTAGCTTATGCTCTTTTCTAGAAATGAAGTCCTAATGCTTCCGCTTGTCCTGAAGTACAATGTGCAGAGTGCAGCAACCTGCAGGCAGCTAAGCAATGCAAAGGACTTTTCTTTCCTAGCCAGTGTTTTACTGTTCCAACTGCCTGAGGACTTAGTGGCCCTGTTTTTTTAGTTAAAATCTTTTAACAATGGGTTATGTGTTTTCACAGACTTCGAAGGGCTTGAAATAGCAGTTACCCTAAGGCATTTTGCTCCAAATGACAGCAGTAAGTGCAGTCATTGGAGCCCCCATCCTCTCTCTAAGTCAGGCTGTCATAAGGTTACCTCAGCCGTAAGGCTGCTATACTTTCCGGCATCTAACTCCAGTGGAGTGTATCATCTTCTTAATAGCTCAAAGAAAGGCAATTCCCTCTGGCTGTTATCTGTGCTTGGCTTGGTTTAGGGAATTTCTCGCTTGTTAAAAATTTTGCTACAGAGAGAAATAAAAAAAGCATATGAAATATTTTAGTTTTTGCTAAACTTCTGGCTCCAAACCAGCACCTAGCACAGTGGAACATGAAGCCTTTGGACCCTATTGCAGTACAGTTAACTAGTATCTAGTTTTTAATTTAGAGTGAATGTTATTCTAACATAGAGCTTTGTCCATGTTCAGTGCCCTGGCAGTCTGTAATGTTCTATTATCGTACTCTTAGAAATTGAACTTTGTGCTACTAGATGTCATCTGCATAGCTAAAATGTAGCCCTGGAATTACTAGAGCTGCATGTTGCAAACTAGTGTTCGTAGTCCCAATTATTAAGAAAAATCCTTAATAATTCTTATTTAAATGCTCAACAGTAATTTCCTGTAGTGACATCAGTTTTAAAGGGATTTACAAATATTCAACCTTCTGTTGCCAGTGTTACTTCTAAAGAAGATGTTGGGTGTTGTAACGAGACCCCCAAAGCAGGTTCAAATAAAAAGAAAACAAAAACCCAACCCTGCAAGCCTATATTATATTTTTAAAATGTAGGAAGAGGAGTTTCTTGCCTGCTGGACTTTGCAAGAGCTGTACTAAGCATATTGGAGCTTCCTTTCTTGTTGAACAATTTTATCTTAGCAGAGTTCATTGAACAAGGAGGTCTCTGCAATATACATGTAGCCGGATATGCAATATGTACATACTACTATATAAACATATAATTATATAATATACAATATTTCTATAGTACAATTTACAGTGTACCAGTTAATTTATTGAAATCTATCCCTATGACCAATTGGAAGGACCCCAAGACATTGCTCTACCCTGCCCTTCCCCTAAGGCTCAGGGCAGCTTACATAATAAAACAGGAAATATCATCATGCCTTTTATATAGATCTATGGTGTGACTGCACCTTGAGTATTGTGTTCAGTTCTGGTCACCCCATCTCAAAAAAGATATAGTAGAACTAAAAACGGTACAGAGAATGGCAACAAAGATGACAAAGGGTATGGAACAGCTTCCCTATGAGGAGAGACTGGATAGGTTGGGGCTCTTCAGCTTGGAGAAGAGACAACTGAGAAGGGGACATGATAGAAATTTATAAAATCAAGAGTGGTGTGGAACAAGTAAAAAGAGAACTGTTGTTTACTCTCTCATCGTACTAGAACTAGGAGACACCCCTAAACTAACAAGTAGCAGATTTAAAACAAATAAAATAAAGTGTTGTTTTTTTTCACTTGATGCACAATTAAGTTGTGGAATTTGTTGCCAGAAAATGTGGTCAAGGGCAGTAGTATAGCTGGGTTCAAAAAGGATTGGCCATGTTTCTGGAGGATTAATCCATTAGCAGCTAATTAGCTGGACAGGTTTAGGGGAATGTAACCTCTTACTGTCAGGAGCCGGGAGTGAACAACAGGCAGTGGATCGCCCCATTGTGACGGGTACTACTTCCAAGCAACCGAGATTGACCATTGTTGAAGATAGGTGTTGCACTTGATGGGCCATTGGTTTGACCCATTATGGCACTACATATGTTCTTATTTAATAAAACTTACTCCTACAGTTTCTATCTGCATGCATGTAAAAATGCAGGAAGAAAGAGAATGCATGGGTTGAAAGCTTTTTAGCTCCACTAATATTTGTTGGCTACTAGAAGATTGATGCTGTGAATTAAGCAGGCATGTTTGGTATGCTAATTCTCCTTATTGGCTCTGCAGCTTGGTATGTACAATTTATACTCCAGCCTTGAAGCACTAGATCTTGTAAATAAAAAAAAAAAGCAAAATTCCCTCCTCAGCTTGCTAAAAGTCCTCTTATGCTGCCAATTTTTCTTTTGGGCAGTAAGTAATTTCTCTCTTGATTGCCACCTTGTATCTTGCTCTCTGTCTCTCACTTGGGCCTTAAATTTGAGGTAGGTTGGCCTAAGGGTATTTTGCCAGGAAAGGAGGAACAAGAACATCTTGGGGGTTGACGAGTACAGCAAATGAGAAGGGTAAAAAGAAAATCCCTGTGACATTTGTAACAAGACAATTTAATTTATGGCTTGACTTAAACCTAGACGATACATACTCTACCTAGTCCACATCAGCAATGTTCTGTTTCCTTCTCAAGCCAACCTTCTTTTCCTCTTTTTGCTTCCAGGGAATAGCTGCTGTAGTATTTTATTTCTAATATCTGTCTCAGTTGAAAATAAATAATTAAATGAAAGAAGAAGTTCCCCCTTTTTTCCTTGGGAAGAAGCAACATCATTATAATTATATTGTTTTTAAGATAAAAAGAGAATCCACAAACAGGACAATGCAATCAGGATCCCATATGTTCTTTAGAACTGTATAGTTAATCCAAGCTTTTGATAAAGAAAAAATGTTTTGTAAACTTGTATTAGATTTATGCAACTAGGATACAGTGTTCCAGTTCTTATTATATTGTTACCGTTCTCATGATATTGGATGGATGTTTGTGTTTTCAGTTTTCCATGGTTCCAAATTCCTGGCTTCCAAATTTTGGGGATTTCCCTTATTTTAGATGATCCACATCTTCATTACTTTCAGTGGTGGAATTAAAAGCAATTGCCCTCAACTGAGTTGACTGCCATTCCAGATACTGTCCCTAGCACAGTGGGAAGTGAAGCTATTCCTAGCAAAACTGCCTTTGGGCCTCTGGTTATTGAGTTGAGGAAGACCATAGGAAGTAGGAGAGGTTGAGCAGAGGCAGGAGACATCAAGGGCATATCTGTAATAGGGACAGGCAGTGCAGCTGCACCAGGGCCCTCAATCCTGGGGTGTCTGCACACCCTGGAGCAGCTGTGTCCCCCGGTCTCTTTGTAATGTGTATGGATGACCATAGTTTTTGCAGTTCTTAGCTTATTCATATTAGTCTAAGCTTCAGGAAAAAGATTAGTGCAATAATTCACTTGATTACTTAACTTATAATGTAATCGAGTGAATTTGTATATTTCTGTATTTTTAAAGTGGCCACTTGTGTTGCAAGCATCATAGGCAATAAGTAACTGTCGAGATTGGGGGCTGTGTAGAGGTTCTATAGGGCTTCTGAAAATTGGGGGTTGGAGGCACATGCCTCCACCTCCCCACAAGGCACCTATGGCAAACATACTTCACACAACCTATGTTTAAAATGAACAGACAAGATTTATGTTTGTGAGTTGCCTTGCTTGCACTGCAGCAGATCATCACTTGCATAAACTCATGGTTTGTGTGCACGGCTTGCTCACCCGCATGTACTCTGTGGGGCATGGGATCGGCTCCATTGTTTTACAGAGTTGTACTGATAATAAAAATGTTACATGTGGGGCTGCCCTTGAGGACTGTTTGGAAGCTGCAGCTGGTTCAGAATACGATGGCTTGCCTTCTGATGAGGGCGAGGATATTATACCTATGTTTTGGACCCTGTGCTGGCTTCCAGTAGCTTTCCAGGCATAATTCAGGGGCCTGATTTTGACCTACAAAGCCCTAAATGGCTTGGACCCAACATATCTGAAATACTACCTACCCTTCCCTATGTTCCATTGTGAACAGCCTCCTGTTACTTCCATCATGGTGGCAAGTGTGTATAGCCAATACCCACAGTGAGGCTTTTTCAGTGGCTGCTCCACTGCTCTGGAACTCCCCTTGGCAATTTGCTCAAACCTGAACATCTTCCAGAGACAGTGTAGGGCATTCCTCTTTGGCCTGACATTATGGGGATGGTGTTTTATGGGGAGGGGTTAAGTTTATACTGTGTTTTGGCTATGTTTTGTAACCTGCTCAGAGCTCTTGGGATAAGGTGGGATCTAAGGTGAAATAAATAGATAAT
This sequence comes from Sphenodon punctatus, assembly GCA_003113815.1. Classification (NCBI taxonomy): domain Eukaryota; kingdom Metazoa; phylum Chordata; class Lepidosauria; order Sphenodontia; family Sphenodontidae; genus Sphenodon; species Sphenodon punctatus. The sequence goes on from QEPC01002445.1 coordinate 763,209, forward strand.
GAAGCTACTGATACAGGAAGACATGACCCTACAAAGAAACTGCAGCCATGGTAACTAGTGTAGCATGTGACTTTTTAGTTCCACAACACTTGTTTGGATTCCTTTCATTGCTGCTACTTTATTATTTAATTTTCTTTTAATGATTCAATATTGATTGCCTAGTTAAATGACTGTTTATAGTCTCCAGCAATACAGTATTGGAAAGATTTGTGAAGAAGGAAAGTGTGTTTAATGGTAAACTAGGTTAGGGGAGGGGTTTCTAGGGGTAGAGCGTTATATGTCAGGAAGGTGAAATGAGGGGAGGGCATGCAGATGTGCAAAACAGCAAGCAAGCACAGAACTATGTTCCACCCTCCTCCTTAGAAATGCTGAAGGGAGGGGATTTGAAAATTGTTGGGGTGCAACTGCCAGGAAATACAATAAGCAGAGAAAATGTTAAGATCAAGCATCTAAGAGGGTAAATGTGGGGAGCGGGGTGAGAAAAATCAAAGTACATGAATGCTTTTGAATACCTTTAAAGGGAAGTAAAGAAGGTGTTGGTTTGTACTCAGACTTTATGCTTTGTTGCCCAATTCTGACTTCAGCTGTTATGAAGTTCTGGTTAGCTTCTCCATGCCAGTGTTCTTTAGGATCAAATGGGAGAATGACATTTGCCCGAGGCTTCTCTGTAAAATGTTCTGCCTTTAATCTTGTCTGCTTAATGTGTGCCAATGGGAGGTGCCTTCCGTGTCTGGAATTTCCCTCCTTGCCTTTCTAACTGGCGAGTAGCAATTTTTATTTTTTAGAACTATTAATTGTCAAATTAAGCTGAGTGGGCTACAAGCTGCTCTTTGTAGTTAGTTTAAACTATTAGTGGGTAATCCGAGCACTGGAGAGAAACAATAGCCTGCTTAAAATCTGGAATTCTTTGACTGTTTTTACACAGATGCCCCCCCACGCCCCGCTGGGTGTGTGTGTGTGTGTGTGTGTGGGCATCTGTATAAATGCCACAGCAGTGGGTGGAGGGGATGGGTTTGTGCCTGTGGGAATACCGTGGGTGCTCCCGCACAACACCCATCTTCACTCATCACCCACCCACGGAGCCATCCAGCAAACCGGAGGAGGCTCCCTGAGTGGAGGTGGGTGAGTGCCCATGGGAAAGGCCACACCCACCTACACCCACCGCCAGTGGTCCGTTTAAAAATGGCCTTAGTCCTGCAATGCAGTGTAGAAAGATTATTATAGTAACTTTGCTCTGGTCTACACCCAATTTTTCCTCTGATTTCAGCTATCTTAAACTGGTGTAGGAATGTAGTGCATCTTATACTGGTTTAAATCCCCTATTAAACTATTTTAGCAAGGTTAGTTCTGTTACTGATTTGATTTGAAACCAGCATAGCATAAACCAAGTTAGTACATGTGCAGACTGGATTTTTTGTTCTAATGTAAGAGAGCTGCCCTGATTGGCCACCAGGAAAACTGCCCTCAAGTTATTGTACCTGCCCCTGCACTGGTACAGTGAGCGGGCACATCACTATGTGACTTCTGGAGAGTGGTACACATGATTTGTGTGTGGACTTGGGTAGGTCAAATTCTTAAACTGGTTTAAAGTGAAACCAGGGCAAGCTGTAGTATAGACAAGCCTTGTTAAGTAAAATCTGCTAAGATTATGGTTCGTTTTTAAAATACTTAATTTTATTTTATTTTCATATTTTTATATCCCACCCTATCCTGCCCAGGCAGCTCAGGTGACTCTCAAACATCATAAAAATATCTATAAAAGTAATAATAAAAGCACAAATTAAAAACACAACCAAGTGGAGCAAAAGACAACCCAGCAACCCCCCCGCCCCAACTCTCCACCCACCACCCTTCCTCGCCAAAAGCCAGGTGGAACAGTGAGGTTTTACATTGATGATGAAATGAGGGGAGGTCCAGAGCCACCTGGGCCTCTGCCAGAAGGCAGTTCCACAGCCATGGCACGGCCACCTAGAATGTCCTCTCCATCATTGCCCGGGATCTCAAGGTGGATGCCCCCCAATGACCACAGGGACCAATCCTGAGCCCTGGGTGTGAAGTGGTTTTGCAGATAGGTGGGGCCCAGATTGTATAGGACTTTATAGGTCAAGACCAGCACCTAGAATCGGGCCCAGAAGACTACAGGCAGCCAGTGCAGAGAGCGGAGCACTGGTGTTGCGTACTCCCAGTGATCTGTCCCCATAAGAAGACGGGCTGCCGCATTCTGCACCAGCTGCAGCCTCCAAGCAGTCACCATGGGTAGCCCCACGTGGAGCACGTTGCAATAGTCCAGTCTTGAGGTAATGAATGCATGGATGATGGTAGCCAGATCCACGTCTGAAACGTACGACTGAAGCCAACACACCAGATCTAATTGGTGAAATGCGCCCTTGCCACAGCAGCCACCTCGACATCCAGATGGAGCTGAGGATCGAGGGGCACCCCTAGACTGCGAACCTGAGACACGAGGGGGGATGCACCCCATCAATGGAGGGAGCCTCCACTTCCTCACCCGTACTCATTGCATCATTTCGGGATTCAGCCTCAGATGACTAGTCCTCATTCAGTCTTCCACAACCACCAAACACCGAGGAAGCACCGAGACTGCCGGGCTGGGGTCTGATGAAAATGAGAGAGAGAGCTTGGTGTCATCAGCATATTGATGACACTGGACACCAAACCCCATCACAACCTTGCCCAGTGGCTGCATGTACATGTTTAACAGGAGAGGGAGCAAAATAGAACCTTGCCAGACTCCACATGTGAGGTCATATGTGGACGAAAAACAATCGCCCAGCACCACCTACTGAGTTCTTCCAGCCCTGAAAGAGCAGAACCATTCAAGAACAGTCTCTCCCACCCTGGCTTGGTCACTATCTGGCCACCAACATCTCGTGGTCAACAATATCAAAGACCGCTGACAGATTTAATAGAATCAGGAGAGATAACCGACCCTGATCCATGTCACAGCGATGGTCGTCAACCAGTGCCACAAGCGTAGTCTTGAGTGCCATTCTCCTAAACGAAAACCAGACTGGGATGGATCTAGAAAACTGATGCAGTCCAGATGCTCCTGCAGCTGCTGAGCCACAACCTGTTCAGTAACCTTCCCTAAAAAGGGACTGTTAGAGACTGGCCAATAGCTGGCTATGGAGTCAATGTCAAGTGATGGTATTTTGAGCAGAGGCCACACCACCACCACCTTGAGGTGGTCTGGCACTCTGCCCTCCCACAGGGAGGCATTGACCACCCCAGCCAGCAATGACCCCAATGTCTCCTGGCTGACCTTGACCAGCTAAGGACGGACATGGGTCCAGTTCACAAGATGTGGCTCTAACAGCTCCCAAGAACATGCCCCGCATCAGCGGGTGACACCGTCTGAAACTGATTCCACAAAATAGGACCAGACGAGGCGTCCATATCATCTGGTTCACCTAACACAGTAAATATGGTCTCGAATTTGCGCCGAATATAAGCGATTTTATCTGTGAAGCACTCAACAAACATGTCTTAGTGGGCACTGGACGAATCCAGCTCCAGGTGGAGAGAGGCTGGACTGACCAGCCCCCTCACCACCCAGAAAAGCTCCGCTGGATGAGACTTGGCAGACGGTTATGAGGGCAGCAAAGACCCCCTTCTTGGCTGCCCACATGGCCACAGCATAGGCTCTTAAACTCACTCTATGCTGCAGTCTAGCAGCTTCAGCCCGAGAATGGCACCACCATCACTCTGCCTCCCCTCCCACTTCAGTAACTGCAGGTCCTCTGTAAACCAAGAGGGCCTACGGTGACAGCGTGAGGGAAGTGGACGCCTAGGAGCCACCTGGTCAATAGCCTCAGTCAGCAAGATGTTCTAAAATTCAATGAGGTCATTGAGTGGGCAGGCGTCGAGATCAAGGAGTAACTTCCCAGGGTATTCTGAAACCTCTTGGGTTCCATAAGTTTCTGGGGGCGAGCCAACCAAACTGGTTCCTCACCGTTCCGGGGGCAAACATGCTCTAAGAGACTGGCCCGAAGGAGGTAATGATCCATCCATGACAAGGGCACAGCTGACACCTCCCCTACCAACGGATCTCCCACCTCAAGGCTGGTACAAAATATCAGGTCTAGGGTATGCCCCCCATCCTGTGTCGGGTCAGTGACTACTTGGGACAGGCCCATGGTTGCCATGGCAACCACGAACTCATGCTCCGCCCCTCCAAGACTGGCATCGGCATGAATATTGAGTGGAGATACTGAAAAGATCAACTTTGTTTTACTATAACATACTTTGGGTTTTTTTAAAAAGAAAAGAAATATTATTGGCAGAGTGGAAGCTCAAACAGGAAGATGACAAATTCAGAACAGCAAGGAAATATTCTTTCGCAGCATGTACAGTTAGCATCTGGAACCCGTTGCTATAAGATACCATTGAGGACTAGAATTGAGCAGCATTTAGAAAGGGATTAAAACACATATAGATTAACAATATTCATATTACAATAAGTATTTAAGTGTCTTGAAGGAATATAAGCTCCATGTTTCAGGGCTTAAGCCAAGCTCTTTGGGAAATCGGGAGGAAAATCTTATGTGAAGGAGTCCTGGAAAGCAACTTTTGCGAGCATTGTAGTGCTGAAACACAATATATCATTCATACATGACCACAGCAGAAAATAAGTTAATGTTACAAATATAAGCTGTGTGTGGATACTAAAGCAGCGGGCATCATATAAGAATCTAGATTAAAATAACAAGAGGTAGAACAGTTGTGGTTCTTTTTAAAAAAAAAACAAACAACAACCTAGAATCCGTGCTACAGCTGATAGGTGCTGAGGAGCGAAATGGTTCAGGATGGGGCATCTCCAAATGATGCTGTTAATTCAGGGCAATTTGAGTATTCTAATATAGATGATAGGACAGAGCTGAGAGTGCTCAGGTGGAAATCCATGCAGAACAGAAAAATTTAAATGGCTCAAAACCAACTGAAAAGTCACTTATAATAGGCAGAATAAAAATATGTTTCAGCGTATATAAATGCTAGAAGTCTAAAAAGTAAGATGGGAGAATTAAAGTAATTGAAGATATAGATATAATAGGCATCTCAGAGACCTGGTGGAATGAGGATAATCAATGGGACACTATTACCAGGATACAAAATATATCGAAATGACAGAGTAGATCGAGCTGGTGGTGGGCTGGCAGCATAAGAGACAGCGAATTGTGCTCTGGAATCAATATAGATAGAAATTCCTTGCGTATAGTAGAACTATACTAACAACCCCTTGAACAGGATGGTGACACTATGTAATGCAGATAAGACAGGCTAATAAAGTAAGGAACACAATAATAATGGGTGATTTCAGTTACCCTAATATTGACTGGGTGAATGTCTCCTCGGGTGTTATGTGGAGGTAAAATTTCTTGATGCCATAAATGACAATTTCTTGGAGCAGCTAGTCATGGAACCTACAAGAGGAAGAGCTACTGTGGATCTAGTTCTAAGTGGAGTGCAGAATCTACTGCAACTCATAATGGTGGTGGAACTGCTTGACAGTAGTGTGATATATAATCATTTGACATTTTTGGAGGGAGAATGACATAACTACTGCAGTAACATTTAACTTGAAAAAGGGAACTATGCAAAAATGAGGAAACTAGGTACTGACTCCTCATTTTTCCTCCCTCCCCCTCCTCTCCCTCTGACCTGACCGTCTGCATTGATGGGGTCACCATCCGTCCTGTTCTCCGTGCCCGCAGCTTGGGCTTCATTTTTGACACGCACCTCTCCTTTAAACCTTACATTGACTCTGTGGCCAAATCCTGCCGATTCGCTCTCCTCAACATTGCCCGCATTCGCCCCTTTCTATCTGTCTCCTCGGCCAAAATCCTTGTTCATGCCATGGTTATCTCTCGCCTCGACTACTGCAACCTCCTCCTTGCTGGCCTCCCTCGCTCCCACCTGTCCCCCCTTGTGGCGATCCAAAACTCTGCCGCCAAGGTCATTCACTCTGCCCGTCGCTTCGACCATGTGACGCCTCTCCTCCTCTCCCTTCACTGGCTCCCCCTTCCTGAACGTATCCTGTTCAAACTCCTGGTTTTCACGTTCAAATCGCTCCATGACCAAGCTCCCCCTTACCTCTCGGACCTAATCGCCCTACGCGCTCCTGCGCGCGCTCTCCGCTCTTCCGCTGTCCCCTCCCTCGCTCTCCCTCGCTTCTCCTGCTCGCCCAACCGCCTTCGTCCCTTCTCCCTCGCTGCCCCGCATGCCTGGAACTCCCTCCCTGCCGACGTCCGCCTCGCCTCCTCCCTCCGCTCCTTCAAATCCCTCCTCAAGACCCACCTTTTCCATGCTGCCTTTCCCAATGCCCTCTAGTCTTTCCCCTTGCTCTTACTGTCAGCCCTCCTCTGCTGACTGCTGCTACCGACCACCTTGTAACCAAGCCAAGTACACGCACCTGAGACTTCGCATCCGCCTGAATGTTTGTTTGTCTTCTCCCATGTCTCTCCCGCTGTCCCCTCTCCTTGTCTCCCCCTCCTTGTCTTTTAGATTGTAAGCCACAGGTAGGGACCGCAGCTGATTATATGTTCTGTACAGCGCCAGGTTGTTACTGGCGCTTTATAAATGTTTAATAATAATAATAATAATAATAATAGGTAGAGGGAAACTAAAAGGAGCAGGTAGGAAGATTAAATGTTTACAAGAGGCATGGAGACTATTTTAAAACACCATTTTGGAAGCCCAGATTAAATGAATTTCGCAAGTAAAAAAAGGTAGCAAGAGGGCCAAGCATAGCTAAATGACTATGTACTTTTGAATTCCCTTCCCATGGAGGTCCACGAGAACCCAAGGTTGAGGATATTCAGGGTGTGGTATAAAACACTTTTGTTTGGCAGATCTTTTGGCAGCTGGGGATAGAGGTTGGGTGGGCATGCCTTTTTGGTGAGGGTAGGGATTTTAGGAGGTTTGATTTATATTTTCACTATTTTTGTTTTTGTAAATCAACCCTGAGCCTTCGAGAAAGGGTGGGATATAAATTTAAATAAATAGTGAGGTGAAGGAGGCTATTAGAGCCAAAAAGGCATCCATTTAAAAATGGAAAGCTAGTCCTAATGAAGAAAATAGGAAAGAACATATGTATTGCCCAAGTAGAAGTAACGTGTTAATAAGGCAGGTTAAGAAGAAATCTGAAGAATCGCTTGCTAAAGGTGCAAAAACTAACAACTTTTCTAAGTAAATCAGAAGCAAGAAACCTGCTAGAGAGTCAGTTGGGCCATTAGATGACCAGGGAGTGAAAGGGGCACTTAGGGAGGATAAGGACATTGCAGAAAAGCTGAATGAATTTTTTGTTTCAGCCTTTACTGCAGATGATATTGGGGAGATGCCCATGCCAGAACTATTATTTGTACATGATGAATCGGAAGAACTGTCACAAATCAACATAACTCTGGAAGAGATTCTAGAACAAACTGATAAACTAAATTATTATTATTATTAGCATTTATATAGCACCAGCGATGTACCTGGCGCTTACAAAGAATAAGATAGACATGGTCCCTGGTCGAGAACTTACAATCTAAAGACGGGGAGGGAAGACAGGGGAGGGGAAAACAGAGGGAGAGATAAGGGATGCAACATTCATGAGGATGCGAGAGCTCAGGTACACGTTCTTGGCTTGGTTACAGTAGTAACAAATCACCAAGGTCAGATGGTATTCACCCCAGAGTTCTGAAGGAACTCAAGTATGAAATTGCAGGACTACTATTGGTAATTTGTGACCTAACACTAAAAGATTTCAACACTGTAAAATCTGCCACTGTACCTGAGGATTGGAGGGTAGCCAGCCAATGTAATGTCAGTATTTAAAAAGGGCTCCAGAAGACAAACATTAAAACAGTTAAAGCTCTCCCCAATGGCATCACCATACTCACCTGTAAATGAACACTATATAGCAGACAACAATTTCAGCGAATTTGAGGAAGGACCTACACACACACACAGAATAAAAAGAGCAGAACACTTGTTCCAGAATGAGAAGTTTATTGAGCTCCTTGATCTAGAAAATAAAATTAAAAAGAGGGTAAATATTTTTCAATACCTACAATTAAAAAGTATATTCACAAACAAAAAATCAAACACTATAGCAGACCAACAACAGATATAGAAAAAACTTTATTCAGTTATTCCCCAAACAAAGGGATGATAGCGAGAATAGGAGCTGGTCTGGATCGAAAACAGGCAAAGAAACATCCTGCATTAAAAAATGGGAACAAGAATTAGGGAAAAAAATTACAGAGAAACAAACACAAGTTACATGGCAGTACATGCATACGTGTGCAGGTGTGCTAAAAATCAAAGATCCACAAATAAAACTCACTTTACGATATTATCTGACCCCTTACTATTTAAAAGCTGTCAAGATCTGGATAGTCATGGAATAGGAGGCCATGTCTTGTCGTGGGTTGGTAACTGGGTAAAGGATTCGAAACAGAGGGTTGGACTTAAATGGTGAGTCTTCACAATGGAGAGAAGTAAATAGTGGAATGCCCCAGGGATCTGTACTGGGACCAGAGTTGTGTTAATATATTCATTAATGATCTGGAAAAAGGAGTAAAGCATGAAGTGATCAGATCTGCAGATTGCACAAAATTATTCAAGGTAGTTAAAACCCGAGTGGATACAAAGAATTGCAGGAGGATCTTGTGAGTCAAAATTACATTCCTGTACCTTCCCGCCTCCTCCTGAGGTAGAATCCTCCACCTCCCGGCTTGCCTGTAACCCCTTGGGTTCAGTTAGCTGCTTCCCACCTTCTCTTAAGGTAGGACAACCTCCGGGTCATTCTGCAACCCCCTGGTTTGAGTCGGAGCTTTTGCAGCCTCTAACTCTCCCCCTGCGGTGGTTACTCTGTTTGATTCTGCAGGATTGGGTCCCTCCTGTGTAAGGTGGCTTGCCAAGTCCTGGGCTTCAGAATCAGTTTGTCCCATTTGCTTCACTTCTTCCTGCATTTCTCCATGTGAGACAGAGATTTGCAGTTCACTCCCCGAGTCCTGTCCTCCCCTGCCTTCTGGCTGGTTTGGGGACTCCTGTTTGGTGGTCTGTCCCTGAGTGGAGTTCACCAGGTGGGGTACAGGACCTGTAAAGTCTTCCTGTAACCCTTCCCCTCCACTAGGTTTGTTCTGTGTCTCCCCATGGTTTAGGAGTAGAGGTGCAACAGAGTCTTGTTGTCCCTCCCCCTCCCTTACCGGGTTGCTCTTTTGCATCCATGTGGTTATACATTCCCCACTAGCATTTCATTTTGTGCCTTTCTCGGGAGTACAGCCACCTGGATTGGTCCTTTTGCACCTTGCCATTCTAATTCTACATTGGCAGTGGGCAAAATATCTGTGATCCCCGTTGCCAGTGAGACTACAACCTTTCTACGAGTGTTTGTTTTATGTTTTGGGATCAAATTTTCCCACACCATTAGCATTTGTGCCCCGTTATCAAGTCTTCCCACACAGTTTATTCCGTTAATTTTAGCAGGTTTGCTTAGTAACTGATCGGGTGGGTTAGGAATGGTATAGCAATCATTAACCCTTCTGGGGACTGGCTGGAGTACAGATACAAAATTTGCACTAACAGTCCCAATAATCTCCTCAGCCTGTCTTTTAGGGCTATGAACCTCTCTTTTTGGGGGGCATTCTCTTACCATATGCCCCATTTGTTTACAATTATAACATTGTCTTCGATCATTAGTAGGGAATTGGGAGGTGTGTGCTCTTTTGGAGTCTGGGTGATCCCTGTCTCCCCCCACCCCCATTCTCGTTTGGTTGGTTCTGGGTTAAGTTAATTTGTTCAGAATGTGGATTGTACTCAGTTTGCTTATGGTGAAACCCTTGTTTGGATTTTTCCCCATTATGTGGCTTTCTTTCACCATAAGCTAAGATAGCATTTTCTGTGAATGCATCAGCACTTGCCCCTGCCTCTTTGAGATTTTTGATCTCCTTATTCAGCAGGTGTGCTTTTAAATTTGGGCTACACACAGAATAGAACTGTTCAAGCAATACAGAGTTAATAATTTGTTCCTTAGTGGCATTCCCACCTGGATCTAGCCACTTGACACCATATTGTTTCAAGATATTA
>QEPC01002445.1:783185-798892 GCA_003113815.1 Sphenodon punctatus
AAATAATGCAGAATCGCGGAGTATCGCGCGAAATTATGCGAGGCGCAAACAGGGATGCCGAGGTTTAGGAATGGAATCGCGGAGCGGTAACAGCTGATTTCGCATCAGCCCTGCTTGGAATGCCTTTTAGAAACAAAAGGCCCCACTGGAATACAGCTATTTCTTGAGGATTTTTAGCATTTATCTATTCTTTATTGAAAGTGTTTAAATATAACGTTGACATAAAAATATAAGAAAACATTAATTCCAATCCCAGTCTAACATCTGGGTACAACTTTTCCCGAGTCAAACCTTAACTGGGAAATAACCATAATCCATGGTCAACTCTCGGTTTCTGATCGATCAAATTGTCATTAACTTTCAGAGGTTCCATGCTCAGATGTAAAAGTCAAACAAGTAGACTTTTTCATCAGGCATTAAAGGCTTATCTTGTATGACTCGAAGGCAAGGGAGCCATCGGATCTGCAGCTCCTCACTGTCTCCTCGTAGTTTAGCCAACAATCTCTCCATTGAGAAAATGAACCACACACGGTTCAACCATTCCCCTTCTGTGAAGTCCTCCTCTGATTTCCAGTTCCTTGCAATCACATTAATTGCTGCCAGAACAAATATGACACAAGGTTCCCTGTACTTTTTCATTACCGACTGTTCTGGGAATAGCCCTAGAAGGGCTAGTCTCTGGTCGAAATGGTATCGGAAACCCAGTCATGTCCTCCAAGTACCTCCAGACTAACAGCCAAAAACACTGGATCTTAGATCAGGACCACCAGCTATGAAGGTATGATCCCTCCTCCCCACACCCATGCCAGCATACTCCTGTTCCCTCCCTATCAACATGCTTAAATTGAGCCGGTGTAATGTAATATCTCAAAGTGAGTTTCACCTGAGATTCCCTTGCCTCCAATGAGGCTGCACAGGTATTAAGTGGGACATAATTACTTTCACCTCTTGTTTGTTACAATTCTTATTTAGATCTTTTCCCCAACTTTCAGTGAATTTCAATTCTTTTTTGTACCATAGTGACTTTAATGCTTTGTAGATTCTGCCCAGTCGACCCCTGTTACTGGCTGTTTCAAATAAAAAAAATTCTAGAGTGTGTGGGTTTCTACTGAAATCTTTGATTTTGCCTTTGTGTGTGAAGGCGCTCCTCAATTGGAGATATTAGTAATCATCTACTCGGGTTTGTAGTTGGGATTCTAGTGCCTCTTGTTGTGTGAAAGCACCTTCGACAAACAACTGTTCTGTCCTGATATACTGCTTTTGGTGGAGTATTGTTCGAAGTCGGAATGCTCTGTTAAGATTTTGAGATCTATGGTCGAGTATTTAGAGGCCACCATTGAGCCTTTGATTATTTTTTATTAATGATAATTTTCCAGTTGTGCCATGTTTCCCAAGCAAAAGGATGTTTCTGCCCTATATTTGGCCTGTGTCTAATAGACTGTTTTTTAAAATTGTCCACCTTTAGGTTTATCACTTCCTGCTGGACCCATTTTTGTTGTGCTGGGTTATGATACAATGCTTTGAGCGTGCTGAGCACCGCTGACTATGGTATAGTCTAAGATCCGGGAGGTTTAACCTCCCTGCTTCCCTGGGTCTCATTAGCATCTCTTTCTTCTGGTTTTTTATGGCTCCACAGCACTTCGGTAAGCAATTTATCTACTTGAACAAAAAATGTTTCAGGTAGGTATATTGGCAATGCCAATGCCATAATTGGGTACAGGAGCTTTGGTAGGGATATCATCTTAAATAAATAAATACATTTTTCTGAGCTAGCTACAGGCTAAGTTCTTCCATGTTTCAGAGCTATTTTATGCTATTCTCTACCCATGATTACCCCACAGATTTTTCACTTCTTGTCTGACTGGACAGGCCAAACCCTCAAGGGCCAAATCAAAAAGCAAAGGAGATAAGGGGCAGCCCTGCCTGGTCCCTCTAGTTAGTTTAATAGGGGCCAAGATACTGTTATTGATAAGCACCCTGGATTGTGGGGCTTTGTATATTGTCTTTATCCATTTCAGATAGTTACCTCTGAATCCCATAGCTGTCATAATACGAAACCGTTACGCCGGCTCCACCCTATCAAAGGCCTTGTCTGCGTCCGCTGATACCACTACCGCGGGGAGGCCTGTTTTACTAAAATGGTGCATTACGTTTACTACTTTACGGATGTTGTCCGTACCCAGACGTCCAGGGATGAATCCCATTTGATCTGGATGCACCAATTCACCTATAACTGCTGCCAAACGGTTTGCCAGGCATTTGGCGAATATCTTATAATCATTGTTGAATAGGGAAATGGGCCTGTAGCTGCCACAATGATCTAAGGCACAGCCTTGCTTGGGGATGACAATTAGCTTGGCCTCATAGAAGGTTGGGGGCATAGCACTTTCTCGTAAGATTTGGTTAAAGGCATCCATGAGCAGAAGAGGCAAAGCCCCCGCAAAACATTGGTAACATTGGGCCTGCTGCTTTATGCTTAGGCATAGCTTTGATGACTTCAGTCACCTCCTCAATTCCAATCGGGGCATTTAAGAAACTATTTTGAGTTGCATTGAGTTTCAGGAGTTTGTATTTTTGCAAGAATTTATCAATTTCAGCTACTTGCAAATTGGTGGTGGTATATATTTTTGCATAGAAATTATGAAATTCCTCTTTAATTTTTTCAGTTTCTCTTATTCTTGCTCCTTCTGTGTTTTTAATTTCTGAAATATAGTGTTTTTGTGTTGCTCTTTTTGAGAGCCGAGCCAAAGTTCTTCCTGACTTATTGGTTTGGTCAAAATACTTACATCTGATTACACCATTCAATTTCCCATTAATCATTAGAAATTATTAGAAATCATTAGAAATATACCATTTTTATTTCTAATGATCTGCTGTACGTTGAATGTACTAGTTGCCATTATACCTATCAAAACTCCTGCTTTTTTTGTTGGGGTGCATGCAGTTAACAGCTCCCCAATTTTTTTGTTATTGAAACGAAACAAATATTTCCCCCGCAAATGGGTTTCTTGTAGGATAAAGATGTCGCAGCCCATTTCCCATAGTAGATCCTTCACTCTCTTCCGTTTAATTGGTGTGTTCATGCCCTGACGTTCAAAGTAAAAGTCTTAATTTTTCCAGTTATCTTGTTCTTGTTAGGGGTCTGTATCCTGACCTGCGGTTAAACGTTTTATCATGTCCCGATCTCTGCTGCTGCCTTGGACAGGAGCCTCTTGCTTCTGTCTAGAGGGACATGGCCCCCCTTTCCCTGTTCTGTTTCTAAACGAGCTCCACATTTTAAGTGACTTCTTGTCTGACTCTGAACAAAGTTCTCCCCGATTCTTAAGTTAGAGTGACCATAAACCTTTAACTGAACATAAACCCTAAATCCCAACCCCCAAACTTATTTCTCTTAGTGCAATTGAAAGTTGCTCTTCACCCAATCGAATTAACTCCCCTGTTTTGCACCTACTCGCCCTTTACTCTTTGGCGTGATCCTGAACTGCAGGGTTGCAAGAAGCCCCTCCCTTCCCCTTTGTGATGTCTGTGCCCATGGGCTATGTGCTAGGACCTCACTCGGGCACCTAGAGATCGTGATATTTACAAGAATCACCACTTACTGAAAAAGCAATACAAGTAGTAAAGGATCGCTTTCTCCCTCCCCACAATTGTAGCCAAAATTTTGCCTTGATCCAAATTAGGCTATCTAGAGTAAAAATTAACAATGAGGAGAAAGAGTAATACTGTCCTTATTGCATCGATCTGTGGAGTCACTTGTCAGTTGTCTTCTGTGCGACTTGGGCTGCTGCTTTTTAGAAAAATCTCAAGGTCTGCAGGTTCCTGAAAGAACTTCCGTTTGCCCCTCCAGAGTATGGACATCCTGGCTGGAAATTGCAGCTCAGGTTGCAATCTTCTGTCATGAAGCACTGAGAAGAACTTCCCCCATCTCCTTCTCTTTGCCACTGTGGCTGCTGAATAGTCAGGGAAAATTCTTACCAGATTGTTCTGGTATTCCAGATTTTGCTTGGTTCTGACCAATCGCAGTATTTTCTCTTTGTCTTCAAAGTCATGAAATTTAACAGTTATAGAATGAGGGTTTTCTCCCTCCTTAGATCGCAGCCTAGCTGTTTGATGAGCCCTTTCTATCTTTACTGCATGGAGGTCCTGTGCTTCAGGAAAAAGAGCCTCCAGCACGTCTCCAATTAATTCTCTAGGACCCTTTCTTTCCATTCCCTCTCTTAGACCAGTAAATCTTAAGTTGGACCTCCGGGAACGATTTTCAAAGTCTTCAGTTTTATCTAAAAGGTAATCTAATGTCTCTTTTATCTTCTTTATCTGGTCCTCATTTTCCAATGAGTGGTCTTCCATATTAGTGATTCTGGTCTCTGCAGTATCCATTTTCTTGGAGAGACCATTGAGCTTCTTGATGTTTAAATCTATGACCAGCTGCAGCTTATTTACCTCTCCCGCTAATTTCTCTCGTGCTTGTGCTGCCGCTGCTAAATCCTTTCTGAGCGCCGCCATAAGGGCTGCAATTTCGCTGCCTGGATTCCCCTCCTCCTCTATGTCGGTCTGGCAGGTTGCATCTGCCATTTTAGGAAGTTCCGTTGCTGCTGCTGTTGCCTTGTTTTGGGCTGACAATATCGCTCAATGGCAATCTGTTTTACTGTCTTTCTTTTCCGGTTTGCCCCTCCAGTCATTTAATGCCTTGTTCCACAGTGTTACGTTTCTGCTGCCTTGTTTTTATGAGGTTTTGTCAGAATGTGAGGACGGAGCTTGGCTTCCCCGCAGCTTCTAAGTCTCACGCATGCTCAGGACTCCGAGGATGATTTTAAAAAAATAATGTACTGGAGTGAAATGAATGTTACTAAAGGAGACTGGCCACTCCAAGTACATTTCCCATTCACACATGCAATATTTTTATTACATTCTTCTTGTGAAATGGGGCTCTTATGAACACTGTTCTGTTGCTTTCTGTCCTTTACTCTCATTCCTCCACCATTCTCCAGCTCTTCAGTGCAAGCCCGAAAGAGGAAGGAATTTTATTTTAACTTAATATTATTAGTACAGTGAACTCAATATAACACTGCATTGGGAGCCTTACTTCACACCGTGTTATAACTGAATTTGCATCATAATGAGGGTTCTCTGTACATGTAAAATCTACCTGTGGTCTAACACATTAGGAACCTTACCTCATATTACATGTGTGTTATAACTGAGTTTCCCCTTTTTTTTAATAAGGTAAATTTTATATGCTGCCCTTTCCTGAGGCTCAGGCTTACAATCCATAAAAACATTTTTAAAATACAAAAAACCCCAACCCCCCCCCCCCGCCCAATTTAACTTTGTGTTAAATTCCAACATCTAAAAAACTTCGCTTTTAAATTCATACTTGAGGCGAATTGGTGAAAAATAACAATTTCATTACTTGACCACCTAAAAATGTTACTATTATAATACATCCTCTTCAACTACATCACTATTCAATCACATACCTTTCATTAACAACTGTCTATATCAGTGTCTTCTCAAGATCATAACTCTCATTCTTCCTTAATACCATCAACATTATAATATCAACAACAAAAAATTCCTACTACTTTACCATCTCTACTGATAATAAATTCATTTTTATTCAGATGCCTTAACAAATTATTTACTATAGTATAACCACTTCCATTTCATTTCTGGATTTATAAACGAACTATACAGTTTCAATACCAAAATTAACTTAAGGCATAAGGCGTTTGAATGAAAATGAATTTATTAATCAGTATTGATGGTGAAGTGGTGGAAATATTTTGTCTCACCTGAACTATTAGAGACGTGATTGTGCCTCTATAATTAAAACGTCAGTGTTGGATACTAATGAAACCTCTCAAGCAGAAATCCCCTTTACCCTCTTTGTAAGTTGCCTGCTGTTGTGATTGACAAAACCTAGACCATGTACTCTTTCAGATGTGACTGGAAAGGGTGCAGTTTTGGTGGGGTGGGGAGCTGGTAGTTTTTATCTTGGTGATTAAGGAAAAATGAGCATATGTTCTATGTCATAAAAATCTAAATAAATAAATGTCTGGGGTTAAACAGGAATCCTGGCAAGTAGTACATTTTTTGATGGAATGAAGTTGGGTCCCTTTACTTTAAATTTAGTTCTAATCTGCATAGTCTAGAGAGAAAGTGGTTGCTGTTGGTTCCAAATGTAAGAGATGGATACAAAGTAGTTCAGATGAAATCTTTTATTGGACCAACTTCTGTTGGGGAGAGTTTGCAAGTCCTAACGTTTGCAGACTGTCACTAATAAATGATAGTCCAGTAAAAGATGTGATCTGAACTATGTTTTCATCTTTAATCTGAGAGTAACCATAATAAAAGTAATCTGAAAAACCATAATCTGAGCAGAGCTTCTTAATGTGTTTTCTTGTCCCTCTTTCCCTTTCCCTTTTATAAATTGTTTTGAAATGGACTTCTACTTTAAATTGATTTTATATTGTTTTATATTTGTTTTTTGTGTTGAAGCACTCCCAAGTGCTATAAAAATAAAATTATTATTGCTGTTACTAAAAAATGAACATTTCAATTTTGCATGTGATTTTTGTATAAGGAGAACTTGCTAAGTGCGGATAAAAAACAACAGCAGCAACAAAACAAAGACCTAGAATGCCACCCAGGATATTCAAACAGACTTGCTACAAGAAACCCTGACCAAATGGTTTTTAAAAGAGTTTTCTCTTTGAGGAGTGGAGAGGAGAGTGGTGGGAGTGTCAGAGAGATGAAGTAATCCAGCTAGAGCAGTTTTATTTATATAACTGAGCTCCATTTTATATATATAAAAATTAAGTGAATCCCATCCTTCTGACTACACTCTTATCACCTCAGAGTTTAAGGAGAGTGGTACTAGCCCCTTTGTTGGCATGGCACAATACATTTAATAAAGTATTCACTATTAATTCTCTCTGAATATTACCTTGAATGTTGAGGAACATTCGCTTCCCTGCCTTCTGTAAATTGCTTTTATTTCAATAGATGAAAAGCACTGCATTACAATTACTTCTGTTAGAATTACTACTATTGGTCTCATTCCAGGCATTCATTGATACCACCCTGTTGTTGTTTTTCTTGCAGCAGTAGCAGAACCAATCTCCATTATAAACAGGGGACTACTGAAGCCCCGATATTGAGGAAACCACTTGAGCTACAGTTTGAACATTTATCCATGACTTAGGGTATTTTCAGACATGACGCTAACCCCAGTTTAACCACACTTGAACATTTCTTATGCATGTTGCAGGGCTGTATTGATGCCCTATGCAGCCCTGCAACATGCATAAGAAATGTTCAAGTGTGGTTAAACTGGNCCCCAGTTTAACCACACTTTAACCACACTTGAACATTTCTTATGCATGTTGCAGGGCTGTATTGATGCCCTATGCAGCCCTGCAACATGCATAAGAAATGTTCAAGTGTGGTTAAACTGGAGTTAGCGTCATGTCCGAAAACACCCATATATTTGTGTGGACCAACATATGTGCAAAGTTTGAAGAAGATCCAGGCTGAAATTCAAAAGTTATAACTACTTAAAAATTAATTGCTTGTGGTCAAAATGCACAGCGTCCAGACTATTTTGAATCATCTATATCCCCCTTCCCCCCCCCCCCCAACAAGATGAGCCCCCAGATTTCACAGCTGTAAAGCTTCAGATCTAGATTAAGTGCTGGTGTTGTGTGATGATGATTGGTGCAGCCAAAAATGAGTTATTACACACTAAAAAATCAGTTCTGCTGGCTGGTGCATGTGCAGTCGAGCAGCCACTGACCGCCAAAAAACAGCACAAGGAAAGTTACGTAACTTTGCTTTTTTGTAACTTTATCAGGAGCCAGCTCTGTCACAAAGACTTTAGGCTGCAGTCAGTTCATGTCAATTACCCACTTGCCTCAGAAAGCCAGCAAGAGGCATCTCTAGTCAGTTTCATCTCAGTTACCCTCTGGCCTCACTGTACTTTTGACTTGGCATGAAAAGTCTGCAACTTTTCATAGTCAGTGAAAAGTACCAAGTGAGGAAAGAGGGTAATTGACATAAAACTGACTAGAGCTTCAAGTCTGTGTGACAGAGCTGACTCCTGATAGTTACCTGATTTTAAAAAGCAGAGTCATGTAACTTTGTGGCAGCCAGCAGAAGCTTGACTGCACATGTGCCAGCCAGCAACACTGATTTTTTAAATGTTTAATAACTTGTTTTTGGCTGCACCAATCATTATCACACTATACCAGCACTTGATCTAGATCTCGTGCTCCAAGGCTGTAAAGTCTGGAGGCTCAACTCATCTGGGGGCAGAGGATAGGGATCACTCAAAATCCTTCTTACGGAGTGAATGAATAAAAGTCATGCAATTTTTAATGAGTGAAAAGTATGAGGCAATAGGGTAATTGACATACAACTGACTAGAGAGGCCTCTTGCTTGGCTTTCTAAGATAAGGTGGTAATTGACATAAAACTGACTAGAACTTAGTCTTTGCAACAGCTGGCTTCTGATAAAGTTATGTGATTTTAAAAAACAGTCACATAACTTTCCTTCCTTGACCACAAATAGCGGTCAGTGGCTGCTCAACTGCACATGTGCCAGCCAGCAGAACTGATTTTTTTCAATGTTTAATAACTAATTTTTGGCTGCACCAATCGTTATCACACTACATTGATGTAGATTTCATGTTTCAAGGTTGCAGAGCAGACCCAAAGATCTGGCCTGTAGGGTTGGTAAAAGGTATTGTGGGAAGGGTAGGTGGTCTCTGTCCCTGCCTTGTGTCCCCTTCTCTCTCTTCCCCCCCCCCCCCCAATCCCCTTGGCAGAGCTGCCATCAGTGGAGTAATTTTGGTTCAGTGTTTGGCCATGGAGGCGGACATTGTCCTCATCATCCTCAGTGCAGCTGTATGGTGCCCATAGTACAGCCCCACTGCTGCTTCTGCCCAGAACCTACCCCAACCTCGCTTCCATCCTGCCCCTCCCCAAGTTTGTGCCCCAAGCCTGGAGTTCCTGCCTTTCCCTATAGCTCTGCATCTCCCTTCCCCATCCTGGGGCTTCAACTTGTAGTGCAGAACAGCCCTGCCTCGCTACGTCTCCTCCCCTTCCTTTTGAATGGCATCAATGATTGTTGGGGAAGGAGCAGCAGGGAGAGCCACTCATTTAAAAATGAATGAAGGGGGGAGCAATTCTGTAGGTTCACCTCCACCCCACCCCACCATCCTTCCCTGCAGCATCACACCCACAGCTGCCCCCTTCTGCTGGGGAGGCAAACGACAGAGCTGGCTCATACTGCACAAGAAATAGACTGAGGTGATTTGCATATATCTGCATATAATTTGCATGCAGCCCCAAGCATTCCCCTTACTCTTACTGTCTGCCCTCCTCTGATGACTGCTGCTACCAACCTCTTTGTAACCAAGCCAAGCATACGCGCACCTGAGATTTCGCATCCGCTTGAATGTTTGTTTGTCTTCTCCCATGTCTCCCACTGTCCCCTCTCCCTGTCTCACCCCCCCCCCCCCCCCATTTTGTCTTTTAGATTGTAAGCCACAGGCAGGGACCGCGTCTAGTTCTGTCTTCTGTACAGCACCAGGTCATACGACTGGCGCTATATAAATATCTAATAATAAATAAAACTGCCTTGCAAAGTGATGAACCTGCTACCAATCTGAGGGGAAGGGGGACTGCCCAGCCAGTTTGTGCCCCAAGCCTGGAGTTCCTGCCTTTCCCCATAGCTCTGCATCTCCTTCCCTGTTCTATGTCTGGATCGTGCCCCTCAGGTTATGGATATGACTTTTAAATATGGATATGACTGTTAAAAACAGAGGGCAAAGATGGATATGACTTTCATGCTTCTGGTTTTCTCTTTCTATTCTTCCTTACTGTGTGTCCAAATGTGAACATATCACATAACTGACATATGTGATATCTCTTAACATTCTCATTACTAAACAATCCTCCCTGCCCAAAAATCAATCTCATTCCCCCAAAACTGGAAACTTTCTAAAACAAAAAATATTACAGTTTAAAAAACGGTTAAAGGCAGAACCATTTCCAAAACAAAAAACTTTCCTTTTCAAAAACATTTCACAAAGACATCTTTCCCTAACTTAAACTCCCAAAACCATGAAAATTAATTACAATTACAATTCACCATTTTTAAACATACATTACAACAAAAATTAAACACCAAAAAGCATGGAAATTATTTACAGGTTTTCTATCTGTCTGTCTGTTTTTACATGGATGCCCTTCCCCTCCCACGCTGGGGGTGTGGGTGGGTGTCCATGTACATGAGTTGGGGGAATAGGTATACGTCTGTGCGATGAGCACGGGCGGTGGGTTGGGGGTCTGTGTGCACTCCCAACGCACACCCATCACCCACCCACAGAGCCATCCGACAAAACAGAGGAGGCTGTGTGGGTGGAGAGGGGTGTGTGTGTGTGTGTGTCAGTGGGAAAGGACACGTACCCACCTCCACCCACCGGTGTCTGTGTAAAAAGGACCTATATTCCATAATTTACCATCAACATTAACGTAATATATATACTTAATTCCTTACCATATATACTAAACGATCACATTATTTCTTTATCGATAATTTATCATAATTTGATGACAGTTTTTCAAACTGCCTTAACTCTGTCCTTTTCTGCAGAATTGCATTATGTATAACCAATTTTATAAAGTTGTCTACACTGACATTGTTCATTGTATAATGTGTATACAATTTTTATACATGTAAATGATAGATGTAGAGTGAGCACTAGAGGCTCTTAAAAAATAAATAATGAAACTCATTGTTTCTTCAGTTGCCACATACTGTCTATGGCTTTCTCTCTCTCATGCTCACATCTGTTCTTTGGCCCCTGTGCTGTGTGCTTAGCAGCCTTGGCTTTGGTACAATCAGGCATCATTCTCTTTATAAATTCCAGAGGTGTTATGTCTGTCGCATTCTTTTCCTTCTGATGTGTGGTGTTACGATTTTATCTGAGATAGCTCATAAACGTCACAATATATTCCATAATAAAAAAACCCTCCGGTTTACAAGAAGAGTTAAGGCTCTAGCAAATTCAGTCATGCACTAAAAAGCATGGAAATTGCAAGTTAAGGCTCCTGCTTTAACGTCCGTGCCATGTTAGCAGTAAAGAGATTGTACAGTCTTGCATATTGTGCTTACTTACAACTTAAGCTCCGTGCACCCACACTTTGCCTCTGTCTTTCAGCCCAAATCCTCTTCCTCTGCAGGTTGGGGGCAACACTTTTATTTTTTCCAAAGGGTTGTGAGTCTTTAAAATCATAAGATCAGCTTTAAAATCTTGATATTTTAAATGGAGAAAATTATGTTATCTTGGGGATGCTGCTTACAAGATTGGAGGGTGTCTTATTCATTGTTTAAGCTAGGGAAGGGCATTTGTCCCCTAAAAATCTCACCATTTTGAAGCTCATCTTGTGATTTTCTTAGTCTAGACACTTGTGCTTTTTGGAAACTTCGGGGTCCACTTCAGGTGACTGTAAATCAGATTCCCTGTTCTCCTTTCCAGGTTAGAGCAGGAGACTAGTTTTAAAAAACTGTTTTTTAAAAACCCAAGCAGGAAGTTTGATTTCAAAACAAATTCACAAACTTAAATACAAATTTCTCAATCACAAAACCCAAGCATTAATTTTGTTCCCTTGCAAACACAAATCGTACATGAATACCATTAATTTTTGTATCACAATATTGCTGGAGGGGGTGGGAGGAGGAGGGAACTAAGGAGCCACTAACTCTTTGCTGAAGGTTCAAGATGTTGCAGAATCCCCAAATTTGGATTTTTATACTGTGAAATACCTGGCTAACGGTAGAAGACACTATTTAAACTTTTGCATAAGCATCACTTTTTGGGACATCAACCTCTAACAGAATGGCAAGTTTGAATATGCAACAATTGTGTTTACTAGATGCAAGGCAAATGAAGGCTAACTTACAATTTATGTTCAGAGTGAATCTTTTTACAAACTTTTGTGTCTGTGATCCAGATATCCTCGTCCTGCTGCAGGGAAAGTCTGCATGGGGCTGAGCAGCTCCTGAAGGATGAGGCCAGTCTTGGAGAAGGTGGCCGCAATCCCCCACAGCAGCACTGGGGAACAGAGCAGAGGGGCCCCTATTGAGAGGGTGTGGGAGCTGTTCAGACAAGACGAGCCTGGGAGCTGGCGCTGTCACTGCTTTCTTCCCCTGGAGCATAGCAGCCGCACACGCATGCACACACACAGCGTGCACACTCCTTCCACACAGACCCACACTCGTGCACACACTGCACACCCCATCCACACACACACACCCGCCCTGCACACCTCACACACGCCCTGCACACCCCGTCCGCACAGATGCGCACACTTTCTCTCTCGGGCCTCAGGCAGGCACGGTGCAGTAGCAACATTGGGTGGGGGCGGGGGTTAATCCTCAAGCTCTGCCGGGAGCTCTTCTTACCGAGTCATCTCCAGCCTTCGGACTGATCGTGGTGGCCACCATGCTTATTCTTATATTGACATTCATGGGGTTGTAGTTGTAGAACTGGGAGGCTACAGTACTCCCATAAGGGTTAGTCCGGGAGCTTGAGGCAGCTCGGTAAGGATCCGGGTGGGATGCATACGCGTGCCAGCTACTTGGGGATTTTGAAAGTTTTGACGAGAGGCAGGTGAGTGGCCCAGCGGCTTTCAAAGTGGCAGCAGCGATACTGGCAGGTGAGCGAGCATGCGCGTGGTGGTCTGGATCTGGCACAGCATGGCAGCAGCAAATGGAGACTGGAGACAATGGATGGGCACAGAGAGGGGGGCAGCCTGACTTCCTCCCCCCCCCCCCCAGGCTACTGCCAAGGGCAAAGTAACTCCCTGGCCCCCACCAGCAATGCATACACATACACACACACACACACACAACAGGTTAGAGGGACGTGTGGGCAAGGGGGTACACAGGCACATGGCCAGGAGGGCCAGCCTGACCTCCCCCCCCCCCCCGGCTGCTGCCAAGGAAGGCAGGTGACCCAGAGGTGGGGGAAGCAGGCAGGAACAAGGAGTGGTGGTAAGGGGGATGGGGCCAGGGGCACCGGGACAGTTGTCCTCCCCGAGGCCCCAAAAACTCCAGGCACAATTGCCCCAAGCCCCCAAAAGGGGAGCAAAACACAGGAGAAGAGCGGGCGAGCAGCACTCCTCTTCTAAGCAGTCCCTCTCCTCTCCATAGGCTAACATGGGAGTTTTAACAACATTATATCTTTAAAACTACTCATTGGATTTTTAAAAAACAACAACAAAGGCACCCCAGCAGCTCCCCTGAATTTTCTAAAAGGTTATTCCTTATCCCCACCAACACTAAACCCCTCTACCCTGCCCAGATCGAGACAGTCGGACTGGGTGAAAAAACACAAAAAGCAGTATGCAAACTGCACTATCTCAGCTGTTATCCAAGGGTTTTGGCTGACATTTGCTCAGCATGAACCGCTACCCCAGTGATCCTCCACTACAAGTTTCACTATCCTAGCTTTAATCAGCTCCATGTTAGAACAAATAGAATGTTGAAGCTTTATAACGTAGCATGCAACACACCTTAACTATAGAGCAGTTCCAGCCGTTCTATAATTGTTCTCTTTCATTCCTGATCTAGTGTTTCTGTATCTCTGCTCATCCTTTCTTGCCTGAAGTTATTCTTTCAGCTTTAATCTGCCACATTAGTCTCTCTCCAGTAAACCCACAACTGTAGTTGCTAAACAGGTGCTAAGCCTCTCTGTGAAAGGTCCCTTGTCCTTTTTAACATTTCCCTATGGTTTTGTGATGGATTCAGACTGGCCCTGGAGAGATGTCGGTCTTTAGCCTGGTTTCTGGATCACCTGTTCTCTCATGATCCTGATTTCATTCACTGTTTCTTCCTCTTCTCCTGGGACATACATTTGTGCTTCAGGCTTCTGCCTCTTTGTTGATCCTGCTTCAGAATGTACATGTTACTGTAAGCGGTTTCTGCTTTCTTTAGCAATAGTTCATCCTCACTACCGTTTCACTGCTGATTGAATGTTATTTTTATGACCCCTAGAACAATAGGTATCTGGGACAAATAGGCTGGGGCTAACTCTTGTGGCACATGAATACTACATGAGGCACTACACTCCCCCTCCCCCCCCCTTTGAACTTGATGTATGGTGTAGTGGGATAAAGTTCACGTTGTCATATTCTCTAATCATAAAGATGTAACAGCCCTTTGTATTTTAAATCATGACGGATATTCAGCGTATAAATGGGCATTGCAGCAGGGCCCTGCCCTCGAAGGTTCTTACTTGGACCCGGACATTGAGCTGGGGCATGCACACACCCCGGGAAGCCATGGACACAGACCTTGTGCTATGTACAATTTATTTACACGGATTAGCTGTTCAGCTGGGCTCACAGGCCTCACACCTTAATGGCACTTGCAGGCCCCTAGGGTTACCCCGGCCCCTTAATTCCCAGGCATGCAGGCCTTGGGCACGCAGGCCTTCAGCCTTGTTAAGTCCTTGTCGTTTTTGGGCCACAAGGCTGGACACCCTTGTCCCCAGAGTCCCTCAGTCCAGAGTCCCAGCCCCTACTCGGGCTGCTCTTTAGAGTCCAGCTCATTTCCTTGCCCTTCTTCAGGACTCCAGAGAGGCAGCTCCAGGCCCTTGACTTCACCGGGCCAACCTTCAGAGCAAACC
Organism: Sphenodon punctatus; assembly: GCA_003113815.1. NCBI lineage: Eukaryota > Metazoa > Chordata > Lepidosauria > Sphenodontia > Sphenodontidae > Sphenodon > Sphenodon punctatus. The sequence goes on from QEPC01002445.1 coordinate 797,882, forward strand.
GCCCCCCCCCACCCCACCCCCCACCCCAAAGCGTTCTGGCCCTTCTGCGGGGCTCAGACCTGAACAAGTCTGGCCCCTGCCCTGGCCACAGGGTTAACCCTTCTGGGCACACTCACAGTTGGGTGCTTGCTTCAGCTTCCCTTCCAGCTTCTTTGCACGCCACACACTGACCACTACAGTGCTCTCCGCCCAGAGTTCTGGAACGCTGTCCTGCTTCTAGTCTGCCTCTCCTTTGAGCTAGCTGCCCCTACAGCTCCTCCAGTCAGGGCGGGCCAGGTTTTATTTCTATTTATTTATTTGTTAAATTTATATCCTGCTCCCTCTTGCCCATGGTGACTTGGGGCAGCTAACGACTTATTATAAAATCAACAATAAAACACACTATCAAATAAAACATCATTTCAATTCAATTTATTTATTACGGCATCAGCTCTCGCCATAGCCAAGGTAACAAAATGTACAAAGATACAAAACGTAAGGTATACAAAATAAATGTATTATAGGACAACAAATCAGCAAAACATATATAAATAAACACAGATAAAGACATAAATTTAAAATCTGTAACTTCTGAGAGAAACTCCAAATTTTAAAGGCTCTAATGCAACTTAGGAGGAAGATAAGACAAAAACAGTGAGTCATGTGTCCTAATTCTTCAACAGGAACAAGTATGGACAACCTGTCTCCTGTATAACCTAGGAATTTATTCTTTCCATAATCCTTAAAAATTTACTAAAAGAAAAACATAGCGCATCTGAATAAAACAATAATAAAAATAACAAATATATTTGAAGGTTGACATATTGAACAGCTTCCAACCTAGGAGTCTAAATAGGTATCATTTATGCAATCAATACATCTTAATAGGAGAAAATAATATATTATAACTCCATCCTTGCTCCTAAAGGGAGAATAGGAGCAGATAATATAAAATATAATATATAAAAATACAGAGAGATATGAGATCTGCGTAAAAAAAAAAAAGTCCCTCCCCACCTCCAAACCGATCTC
>QEPC01002445.1:798914-811414 GCA_003113815.1 Sphenodon punctatus
CCCGGCTGCCAAAAGCCTAATGGAAGAGCCAGGTTTTACAATTTCTACGGAAGGCAAGGAGATCTGGGCTGAGGCGCACTTTCTCCAGGAGGACATTCCACAGTGACAGTGCGGCCGCTGAGAACGCCCTCCTGTCAGTATGGACCCATTGGAAAAAACGGGGCAGGACGACGCTCCAGGATAACTACTGAGGCTGCCCAGGGGCTCAGTGAGTTAGGCAATCCTTCAGGTAAGCAGGGTCCAGGCCATGTAGGGCTTTAAAAGTCAAAACCAGCACCTTGAATTGGGCATGGAAGACAATAGGCAATGCTCGGAGCACTGGTAGAATGTGCTACCTTCAGCCCATCCCAGAGAGGCGACAGACTGCTGCATTTTGCACCAGCTGCAACTTCTGAACCGTCACCATGGGCAGCCCCATGTAGAGCGCATTGTAATAGTCCAGCCTCGAGGTGACAAATGCATAGATGACAGTGGTGAGATCAGAGTCTCAGGCATATGGGCGGAGCCGCCTCACAAGAGGTAATTGGTAAAAGGTGCTCCTGGTCACAGGTAACACCTGAGAATCAAGGTGAAGCTGAGAGTCCAGGAGCACCCCCAGGCTCCACACAGATAGAACCAAAGGAGGGCAGATACCCCTGATAACGGGAGCACCCCCCTCTCCCATATTACTGACCCCACCCACCAGCATCAACTCTGTCTTGTTGGGATTGAGCTTCAGTCGGCTCGACCTCATCCAATTCCCCACAGCAGCCAAATGTTGGGTCAGCAAGGAGACAGCAGGGTCTGGGACGGTGGAAAAAGAAAGGTACAGCTGGGTGTCATTGGCGTATTGATGACAACGAACCCCCCCAACTGCATATGACCTCCCCTAGCAGCTGCATGTACACATTGAACAAGAAAAGGAACAGAATGGAACCCTGCGGGACCCCACATGGGAGGCCCCCAGAGGCCGATGTACAGTTCCCTAATACCACCTGCTGTGATCTATCTGCGAGGTAGTAATGGAACCATTGAAGGACGGTTCCGTCCACTCTGGCCAGGTCCTGCAGACGAGTCACCAGCATCTCATGGTTCACAGTATCGTAAGCAGCTGATAGATCTAATAGAACCAGCAGGGACATACGACCCTTAACTAGCTCTACCAGGAGGTTGTCGATCAAGGCCACAAGTGCTGTCAAGACCAACTGTGTGGGATCAAGAAAACTGTTACCGTCCAAATGTGCCTGCAGCTGCTGAGCCACTACCTGTTCAATAAACTTCCCTTAAAAGAGAAGGTTAGAAACAGGCCGATAGCTCACTGGGGCATTAACATCAAGTGATGGTTTTTTGAGGAGTCGCCGAACCACAGCCTCCTTAAGGCAGTCTGGTATCCTCCCCTCCCAGAACGAAGCATTGATCACCCCTGCCATCACCGACCCCAGTGTTTCCCTGGTGGCTTTCACCAACCAGGGCAGGCAAGGATCTAACTCACAAGTTGTGGCCCGAACAGACCCCAGTACATCGGCAGCCTCGGCAGGTGTTACCAATTGAAATTCATCCCATGATTCCATACCAGACAGGGCATTCCTAAGCTCAGGCTTTGCCACTGCCTCTGAAGTAGTGGGTCCGAAATTGTGTACAATGTGGGTGTGTTTTGTCTGCAAAGTACACTAAAAACATGTCACAGCGGGCCTTAGACAAATCCGGTTCCAGGCAGAGACAGGCTGGACTGACCAGACCTCTCACAACCTGGAACAACTCTGCTGAGCAGACGCTTTGAGATCAGCAAAGAACTGCTTCTTTGCTGCTCGCACAGCCATGACATAGGTCCTCAAAAATGCTCTATGCCGCAACCTATTGTCTTGATCAAAGGTATGATGCCACCATTGCTCTAACTGTCTCCCCTCATGCTTCAGCCGCCCCAGGTCCACCATAAACCACGGGGACCTGCGGTGCCAGAACACCGGGAGAGGGCACCTAGGAGCCACCTGGTCAATGGCCTCAGCCTGCCAATCTTTCCAAAAGACTGTGAGGTCATCAATGGAGCAGCCATTGAGGTCAACAGGTATCTTCCCCCAGAGCATTCTACAACGCTTCAGGTTCCATAACTCGCTGGGGGTAGACCCCTACGATCAAGCAGGTGTGCCATGATGGAGGCTCGCAGGAGATAATGGTTGACACATCTTCTCTGTCCTTGCCCATGCCAAGACCCAGGGAGTGATCCAGCCACTTTTCAGCTGCTTTCCTCTAAGTGGCCAGACACACTTTCACCAAGTGGGCATTTGCAACAGCCCCGCCTAGTCTATTTCACTGCCGGCTTTACAGCCATGTCAGGTTCAGGCGGTGGGGAACTGCTGCTGCCACCGCCACCAGCAGCTACTTGGAAGCCCAGGCGCTTTTCTCTTGCAGCACCACCGAGACAGGGCAAGTCCCAGCTGCCTGAGCAGTTTGGGGCAGGGCTGGCAACAGCCACCCTGCTACAGGTAGTATAAAGCTAAAAATAAATGAGTATCCAAGTATCTGCTGGCTGACAAATATGCATCATTAAATCACATAAAAGACAGTTCTTTGATCCAGGAAACTGATATGCCATTCCAGATCTTCTTTTCTATTGATGAGGTTTAGTAAAGGAGAATGTGAGTACAATAGGGTGAGCTTGGAAGCAGTGGTATGAGTTATTTGAACTTGCCATAAGGCTGCATTCACAAATACAGCAACTACTTGTTGTTTTGCAACTTGTATTACAAGTGGCAGAAGCTTCCGTGTATGGTAAGCCACAAGCTTTTTAATTTTTTTTTTATTAAAACCAAGATTATCTAGTTACCCAGCCTATGAAACAATGGGTCCAGGAGACAAGAGGGGTTAATATGCAAAAGGTTATCTGTGGGGAAGTGTAGCCAGGCCCTCCCTGGAAAGTGAAAGGAAACAGGGACTGGTCTGAAATGAGAAGGCCCGGCTGGAGCCCAATGGAGCTTTAAGAATTGCTAGCGGGTTGTTTGGCAGGGTGAGATCATATGTAGGGCTTTATTTAAGCGTATTTAGTCTGTCTGTCTCTAAATCATTTCTTTCCTTTTGATTTATAACATTACTTACTTTTATAAAACTTACTTTTAGCTCTTGCGTGTGTGTGCACACACTTTTAAAAAAAATGGTTACACAATTCGTAAGTGGTTCTCTGTTAAACACAGAAGTGAGTTTCCCAAATAAATAATTTTTCTGTGGTCGAAGAACCTCTAAATTAGATGGATGAGGGATTTTCCTTGTGAATTTGGCTTTGTGCACTGTGGTCAAGTGCACGTTCTTGCAAGAATGGGTTAGAAGACTGCTGGTTGCAAGAGAAATTGCCCGTAATAATAACTGGGGAAACCGAGTCACAAATATGTTTGGAGGTGTGGTGGTAGGCTTTTAGTTAAAAATTAGACCAGTCCTGGCTACAGACAACTATACAGCAAGAGTAAGTTTTGGAGTGGTTACATTTGGGACAGTCTAAAAACAGATTGGGGAGGGGGAGGTGTTTTGGGGGTTGGTTGTTTCTCCAAGGCCTGCCTGGAAAGGAAAATTTGGGGGAAATTGAAGAAATACTTTCCATCAGAATGAGTAGACAGTGAATTTCTAGTGTAATGTTTAAAAATATTACTGATGAGCTAATAAGAATTCAAGTGAAGTTACTGTGTTTTAAAACAGTGTTAGATGATTAGAATTATTATACTCAGTAACAAAAACCTGGTTTAAAAACGGAGTTAAGGCTTGTATACATACAACTATGATCCAGAAAGTAAGGAAATTCCACATTAAGGCTGACACCTTAACTTGCACACAATTGCGGCACCACAGACCCTGAACAGTAAGACATGCTGCCGATACTCACAACTCAGGGACCAGACATCCACAGTTCACACTTGGACTTTCAGCTGCCATCCTCTTCATCTGCACGTTGAAACCCCCACTCTCCGCTGAACCTAAGCAGTGGGGACCCAGCCCAGGGGTGGGGGAGGGTTGGGAAACCCTTCCTTCCCACCCATGGGCCAGGCAGCGGGTAGGCCCCAGGCAACCCTCATAAGGATTTAAATTTGGCAGAGCAGCAGCAGGGCCCCGACCCAGGGATGTGGGAGGGCTGGAAACTTGGGCTGGCCCCACATAGCTCCTCTCTTTCCCCCAGATGAATTCAGCTTACTTTGTTTAGGCAACTCCTGCAGGCTCCTCAGGTGTGCCAACAACCAGACTCCAGCCAGGCAGACTAGAGGGAGGGAGGGAGACAGAGACGCCCTCTGCTGCTGCTTCTCTTGGATTTCCCGCTCAACAATTCTGCTCAGGGTACATGCACCCCAATACATAACTTATCTAAACAATAATTATAACACAATTTTAAAACCTTAATATCTCCGCAGCACCTCAGCCAAATTTAAAAATTCAAAAAACTTAAAATGTACCACGCTAATCCTGATTTTTCCACCACAAATATAATACATAGCCAACAATCTGAAACCACTTATGCTGGAGCAAAGAAGTGGTTGGAAAACCACCATAGAAATGAACAGTTTCATCACTTTTTCAGACGACCATATCTTTATTGTTTCACAAATTTTGGACACAATGTAGTACTCACCAAAGCAGTGATATATAAAAAGATTTTAACATTGATATCTCAAATACTTTCACTTTCATAAGCAGTAGGATTTTTGTGATTTTAATAGAACTTGCAACACACCATAACTATACAGGCATTCCTGTGTCTCTATAATACTATTGGTCTATATGCAATACATATAATGTAGATTTTGATTAGGGAAGTCGCAATGAGAAACTTGATGAATGCTATCCTTTCCAACGTTAGTCATAAAGGAACTGCTTAAGTTGTATAATTCTCATTTATAGGATGGCTGGTTTGATATAAAATTATGACACTGTGCTAATGCACATACTAATTCATAAGTGATTTTTACGGTAGAGGTAAAAAAATATTTGGTCAGTTGACTGGTCAAAAATTGTCAAATAATGGTCAAGCATTTTTAAACAATTTATTAGAACAATAGCAAAGAGACTTTACTCTTCAGTAAGTTAGCTACTCATACTAATTACAAAAAAATTAAGTTACTTTGAAACAATGAAATTAAAATCTAAGAAATTGTAATGAATTTATTATAACTTTTAACAGTTTTAGGCAAATATAAATGTTTATAATGTTCAAGATTGAACAGTCCTTCTCGGCATTTTACTTCTTTGTACTTGCTGTTGGGTTATTTGGAAGGGAAGTGCTGTTGGCTTTTATTAGTTTGGGGGGTTGTTTGGGGTGTGTAATTATTGGCTTAGGGCATGTTTGCTGGTGGTGGTTGTGGTGAAATTGGGGGAAAAGTGGGAGATCATATTTTGTTTGCTTGGGGGCTCCTTGCCCTGTGCTTTGATCTGGGTCACTGTGTGCTAGAAAGCAAATGAATGTATATACATTTATAATTATATAATCAGTTTTGCTTGCAGTGAACTTGCAGAATTTGGCTTCTTTAGTTGCTGAGTTTAGAATTTTGTGTGTGAAGTAAACATGGGTCTGTGACCATAATGCAGTGTAAAAAGCAGCCTTGTCACCCATGCAAGGCCATTCTTGGCTTCATGAAATATTTGACAGTATTTGACCATGATCAAATAAATAAATAAATAAAACTTTATTGCATGGCCAAAAGGCCATTGCACATATAACACAAAATACAAATATAAATTCCACACTGGAGCAAAAAATAAAACACAATCCTCACTTGATCTCAACATAATACATTAAAAGAGTAACAATAGAGCGGATAAAGACCCAACAACAGATTTTTCCCGGCCCAGTAATCATTTGGGAACCTCAGTATCCCTTTTCTGCTTGATCTTTATAAGTAAATTCAGGAAAGAACTGACCGCCTGCATAGTTGTTATCGAGCAGTCACAGAGCTGTAGGCCCACCCGAAAGTCCTTGGGGCAGCCTGGGAAAGGTGCCAACAAAGGAGCTAAATATTTCCCATGTATTTAATCATAAATAGGACAGACCAATAAGATGTGGGACAGGGACTCCACCTGTCCCAACCGACACCGGCACAAACATTCGGCCAGTGGAGTTCCCTTATACCTGCCATCCGTAGATGCAGAGGAGAAGGCGTTCAGCCTGGCAAGGAGAAACAATCTTCTTGCCTTGGGAGATAGTCCCTTATCTAAATAGGGCATAGGAGACTGGGATTCATTAGCTATCAAATAGTATAACCCCAAAGCTCTACTACTGCCGATCTCAGCTCGCACCTCCTGCCATGAGACGTCAGTCAGTCTCTGTCAGTAGTTTCCGCGCCCCCTTAAATTCAAGTGGGGTCAAAGATTCAATGGAGAAACCAAGGTGGTTGATTTTCCTAGCCACCATATGTAACCAGGGATTTGAAAATTTGTCCTGCCAGACCAGAAGTGCCCATGGGGCTGCCATATTGAAAAGAAGATGAAGCCAATAGGTCAAGGCCCCCTGCTAAACTTTGGTCTGCAAAGGTAGCAAACCGCACTCCAAGCAGAGAGCCTGATTAGGGGATCCATCTGGAGCTGCCAAAATAACCTGAGCAAAGCGGGATTGGATACACTCTAGCAGTTGTCGTTTCCCAAGAGCCCACAGGTGGGTTCCGTATACTACTAGCTGGTGTACCAACTTACAGGAATATAGTTTTATTGCGGGGGGAATTAAATATCCACCCCTCGTTCTATAAAACCTTATAATGTTTTTAGACAGTTGCTTAGCCTTACTCAGGGCCACTGAGGATTGCATGACCCAGGACCCATTTGGAACAGAAGCCCCAGATATTTATATACCTGAACCTGGGCTATCTCCTTATCGTCCAGCCACCACTTATGAATCACCCTCCTCCGGGAGAAATACATTATCTTACTCTTTTCTTTATTTATTTCTAAGAGATTAGTCCTGCAGTAATTTCCAAACGCAGTTAATAAGCGTCTCAGGCCAACTTGGGTACATGACAACAACACCGTATCATCCTCATATAGGAGGCACGGCATAGGAGTCTCACCCACAGTTGGAGCATGATTTGCTGGGTCCGTAAGTGCCTCCAAGATGTCATTTAGGTAGATATTAAAAAGGGTAGGGGCCAATATACAGCCCTGTTTTACCCCCTTTTCGACCACTATGCTACTGGACATTTTCCCCCTATTATTGAGACGCACCACTAAAGAATTGTGGGGCCTCCTTTCAATACTTAAACTTGGGTCAGCTTGGATACACGGCTCGGACCCTCATCTATCACCCTGCACTAGGGGAAATAGTTTATCTGCTGTTAATTGGGTATCTCCTCCCTGGACAGGGCACATTTCCTTCAAGTCCCCTAAAGATTGTAGGGTGGTTGGGAGGCAAGACACCAATCTCCATGTCCTCATTTGGCATACAGAGAGGCCCAGGATTCAGAAAAATGCTATTTGTTGCCTTAAAATTGCAAGGGGGCAACTCGCAGCCTCGGATGGTTTTGGCTGGCGGTTCCTGAGCTGACACGACCGCTGAACTCCTGCAAGAAGGCGAAGCGGGCCTGGGTTGGGGGTCCCTACCTCCAGCCCCTGTCCCCATCCCATGGATCTCTTCCCGATCCAATAGAGAGTTAGTTACATAGATTTTTGCCAAATAATAGGCAGCCTTTTGATGGGTCAGTTGACTACGTCTCTCTGACATCTCTACCTGGATGTCTCAACGTCAGCTCAAACTCAGCATGGCTAAAACTGAACTCCTTATCTTCCTCCCTCATCCTTCCTCACCCTCTTCCCTGTCGATCCTCATCGATGGGGTCACCACCCTTCCCGTCCCCCAAGTCCGTAGCTTAGATTTCATCTTTGACTCACCCCTTTCTTTTAAACCTTACGTCGACTCTGTTGCCAAATCCTATCACTTCTCCCTCCATAACATTGCTAAGATTCGCCCTTTTCTCTCTGTTTCCTCTGCCAAAACCCTTGTTCATGCCCTGGTCATCTCTTGCCTCGATTACTGTAACCTCCTTCCCGCTGGCCTCCCCCGCTCTCACCTTTCTACCCTGATGTCCATCCAAAACTCTTCTGCCAGGGTCCTCCACCTCGCCCATCGCTTCGACCACGTGCAGCCCCTCCTCTCCTCTCTTCACTGGCTCCCCCTTCCTGAACGAATCTTGCACAAGCTCCTAGTCTTCGCTTATAAAGCTCTTCACAACCTTGCTCCCCCCTACCTCTCTGTGCTAATTTCCCTCCGTATTCCAGTCCATGAACTCCGCTCCTCCTCTGTCCCCTCTCTCACCCTCCCACACTTCCTCTGCTCCCCTAACCGCCTTTGTCCCTTCTCCCTAGCTGCTCCCCACGCCTGGACCTCGCTTCCTGACCACATCCGCCTCGCCCCTTCCCTTCGTACCTTCAAATCCCTCCTCAAGACCCACCTCTTCCGCTCTGCCCTCCCCGACTCTTTGCTCCCCTTACCTAACTCCTGCTGATACCCTCCATCCAGTACAATCTGTTACCTAAGGTCTGTGTACTCATATCCTCACCACATGGACCAACCAGCCATTATTCTTGATGTAACTAATCCAAGCGCGTGCACCTGGAACCTCGCATCCTCGTGAATGTTACACTTCTTGTTGCTCCCTCTGTTCCCCTTCCTTCGTTTTAAAACAGTGTTAGATGCTATATATATGCTTGCTGCTAATAATAATAATAATAAATAATAACTACATACCCAACTTTAATACATATTAAAATGTCCTGCTAGTCCTTAGTATTGTCCTACGTTAACTACAGGAATAAGTGTAGGGGTATAATTTTTTAAGCTTCTTCACAATAAATATGTATTCTATGTCTGCATTAAAAATCAGGTTTCTATATACCATTTCTGAATCATATGGCTATAACCTTCCTTTTTGTTTATATGTCAACAATGTTGCAGCTTTCTGTGTTAAACCTTTTTTCTCCTATTTTAGAGAGATGTCAACGGGCATAAAATGAACGTTAGTGTGAAGTAAAGGTTACTACTAGGTATACTGTAATTATACAAAAATAAGTAATTTATACTTATTTAATAAATCTAGTGATACTTTTTTATGTTCTCCCTAACTATATTGTACATAATATACTTCTCATTCTTGAAGTAAATATAGCTTAGTTTCAATAAGCAAGTGGCCCCCTATCCCCGCAATAGCTTCAAAATTTCTGTCAATTTTACATCTCTAGTTACGTTGCTATTATTCTAAAGTTAGAACACATGGGTGTGTATTTAAGTTGCTTCTCTGTCTTCGAGATAATTAATAATACAGCAAACAAACAAACAAAATCTATACTGCAGATTCTTGGGGATTTCATGATGACCATGATCAGACTGGAACATTTATTATTTATTTTATTGTTTATTCCTTCTATTTTCTGTTCCTTAGCTAGTGTTGAATCCACAACAGTGCTTTAGGCATGCCTGTTTCATTCCCTTGATAAATCCTTGTGAGATACTTTACCAGAATCTTTTTGAGAAATCTAAATGGTGTTTCTCTGTTCTTTATCCCCTATTTCTGTGTTGCCTTCCAAGAAATCTAATAGGCATCTTATTAGTCAGCAGATCTGCCCTTGTGTGAATTCAGTCTCATTTTTTCAACTCTCCTAGTGTCATTTTCTAGAGGCCAAAGTGAAGATGTAGTTGTCATTAGGTCAGGGTTGAAACAAGTCGGTCAGGAAAACCAAATTCAAATTGAGAATGAGAAGCCAGGAAATTAGAGCTGTGGCAGAGGCTGAATAATAAGAGATGATTATCTGGTGAAGATCAGACCCAAGGTAGGAGATGGGCTGGAGAAAGGCAGACGAACACTGTAGCAAGATAGATAGCAGGCATAAGGAAGGAGCAAGTACAGGAGCACAGCAGGCACTTCGAATATACACCAGAGTCTGGATCAAACAGCAAGGTTGCCAGGGCATTGCTCAAACAACTTTCTGTCCCTATTCTTATATGTCCCAGTCCAGCCAATGGAGATACAGATTGGCTGGCCAATCAGGAACCCGCAACCATTAAGTGAACAGCTGGCTGGAAGTGCTGATTTCTAAACTAATTAAGAACATAAGTAGTGCCATGCTGGGTCAGACCAATGGTCCGTCTAGCCCAGCATCCTGTCTCCAACAGTGACCAATCATGGTGATTTGCGAGATGTACCCAACAGGTCATAATGGGGCGATCCATTCCTTGTTGTTCACTTCCAGCTCCTGGCAGTCAGAGATTACATCCCCAACCTACTTTGCTAACGGCCATTAATGGACCTACTCCTCCAAGAACTTATCCAATACTTTTTTAAACCCACCTTTGCTACTGGCCCCTTGACCACATCCTCTGGCAACAAATTCCACAGGTTAATCATGTGTTGAGTGAAAAAAATACTTTTTAATTTATTTTAAATCGGTTGCCAGTTAGTTTCATGGAGTGTCCCCTAGGTCTAGTACACTTTGAGATGGTAAATAACAACTCCCTATTTATTCATTCTGCTCCACTCATGATTTTATAAACGTCTGTCATGTTCCCTCTGTCATCTCTTTTCCAAGCTGTAGAGTCCCTTGCACGGAAGCTATCCCATACCCGTTATCATCAGAGTCAGACTTAGGGTTTTACTGGCCTGAGGCACTTGTCAGGCTGCTCCCCTCGCTTGCAGCTGCCCTCCTACCCGGAGTTCACTAGGCTACCTGGCTGAGGCTTTTAAGTCGGCTACCATGTGCTTCTCGTGTTTCCATACAATAGGGTATAGCAGCAAACTCTGCTATTGTGCATGCGCACAATGAGGTGATGGTTGTGGAGTACCTCTGCAGGGTTTGGGGTGGGGGGCTTCTCTGTGTGGATGGTGTGTGGGTCGAGGTGGCACTGCTGTGGTAGTGGGAGGTGTGGCGGTTTATCACCTTACTCTTTACTCCCCTTTCCAGGTAATGAATTAAAATATTAAACAACAACGGTCCCAGTACAGTTTCCTTGGGCATTCCACTATTCTCTCCATCGTGATAACTGACCATTTAGTCCTACCATTTGTTTCCTGTCCTTTAACCAGTTATTGATCCACGATAAGACACTGCTTCCTATCCCATGACTATTTAATTTCAAGAGTCTCTTGTCTCTCGTGAACTTCATCAGCATAGAAGATTTATAAGTTTGCAAATGTGATATGGTAGCAAAAGGCAATCTACTCTAACTTTGGGCTTCTTCATGCAGTATAGAGAGGCGGGGTGATAGCGCTTCCCTAAATAACTGAGGTTGCATGTGAAATGCTGTTTAGGATGGAGCACCTTATTAGAAGAAAGATAGAAACAAACAGGAAATAATTTAGAGAAGAGCAATAACTGATTATAGGCTGGAGGAATTGACACAGTTGAAAATATATGTAGCTTGGATAAATGATAACGATATTGGAGTGAGTTGTTAGATGTAGTGGAATGAGATCATGAAAACTACCATAATAAACTGTGGAGTTTTCTCCAAAATGAAGGATGGGTTCCCCCATGCTAGAAAAAAATTAAAAGTAGCCTGGAACAGAACACATGAGAAATATCTATTACGAAAACCAGTTAGATAGATTTGATAACTCTACTAGGTAACTTTCATCTCTTTATTTCCACTGTAGCTGTGATAAATTAAGTCTGCCTACTTTTTAGTTATTTCTGTCTCACCATCTCCTTCCCTTGAAGTGAATCTGGATTGTTATATACCTCTGTTAGTATTTAGACCCAAAGAGAAAATGGGGGGTATGAGGGAGGGGTGGGTGATTAGATGCTAACCCAGGTTGCTTTTTCTCTTAAAGATTTATCTTCTGAAAATGAAGAACACATTGAATTAACTTTGTGATGACTGCCCTGAGCACTATCTTTTAACATAAGAGGCCTCCATGTATTCATCGTTAGAATCTTTTACGTAATATTTGTGGGAGACAGCAAGAACTGGGAAGCATTTAATCTAATAAACACTATTTTTTTGGTTGGGGGGGGGGGAGATTAGGGAAATTATGTGTTGTGCAAAAGTTCTGGTTCCAGACATGGGCTAACATTTGTGTTAGGCTGCTTTCTCACATTACCTGCGAGGTGGGGCAGAAATTCTATGATGGCAATTGCGGCTCTATTCTCATGGTAATTTTAGCGCATGTAGGAATGTGCTGTTCTGCTTTTCTGCTGGGAGTAGACTTGTGGATGACTGGGTCCCCCAATGTAGCTCTTACAATGATGGGTGTTCTCATGGGAGAAAAGCGGAATAGTGTACTTGTATGTGCGCTAATTCCCATGAGAATAGAGCTGCGATTGCCCTCACGGAAGTTTCCCCTTCCCCCCCCCCCCCAGGTAATGTGACAAAGCAGCCTTAGGCTCTGCTAACTGCAGAAATCTGAAATTAATAATAATCTTTATTTTTATATAGCACCCCCTGCCATAGCACTCAGAATGCTTTACACATATCAATTTAACACAACTTTTAATCTTTGCAGCAACCCTGTGAGGCTGAGAGAATATTGTTTCTGGCCCAAGGCCACCCAGTGAGTTTGTGGCTAAGGCGA